>JPFL01000010.1:0-236097 GCA_000733385.1 Paramecium biaurelia
GAAATATCTTTTATAATATACATCCAACATTAAACAATTTAAGAAAATAATCAAATAAGTAAATAAAACACTCATTATATCATTTTCAATTTATAATAATTAAATATGAAGTATTTTCATTTATTTTAATGATTAATTCATTTTATAAGATGAGAAAATAAATTATACATTTTCACTATAAAATTTAATTATAAATTTAAACATTTTATAACATAAGATTGGATAGATGAAGATGATTGTATAGTAGGAAGTCATCCTATGAGGTCATTGATTAGATTAAATGATTTTAATTAATGTAATATATTTATTGTTTTATTCGTGAATGTTAATTAATAAATTATTTAAATAATATCTTTAATATTTAATATTTATTTAAATTGCAAACGTGCATGACTGACAATTAAACACAAATGTGGGGAGACTTATCATCCGATGAAGAAAATGAAAAGCCTTAGGGTGATTCTCAAAATCCTAAAGCTCAAAATTAATAGGGAGGAAATAAACAGAGAAATAATTAATCACAACAAGGCTCATCTGGTAGATAATAAAGATAAAGGCCAGAATAAACATAAGGAGAAGACAACTAGAACATAGAAAATGATGGACATGATAACGATACCAATAATCCTGATCACTCTAATTAATAGGGAAATTATAATTAGAGAAATAATCAATATAAAAAAGGTTATAGAGATAACAAAGATAAAAGAAATAGAGGAGATGGTAATTATAGAGGAAATCGAGATAATTAAAAGAATTATAAAAATAGAGATTATAACTATAATTAAGATGATAGATAAGATAGAAATGATAGATAAGATAGAAATGATAGAAATGATAGAAATGATAGACAAGACAGAAATGAAAGAAGAAAAAATTAAGATAGGGATAATACTGGTATATATTTTAATAATAAATCTAGGATTTATTGAGTAAAAGAAGGAACAATTAAATAATTATAATGGAGAGAGTATTAATATATTACTTCATTATAAAATTGATGAAAATTAATTAAGGGAAGAATTAAAAGATATTGTTATCAAAAATTTAATTATTAATGAAGAATAAACAAGATTTGATGTAGATAAAGAGAATGCCTAAAAACTTTTGGAAGTTTTTAAATTATAAATTGTAAAGCATATTGTTTTATATATATTTTTTAGGAATTAGATGGCAGAACTCATAAGCTATATATGAGAATAGGTTCAGATCATCATGAAAAAAATAATTATGGAAATAGAGGAGGATATCAAAAATAACAGTTTTAATAAAGATAATATAATAATGATGATCAAAATGAATTTGGAAATAGAAATAGAGATAGAGATAGAGACTCTAAATTCTAAAATAAAAGAAATAATTTTGATCCACCTAAAATTATAAGAAATCCATCTTCACGAGTTGATGATAATGTAATTTAAGTTTTATCTTATTAGTAATAATAAACTGAATAACAATAATAGCCATAAAATGATGCTTTATAGAACTAATAAGGAGATGCCACACAATAATAATAAAATTAAAAGATAGAGAGAACAGTTGATAAGCCTATAGGTTAAGAGGAAAATAATTAATAAAATGTACAAAAGGAGTAGAATCAATCTAGAAACTATTACAAAGGCTCTGATAATTAAAATAGAGGTTACAAATAAAATTATAAGCAACATAATAATCACTATGACAGAGATTAAAATAATTAAAATTAAGATCAAACCGAATAAGGCAAGGATGAATAAAATTAATTTAGGAACAATAATTACAATAATTATAATAATAAATATAGAGGGGATAGAGATAGATAATACAATAGGAATTAAAATGATAATAATGATTAAGAAGATTAAAATAATGCAGAAGATAGAGATAATCATAGAGGAGGACAAAGAAATTATTAAAATAATAGAGGAAATTATAGAAATAACTACAATAATAGAAATAATAGAAATGATGATAAAGATAATGAAATTGACAATGATAAAGATACATTTACTAGGAATAATAATGATGGAAATAATAATAGAAATTATAATAGGAACAATAATGATCAAGACAATAATAATAGAAACTATAATAAAGATAATTATAGAAATAATAACAAAACTTATAATAATAGAGGATATGAGCCAAAATAATAAGGTTAATAAGGAGATGAAGATGGTTAAAAAAAATAGTATTATAGAGGAAATCCATAGGTATAACTTATATTTAAAATAGAATGAAATAAAAGAGTTTGCATTTAATCAACATCATGATAAATAAAAGAAAGAACCCTAGAAAGGAGGAATAAAATCCAACAATATATTCGACGCATTAAAGTGAGTGTAAATCATTAAATTAATATTATATGTGTTTTTTGATACGATAACTTAACTATAGTTATTTCTTTTTCTATTAAATATTAAAATCAGAGTTTTTAGAATCTTATTTTATTGTCACTTCTTAATGTTTAGATTTCTCCAAGTGTCATATCTCTCTGAAGCAATATATCCTAGAGTATCTTATCGCTTTATAATATTAACCTTAGGTAGTGCAGGATGCTAATTTTTTATTAAACCAGAATCGACTTTTGCTTTGATTTTACTTAGATCATGTTTTTCTTTTTTGAGATCTAAATTAAAGTTTCCAATTCTTATTAATTCATCTGAGTTCTCACTTACTTTTTTTGAAACCTATTGTTTGAGTCTGTTCATAGTGTTTTTCCCATATTGTAAGGCAGTTGATCTTCTTAAGTATTAACGTTCAGTAGCATCAGGATCTAATTAGACTTAAATTAATAGCAACTTAGAAATACCTTATTTAGTTTCATGTCTATTTGCAAGCCAAGACAATGCCACTCCAGCTGTGAATTTAGTTTATAATTTTTCAATGATTTCATCTTCAATAATGGTTTCCTATTAATGTAAACTATGATCTTATTTTTCTCTACTTTCTCTAGTTTGGTCAGCCATAGTTTTAGGCAAATCATCTGATGTTTTTTATCTCATTATGATGGTTCCTTTATTGGATTAATTGGGTGTAGCACTTCCTAAACGCTATTTTTTCAACTTCCTTCTAATAACGTTGAAGATAGGCTCTAATTTGACAGCTTTTAATTTTAATTATGCTACAATCATTTCGTCTTTCCTCTCTAATATTTTATCGATTAATTGTATTCTAAGTTATTACAAAAGTTCAACCTCTCATCAGCTGAATTTAGAGTTTTAAGAGATGCAATAATTTATTTTTTATCATTAAAATCTGATAATGAGTTATAAGCATCTTGAACTCTTTATTTTTTTAAGTTAATAGATTAAGATTTATTGGAATCTTTTTTTGAATGTAAAGTCTTTCTTTAGGATTCTATAAAATTTTATGGTCTATCTTAATTTTCAGTTTTATTCAAAGTCGGGGTTAGAATAAAATTTATAGATTTTGGTGATACAAATAATGGTTCTAATATTTTTTTTACTGTATAATTTGGTCGATTTAGCATTAGTTTATCAAAGCTCATAAATATTTGATAAATAAATTCATAATATTAAATGTCTTAGTAATCCCTAAGTTAGTTTTCTTAACATAGTCAATAACAATAGTAAAACTAATAACCAGTTTAAAAAAATGGAAGTTCAATAGAAGACATAACATAGGATTTGGAAGAATTATTTGAATCTCTAAAGAGTAATCATCATTAAATAAATATGTAGTTGACAAGCAAGGATAGCAAGTCGATTAGATAGAGAAATCAACATTATTAGCTTTACTTCTATATTTAAATATTGATAAATCAGAAGCATAATTTTTCAATTATGTTGTTAGAACATTAGATCAATAGTAATCAGTAATTAAATATTAAAACCATTTTAGACTACTTTAGGTAAAGAATAATTCAAATCTTTATTTTTGGATCCTCAAATAAGTACAGAGAATTTGAAAAGCGAAGAGTTTGCATAAATATTTAGTGTTTTTGATTTATAGAAAAAAGGATCTTTTAGTGCAGATGATTTCTTAAGACTGTATAAGGAGACATCTGAATATTTGAATCTGAATGAGAATTAAAAAATATAGGTAGAGGCAAGAATAAAAAAGGATTTTGAAATTATTAGTCCTGAACACAAAGAAATTACACCTATTGAATTCTTTAAGATAATCAATAATTAAGGTTGATTATAATTTTTGAATTATTACAATATATTATTATTTATATAAATAGTATTAATAGTATTTAATGAATTAAGACCAGGAGATAAAAATTAAAATCAGATCACATTCTGCTGAAAGAGGTATAAAATATTATTATAACTGTAGAAAAAACAGAAAGTTAATCATAGTTTACAGATGAAATAGAAGATGATAAAATAGTCATAATTGGAGTTTGTTGTATGGCTAAAAAGTCTTAATCAAAGGAAATGTAAGAAATTCTGAATCGTATAAATCCAGAGTTTTTTAAAATTGAGATATTTTCTGAATAAATGATACTTGAAGATCCAATTGAATCATGGCCAATTGTAGAAACACTAATAAGTTTTTATTCTGATGGATTTCCATTGAATAAGGCAATAGCATATGCTGATTTAAGAAAGCCATTTATTATAAATGATTTAAAAAAATAGCAACTATTATGGGATAGGGAAAGAGTTTATACATTATTAAAAAAAAATAAAGTTCCAGTACCAAAACATTATTTTGTGTTTTAAAATCCAAAAAAATATATAATTGATGATTATAATAGAAAAGAAATAGAAAAAAAATGTAAACCAAGGAAAAATGAATAAGAAATAATAGAGGAGGAAGATAACATTGATAGTGTTATAAGTTTTTTATAGAATGAAGATTCATCTTAATACATAAAATCAGTTTAGACAGCAAAATAATTATAAGAATTATTATTGCCTCCTAGATAAGATACAATGGAGGATAAAAATAAAAATAAATTAAAATAAGGAATGAGATCTTATGATGCTAGATCTTTATCAACTGTAATTGATATTAAGAAGAATAATAAAGATCTATAGATTACTAAGATTGATGAAGGTGATGATTATTTATTAATAAATGGGTAGAAATTAGTTAAACCTTTTGTAGAAAAGCCATTTGATGCTGAAGATCATAATATCTATATTTATTATAATTCAAGAGATGGAGGTGGATGTAAAAAGTTATTTAGAAAAGTTGGTAATTAGAGTAGTATATTTGATCCAGCTTAGAATAGCATTAGACATGATAATGAAAACTATATTTATGAAGTATTTCTGCCAACAAATGGATTTGATATTAAAGTCTATACTGTAGGAGAATTTTATGCTCATGCAGAAGCAAGAAAAAGTCCAGTATTAGATGGTAAAGTGGTTAGATCATAAAATGGAAAAGAAATGAGATATCCTGTTTGTTTGACAATGGAAGAGAAAATGATGGCTATAAAGATTGTGAATATATTTGGTTAAAATATTTGTGGATTTGATTTATTAAGAAGTAATAATAAATCATATGTATGTGATGTTAATGGATGGTCATTTGTTAAAGGAAATGCTAAATATTATTAAGATTGTGCCACTATATTATAGAATATGATTTTGGCTAAATTAAGACCAACTTTATTATAGAAATAAATTTCTGATATCAATTTAGTTAAAGGATTCTATAAGAATTCTTTTAGACCAAATTTAAAAGATATAGATGGCAAAGAATAGAATTCTGAATTAAGATCTGTTGTTGCAGTATTTAGACATGGAGATAGAACACCTAAATAAAAAATGAAAATGAGATCTACTAATGAATTATTTCTATCATTTTTTGATGAGGTACCTGATCCATCAAAAGAAATTAAATTGAAACATCCTAAATAACTTTTTAAATTACTTAATTTAACAAGAGAATGTATTGGCAAGACTTCATGTAGAGATGATAATATTATTAAATTACTACAAATGAAATCAGTTCTTGAATTAGGAGGACATTTTGAAGGTATTAATAGGAAAGTCTAGATTAAACCATTAAAAACATAAAAAATAGAGAAAAATGGTTCTATTGTTGATTTTCCAATTGAAGTCTTGTTAATATTAAAATGGGGAGGAGAATTAACCTAATTAGGTGAAGAACATGCTGCTAGATTAGGTAAAGTATTTAGACATGATATGTATCCAAATGAGAAAGATGGATTACTTAGATTACATTCCACTTATAGACATGACTTAAAGACCTTTTCATCAGATGAAGGTAGATGTCAATATACAGCAGCAGCTTTTCTTAAAGGATTATTAGGTTATGAAGGAGAGGTTACTCCTATCTTAGCTACAATGGTATAAAAAAATGAAGTAGCATAAGATTTATTGGATTGTAATAATCTAGAAATAGAAGAAGAAGTAGAAATTAAAAGTATTCTTTAAAAAATGTTAACAAGTGATGAGGATATGTTAGTATAGATTTATAAATACTTTCCACATTTTAATATGACTTAAACTTAACATGATTTAATTAGCAAATTAAAAAGTCCAAAATCTATGCTTATTTAATTACATGCATACATTAATTAATTAACCAAAAATATAAGGTATTATTTTTAGAATAATCTAATTAGACATCACATTCATTTAGATAAAAACTATTATATAACTCCTAGTGATATGGAACAAGGTGCTTAAACTATGTTTGAATCAGAAAATCTAACTTTATTTTTCAAAAGATGGTATAAATTAGAATATGATTTCTTATAAAAAGAAAAATTTAACATTTCTAAAATTCCAGACATTTATGACAGTGTTAAATATGATATGCTTCATAATTAAGATAAATTATAATTTTATGAAAATTCAAAAGAATTTTATTATTTAGCTGAATTACTCAGTCATTTTATGGTTCCATTCGAATATGGAATAACTACTAAATAAAAATTATCTATAGCCAAACGTGTTGTTGGTCCTTTATGTAATAAAATAAAATAAGATCTATTATGGTGGAATAGAGCAGAATCTAAAAATTAGCAATAAGAAGAAGATTATTGGAAGTTTCGATAAACAGATGAAAGTGATTTGAATAGTCCATGGAGACATGTTAGAACTAGATTATATTTTACATCTGCTTCTCATTTATATTCTTTGTTTAACATACTATACTATGGTTTAGGACATTATTTAATAGAAGATGAATTCAAATAAAAACAATTGTAATAAATATTAATGCTTTAATATTTGTCAAATATTGTTATAAAACTTTATGAAGATTTATCATCTGAAAAAGAAGATCCTAATAGATTTAGAATAGAATTAAGTGTTTCAGATGGTATTCAAATGTAATTTCCTATTGATAAAAATATGTTATCAAAAAGTGACAATATTCATATTAATTAATCATTAAGATTGGATTAATTAGAAGATTTCCTTAATCAAATCATTGACTGTGCTTTTGATGATGATGTTCAATCTTTATGATATGATCTATATATTTATAATAAGATTAAAAATAAATTAAATAATGATCAATAAATTTATGGGGTATTTTAAGAATAGACCACCCTTTCAAAAGAGAGTAGCAAACTCATCCCTATTAAGTTAATCTGATGAAATATTATTGGATGATTTATTGTTCCTAATTTCTTGCTTTGAGAACAACCATTCAGAATTTATAACTAAAGCCCCTTCATATTATATAGAATAATACTTTACATTAACTAGTGAACAGTAATGTATAATTCATAATTGTTTAGGGAATTTGCTAATTCTTATAGCATTAGAAATAAAGTCTTATTAACGTGTCATTTAATGCTACATGAATTTTAATTGGGTATTGACTTTGCTGATCATTTCCTAAATTAGAAATTTACTGTTTTATTGAATAGAAAATCACCTGTTCTTGTTAAAACAAATTCATAAAAAGAAGAATGGCTATCTTCAAATATTTAATTAAGTTACTTTTAATATTTGTAAAAACTTGCAGTGAACATCCAAGTTTTTCATGCTTGTAAAGTACAACAATATCCATTGTTTTAAGAAGGATAAAAGTTTATTGATATATAAACTAAATTACTTTGGTTATTTAAGATTAGTAATTTGGTATTTTATTTAAATTAAAAATTCAAGGTTAATAGTGGATTGGGTTAGATGGAAATCTTAAAATAAGCTTTATAAATGGTACCTGAAGATATGCTTTTGAAAGAGATTGTCTTAGTCTATTGGTCTGATATAATAGTGTTCTATAATTTTCTTAGTAAAGAAGTATTTCAAAATACATTATAAATAGATCTTATAACTATTAGATTATTATAGACATTTAGCCACACATATTTGTCTTTAATTCTATGAACTTTATTTATAATTATTTCAAATCAGAAATTCAATATCTGATCTTTATAAATATCGTAAACATTTTGATAGAGACAATGTTATTAAATAACCAAAATGGTTTGATGTGAATAAACCAGTACATAAATAAATAGAAGAATTTATGTTAAAATAAAAATTAAATATGGGTAATCATACAGATAGAACTGCAATAAAGCCATAAATATCAAGTAGAGGATCCAAATCTCAAATAGCTTTTGACTCAAGAATAGATTTAAGTAAATTACCTAGAAAAGATAATACTATAAAAACTCATAGAGCAGGAAGATAAGGTGAGAGTGATGGTGATGATGAAGATTTTGAATAACTAAAATAAATCCTGTAAAACTAAAATATCTAAACTAAATTAACAATGAAAAAATAATAATAATAATAAAAACAAGATTCTTAAGTTTCTTTTTAAAAATAATCTCAAGAAGAAGGAACAGATATACCTAAAGGAGATTGAATCAACTTACATATATATAATATATTTATTTCATAATAAATATCTTAAGATATGAAATCTTAAGATATGAGTTATATAGAAAATTAAATAGTATATTTATAAATTGAATGTAAAAATAATAAAATATCTTTATACTCTATTATTGTAATAAAAATTATTTATTTAATTCAAAGTTTTCCAAAATCCACTCTTATTTTTCTTGGAATTATATCCAACTCATTGTTACCATTAAAAGTTAAAAGAGCATATTGTTATGCTGGTTAAAAGAATTAAGGATTAATAAAAACTGTTTAATCAATTAATTTAGCAGATTATGTAAAATGTGATGGAGTAATAATAACATCTGGACATTGATCAAAATCTAAAAATTCTTATTTTGCCAAATCGCAAGGAAATTTAGTAGGATTGATAGGAACAAAACTTCTTTACTCTATGATTTATTTTAAAGCACCTTCAATTTTATTTAATTTCTAAACACCAATTTTTTCTGAACCAGAATTTATTTCAGATACTACTTCTTCATTTATAATTCCAATTGTCATATCTTCAATTTATAATATGCAGGGATTTCCTACAAACATTAAGTTTTCTACTTAAACTTTCTTTTTCTATTATTCTACTTTAATATTTAAAGGAGGTTAAGGTACTGGATTATAACTAATAATTTCTTTGGTAGAATTCACTACTATAACTTAAACTTTAGGGATTTCTTCCATTATTGCTTACAAGATTATTTCAAAAAATTCTTCAAACTTAACAAATATAAATAAAATATTACCTCAAAATTGTACTTATCTAAATTTTCCTAATTTTTGATATCCAAAATAGGTCCTAATAACATAAGAATATCACAAGCAATTTATTTTTTCTTTATTTTTTCAACTAGAGTGAATAATCCTTTGTATCCAAATTTACTTTCTTTTTCAAATGGTCCAGCTGCTATAACTATAACAATTGAATCAGATCTTTGTTATAATTAAAAATTCTTAAAATTTGTTGATTCTTCTTATATACTCAAATCATCAGGATAGATAGATAGGAATCTTTTTACTTCTAATTCTTAATCAGTTGATTGTGAAATAGCTACTCCAACTATTTTACCAGGGTATAAGTATGCTCCTTCATTTTCAATAGATTATAAATTTAATGCTTTAGGTTTTTGATCTTCTTTGAAATCTAAATAAAATGTTTTTTCAGATTTATTTTATTTTTGAGTGCTCTAAGTATCACTTTAGATTTAATCTGATGCAATTTCAAATTTTAGAATTCTACCAAAATATATATTTGGTTCTGGCTCTTTTTAATTGAGTCTTTCCCATTATTTATAATCAGCTTCTAATTTTTATATTCTTTAGGTAATGCTTTCTTTTTTTTTTTAGAAAGTTGAACAAAACATTTCTTTTAATTAATTCTTATCATATTCATATTTTATTGTAATTTTCCTAGTGTATGAATACTAACTATGAGTAAAATCAGGCCATTATTTATTAAATCCATCTCCTAAATAAATAAAATCATCATCATTTTCAACATCCATTTGATTTGAATTCTCTTAAGCTTATATCTCCTAAAGTTTTGTTAAGTATATATTTTTTTTAACTGAACTGAATGCTTATATTTCTTCAAAAGCATCACCCATGTTTAGATATTCAAAAAAATACTTAATTAATTTATGGCGCAATTTTTGTAAATTATCAATTAATCAAAATAACTTGATTTAAGAAGACCAAAATTAAATAGTTAACACACTAGATCTCATTTGATAATTGTCATTTTTTCTATATTTTTTGTTTTATTTTATATATTTTTTAATAATGTAAAAGACCACTATAGTCAATTACTTACATAATGGATCTAATTTTTATCCTTTTGGAGATAAACCTGAAAATTTGAATTCTACAGAAGGGAGATTTGTACCATTTATATTTGAAAGAAATCAAGTTGGGAAATTAGCTAATGCTGAAAATTATCATCTGAATGCAAATCCAAAGAGTATTAAATAAAGAACAAGTGAATAAACAAATTCATTACTTGCAGACACTATCATCAAATCAAAATTACATACTGAATAAGATACACCTAAATATGATCCAATCACCAAGTATATGACATTAATACCAACACACAATTAAATTGATGATCTGCATAAATCAATTGACATTAAATCATATACTCTAAATCATACTTCTGTTGAAAGAGGATAATTGGTAAGAAAGCAATAAAAAGGATTAAATAACAAACATTAATTAATAAGTAGAAGTACTAAGACTCTTACATCTCAGATTCCTGCAATAGGAATTTATGATCCAATTCCACTTAATAGACATTTACCAAACATTCAAATTAAATCAAAATCTATCCAAAAATTACCTGAAATTTGGGAACACACTACATAAGTTACAACTCCCAAAATTAATATTAAAAATAGTGAGTCTGAAATGATGTTTGCTAAGTAGATTGCATAAATCAATAGAGAAGTTGAATTATAAATGAAAAGAAACCCTAATCAAAAATTCTCTACATTATAATTTGATATACATGAAAACATGAATTTAGAAGAAGCTGAACAAATGAGAAATAGAATGAAATAATATTTCTAAAGTGTAAAAGATAGTCTAACCAAAATCAAGAATCTTATTAATGTTAAACGATGAAAAACTAGATTTTTTAATAGATTTTATCTCTATATTATTGTTCAATATTTAAATAATGTATTCTTCTAAATTTCCTATAAAAATAAGAAATTAAACTAATCTAGAAAAGTAGTTTATTTAAGTATATGAAAATAAAAACCTTTCAAATTACTATTATAAAATATCAGAAAACTACATAGTTATATAGGATTTTTATAATTGTAATATAGAAAAGTATAGATTAAAATATTCAAAATTAGAAATTGATCAATTTAAATATATGTTCTGTATATGGTATATTTTTTACTATTTAGATGAGATTTACCAAAGACTGCAACATTTATTTAATTATAATTAATCATAATTTCATTTAGGTTGAATGGAAGCTAATTGTTATTTATAATATTCTATTAGTTCTTGCCACTTAGCTTTATTTTTGTCCAAATTTTAAAAGAAAGGTTCATAAGCTGGAAGAAATCCTTAGATACATGCAAATGTAGGTTTCACAACATAATCAATAAATCTGATAAATAATATAAAGAATACCCCACTTATGCTTCTGCCATATTAGTTGTATATCGATTACATAGATAAGAGATTGGTAAGCCTAGGTCTCTCTCTTTGTCTCCTTATTACCAAAATTCAGTTAAAACTTTTTCTGTCCATTATTTGTAGATTTCAAAGCTTTTTGTAGGATTGGATACATCTGAGGAATGTACAATCAAATCCATTAATCTTTGTTTATCTTTATTATTAGGTTCAAAATCAGCTATTTTTGCATACTTAAATAATGAATACGAGCAGCAATTCTACTATTAGTGAGGGCAAGTTCGGATGCATGATGTGCCATATCAGTGGAAAGTACCATTAAGATAATCGATTCTCTAATGCGTCTGTATTTATTAAATTATAGATTTTCAAAAATGTTGACTTTTTAATTACTCCAAGCAATTTTAAAGCATTAAGAAGGATGAAACATTTCTAATACACTTTGATCATTGTATGTTAAAGCCAAATCATTTCTACTATTGATAAGGAATGCATTAGTAAGACCTGGATGTCCATAATCATGAATAGCTCCAGCAATCAATACACATGCAATATCTTATTCATCTAATTAACCTATTTCAATGAATTTGCATTTGCTTAATAAGAAATTGCATGTTTATGCGACATCTTAAGCATGGATTTTATTGTGATATGGATTATCAAGATATCCTTTCATAACTTCTTCAAAATATCCTCTGACTACTTTAGGTTTAATTAAAAAGACATCAAAAAGATTATAATTTCAAAGAAGAACAACATTAAATTTACTAAACCTTCTCCTCCACATAATTTATCACATTCAAAAGGATCAATATATAAATCATCATGTTATTTAAATAATATATCCAGTAACTATTCAATATTATTTTATACTTACTCTTTTTGGTATATTTAGTTTTTAAAAATTTGCAATGACTTTCTTTTGTTATTATTATTATTATTATTCATTAGTTAATATTCTTTTGACTTCAGTTTTGCCTTATTAACTTTGATTTAACCATGCCATAGCCTATTCAATTAAAAATATTTATTTACTTCAGCATTATCTTCATCTAGTTTACCCATTTAATACAATTGATTATTTCCTACTTTGTCAATACAATAATCAATATCTAATTTCATATTTTCATCTTCTAACACTTCTTTCAATTCAGCTAAAAATCTAACTATTTTTTCAGCTGGTGTGGATATTGTTGAAATAGTAGCCAATCTTCTAAATGTTTAGGCCTTTCTTATTAAGAGAAAGATTCTCAAGAATCGAAAAACTGCTTAGATTACTTTGATAACATTAGATGTTTTTTGATCAGCCAATTCAAATATCACAAAAAAGAGTGACAGTAAGATAATTAGAGTGTCTAAAATCAACCATTTATCTTTATAATATTTCTAAATTATGTATCAAATGTACCTTTATGCCCCAAGCATATAATCCAACAAATATTTCTAAGATGAACACTATCAATATACCAAGTTCAATCCAACTCAAAATTGAAGAAACATTATTGAACTAAGTTTCATCAAGTAATTCTTCAAGGGCCACAATGATAAATATTAATATTGCATAAGCTCCCACCAATGCTATAATACTAATAGTAACCATCTTTGAATTAACATAATCTTGAACCTTTTGTTCAGATTCTGAATACAATCTAACTGTTCACTGAATTCAATTTACCTCATATTCAACTTCTTTCTCGGAACCTCAATCATTTTATCATTTCTCTTTGTAGAATCCACTCTCATCGTCTGTTTATCAGGGTTTTCAAGACTTCTCTATTAGGAATCAGATCCTGAGGGCAACATTTGTATTAATTCAATTAATTAAATTAACTTATTCACTACATTTTATATTAACAATAATTGTATAATAGTTTGTAATGCTTATATTAATATGGTTCAAAGCTCTATATACTTAATGATTCACCCTTTAATCTTTTTTATATTAATAACATTTATTATCTTTATTAGCAAATATCTGTTACATTAATATTATTAAATGAAATTATCTCCCATATGTTAAACATTACTACATTCTAAATCTAATCCATTATCTCCAGTCATTCAAAACATTAAGAAGCATAGTATACACAGTATACATAGTATAGAAAATGAAAAAAAAGAGAATAAGTATAAATAATTATTAATAATATTTTTAAGCAATCAGTTAGAATTAAGAATAAATCAATTAGTAGAAGAGAACAAAAAAGTTAATCTGTAATTGAATGATAAAATTAAAGAAAATGAATAATTAAGAGGTTAAATTATGTAATAAGAAATTCAAATCAATAAATTAAAAGGAATAGAACATGAATTCATATTAGTCAAAGAAATATCTGACATTAGATTTTAAGATGTAATATTTCTTTATTAAGAATAGTATCAAAAATATAAATAATAAGCAGAATAATTATATTAAGAATTAACAGACATACAATCTGTATTTTAAGATTCCTCTACAAAACTTATGTGTTAATCAGAAGAGATTTAATTATGGAAAATTAGATACGCTGAATTAGATTCATCAAGATTATAATAATTGTAAGGTAAGATTATCAATTTATTCATAGAGTTTAAATAATAATTTCATAAATAATAGGATGAGGATGAATAAAAGTAATCATATCTAAAGGCTCTAACAGAAATGGAAAGAACTATTTAATCTTTATAAGATTAATTAAAAGAGAAGGAAGATTCATTAAAATTAGCTAATGAAGATATAAATTAATGGAAAATTAAATATTCTAAAGTATAAGTTTAACAAAAGTAAGTGGCCAATGATAAGGAGAAAGATTTAAAAATATAAATGTTAATAGATGAAATTGAAAGATTAAATGATTTATTGGGTTAAAGAAATGATGAAATATATACACTCAAAAGGTTGACTGAAAAAACTGCTTAGCTTATTTCCATAAGTTAAAGAGCATAAAGATCAGCTAGTGGTCAAAAATATAAATGATATTTTTAATTTATTCTAGATTATATTACTTACGTGTATATTCAATCAGATTGATTAAATGAAATAATTATAATTTCATTTACTTAATTATGAATCCTGAATAAGAAAATGAATCTAAAGATGAACTATCTTAATTAAGGGAAGAAAAGGCAAGGCGTAGATAAAAGAAAGAATGGGAATTAAAACTAATTGGGAAATGCATTGTATGGCTAATATATGCATATGTAGCAGGATTAATAATAACCACTATTAATTACATATTGGTATTCAAAAATTTCAGCATATAAAGTTGGAAAAAGAGTTTTAATATGAAGGTATTGTCGAGGATAGTTGTTAAGATTTGAAAATACTCAAAAACATTAATGATTAAATATTTCCATTATTGGATGAATTGACTGTAATAAATTATTCCTAAAAATTAAAAGTTCAAAAAATATTTTAAAATATTTAGAGTAAATTTGGAAAATGATTGTCCATTTGGAATTGGTGAATATATTTGTACAAGTAAAAAATGTGTTATTTGTACATGCAATTAATCTGATGTATTAATCATTAAATAATTTTATTAGATTCCATCAAATTGGTAATCTCCATAATCTTGGCCTATAAATAATCCAAAAGATGATTTTGCCTTTTGGGATTCAGAAAGATATTTATGTATTCTTTTATAAATTTATCATTTTTAAAGAACCTTCAGAATGGATATGGCATGTAGAAGATGTTGAAAATGATAAGGGAGTTTATGTTGATCTGAAATTAAATCCAGAAGCTTTTACAGGGTATTAAGGATAACATATATGGGATGTGATTTACAGAGAAAATTGTTATTAAGGTATTTTGTAACTATTATATTATTAGGTTCTTTGGTTGAAATGTGTAAAGAGAAAAGAGCATTAAATAAATTAATTTCAGGTTTGCATACATCTATATCAACATAATTAAGTGAATTTTATGTGGATCTAAAAACAAATAGAACATATCCTAATTATTCTTTATATTTTCAAAGAGTGGGAAATCATCCAGATAGAATCAAAAATCTCTTCTTTTTATATTCAGTGTTATTTAGAGCAATAATTTTGGCTACTCCTGGAATATAATAATATGACATTAACTCTTTATCTTTTGAGGATGATTTGAAATCTAAATAATTATTAAATCAAATTTTATCTTTAAGTAACTCATAATGTTCAAGACCTTTTGATGAATAATAATTTTTTAAATAAATTACATTTGTAATAACATTTATTTACAATTTTAGGAGTAAAAAAAGGATTATTAAAGATATATTCACAATATTAGTAGAATAATGGATTGTGTAGAATGTTAAAAATGTAAAGTATTTGGAAAAATGCAAACTTATGGATTAGGAACTGCACTAAAGATATTATTTTCTGAATCTCCAATTGATTTTTCTGGTAGATTGAAGAGAAATGAATTAGTTGCATTAATCAATACTTTTGGTAAAGTATCTAGTTCTGTAAATTCTATTGATTTGATGTATGAGAGAAGAGCAAAATATCATTTTAATTTAATATTAACAATTGGTATTATTGGAGGAGTCTTAATATTGTTTATGGTTATCATGCGCATATTATATAGAGAAATGGACAAGAAAATATAAAAAATGTTTTTAGGAATGCCATCAGAAGATAATCGTTCAAATGTTGGTTAGAAGTAGAAACGTGATTGAGATGAACCATTTATATATATTGTACGATTATATGTATCAATTTCATTGTTATGCTGTTTCTGTTTATTCTTCAGCTCTTCTTGGTCCTCTATTTCCTCCTCTGCCAAATGGTTTGTTTCCTCTTGGACCCCTTCTTTCAGGAACATCTTCTTCGAACTTTTTATCAGCCTTCTTGAAAGTAGCTGGAATAACATCTTCAACAATGCCTTATGGTTAGATAATTATTTCATACCCAACTTATCTCTTACATATTTAACTCCTTCAGCCTTGAGATAATAATAGTAGTATTGCCATGAGAATACTAAATCAACAAGTTTCTTATCTCTCAAACTTCTCAAGAGCATCCAAACTTCCAAGTTTTTTACACCTGTTTCAGCATGAACTGGGAGAGCCATATCCTTATGAAATCTAATTAAATATTACCTTCTTAATGACAATAACACCTTCCAATAATAAATATTCATAGACCTTTCTTCTGTCTTATCTCTTGACTTGAACCATGCAAAATAATGGATTTGATTTATTTTAAATTTTAAAATAAAAATAAACAAATACACTATTAATGCTTTTTAGATATCTTTTTTATAGATCAATTCATAATTATTTGAAACAGATTCATATTTGTAGAAGATATTCCATTTACTTATTCAGTAAATTACTTAAATGATTCATTTATATTCAGTTCTTTATAATAATTGATTGAATAACATCTAATAATAAATGACTATTTAAATCTAAACTGAAATAATTTCAAATTTATTATAACTAGAATACAAATTAATGCTTCTTTATATTATAAAGATTATGATTATGATTATTGTAAAACTGTGTAACGAAATTTAACGAGATCAAAAATCATGGACTAGTTAATATATTTTAAATAATAATCAAGAAAGTATATCCTTAAGAAAATTGAAATATATTTATTTAGAAGTCTATTGTCCGTTATTTAATTAAAGACCCTCATTTAAATATAATTATTAATCTGATTATGTAAAAGATAGTTAAAGAGTATGTCTAATAAATAATAAATCTTATATTCTAAGTTATAAATGAATCTATAATTTTTAGAAGTTACATTCTAAAATTATTGATTTAAAGAGAAAACTTATTGTATTCATTTAAATTCAAAATAATTGCATTCTAATTTATTTGAAAATATCCTAATTGGATAGAATAATAGAATAGATTCTTTAAATGATTTTTACTAAATTTGAATAGCAACTATGAGAAATGATGTATATGGAGTAATTAAGGTTATTAATATAATAGGATTTATCATAAATGAGTAAAGATGAGAGTTTATAAGTTGAATAAATTCAAAAAATAATAAAGAATTAGAAATTGACCTTAATACTAATCGTTTTAAAGTAAGGTATAAAAGTAAATGATTATT
The DNA here is from genome assembly GCA_000733385.1 of Paramecium biaurelia. Classification (NCBI taxonomy): domain Eukaryota; phylum Ciliophora; class Oligohymenophorea; order Peniculida; family Parameciidae; genus Paramecium; species Paramecium biaurelia. The sequence goes on from JPFL01000010.1 coordinate 17,985, forward strand.
GTTTAGAGAAAAGCGATTAGTAGTGAGGTTAAAGATTTTAAATTGAGAGGAAAAAGTTGAAAGATTAAGAAATGATTGGTCCATAAGAATATATATATATTAAGTGATATAATAATAAATTTAATATATTAAGATATCTAACAACCTAGAATGGATGAAAACAATAATCAAGATGGGTATAATGTTGAATTAAATTAAGTGAACAAATAATAATATTTGAGGAGAAGATTACTAAGGTGAATGGAGAGGTGGCAATCAAACGTTATCAAAGAGGCAAATTTTTAGGAAAGGGAGGATTTGCTAAGTGTTATGAGGCTACTAATTTAGAGAATAAGAAGGTATTGGCTGCAAAAATTATTGCTAAATCATCTCTAACTAGAAATAGAGCCCGTTAGAAGGTATATATAAAAGTAATTGAGTTAGTTGGTGTCAGAAATCAAAATACACAAAAGTTTATAGAATTCAAATGTTGTCTAATTTGAACATGTCTTTGAGGATCATGAAAACGTCTACATTTTATTGGAACTCTGTTGCAATCAAACACTGAATGAATTAATCAAAAGAAGAAAGAGATTGACTGAAATTGAAGTTTAGTGTTATGTTGCATAGATGATAAATTCATTAAAATATCTACATAACAATAATGTAATTCATAGAGAGTATATTTTATTATGAAAAATAGTTTAAAACTAGGTAATTTGTTTCTGAATAAGAACATGGAATTAAAATTGGGAGATTTCGGTTTGGCTACAAAACTAGAATTTGAAGGAGAGAAAAAGAGAACCATTTGTGGAACTCCAAATTATATTGCTCCTGAAGTTTTAGATGGCAAAGTAGGACATTCATTCGAAGTTGATGTATGGTCACTTGGAGTTATTATTTATGCAATGTTGATTGGTAAACCACCTTTTGAAACTCCTGATGTTAAATCTACCTACAAAAAAATTAAAATGAATCAATATTCCTTCCCAGATCAAGTTCAAATATCAGATAATGCTAAATAACTAATTTAAAAGATTTTGGTTCTCGAACCTAATAAAAGACCTTCATTAGATGAAATCATGGCACATTCCTTCATGAATTCAGGTGGTACCATTCCTAAGTATATTAATCATCTAATATCCTTAGAGTTTTACCTCTATCCACTTTAGCTTGTCCTCCTTCAATTTAATATAATAAATAGTTCCAATAACCAAGTCGAGCCTCAGAAACTGCTTAATCTAATCCAAAGATGGCCACAGTTAGACCCAACATATCATCTGAAAGACGTAATTAATCAATACTATTTTATTAGAAGATCAATTTGGAGCCACTTCTGGTTTAAATACTGGATATAATGGAGGATATAATAGTACTCAGAGACCCTCTTCTTAAAAACCATAAGATTTTAAATAATCAGTCAGCACTAAATCCCTTAATCAATTTTATACTAGTGGTTCTATTTAAAATTAATAGAGTACCAAATAAAAAAGTGAAATCTTTGTAAGGAGATGGGTTGATTACAGTAGTAAATATGGACTTGGTTATCTTCTCAGTAATGGTGCTACTGGAGTTTTTTTTAATGATTCAACCAAAATCATTTTAGATTACAGAACTCAAGAATTTGAATATTTAGAAAGAAAGGGCACTGATAAATAGGATGCCATTGAAAAATATTCTATCAATAGTTATCCAAAAGAATTATAGAAAAAAGTTACTCTCCTTTAACATTTTAAATCATATTTAGATGCTGATTCTAAATCGATTACATAAACTGAAACCAATGAATATGATCCATTCTAATCTGTTTATGTGAAGAAATGGATGAAAACAAGACATGCTATAATGTTTAGGCTTTCTAATAAGATAGTTTAAGTATTCTGTTCTTTTCTATCTTTTAGGTAAATTTCACTGATAAAACTGAAATCATCTTGTCTTCAGAAAACAAATTAGTCACATATGTTAATAAATTAGGAGAAAGGAGTCATTATCCCTTAGCTACTGCCCTTGATAGTTAAAACCATGAGATGGCAAAGAGATTAAAATACACAAAAGAGATTCTAACACATATGCTTAATGGAAATACAAATGTAGACATAAAGAATCCAGAATGATCACTATATATTTGAATGTGAGATGATATAAATCATATAATATTTAAATTAATATAATTCAGATATGGAAAGTAGAAGCAGTAGTGAAGACAAGAAGGAGAAGAAGAGAAAGCGAAGTAGATCATAAAAAAAGGACAAAAAAAAATAAAAAAGTAAAAAATCTAAGGAAAGAAAGTCTAAGGAGAGAAAAAAGTCAGAGAAAAAGAAATCAAATAAGAAATCAGAAAAGAAGAAAAAAAAAGAGAAAGAAAAGGAAAAAGAGAAAGAGAAGGAAAAAGATAAGGCTAAGGAAAAAGAAAAGGATAAAGAAAAGGATAAAGATAAAGATAAAGATAAAGATAACAATAAAATTGATGCATAAAAATAAGTTGATGAGTGTGAAACAAAAGAAGTATTAAAATTTATATTTCACTTTAGCAAAGAATTGCAAGATTAAAATAAGAAAGAAGAAAAAGATCCAGATCTAATTCTGCTGTCAAACATTATTAAAAACAAATTCTAGCCAATAATCCTGTAGCTAAATCAAGTAATCAAAGTTTCTCTAATCTTTAATTAGATGCTCTTGGCTATGATAAATAGGATTGCTTCTGGGATGGATTTACTTGGGTACCTAAAACTAATTTGCATGACAAAGTGAGAGATGATAAAGAAAAAGTAATGTCATTGACTAGTAGAATGAGAAGAATTCAAATATGCAATATACCGACAGGTTTAACTAATCGAGATCTCTATGCTGAATTGAGTAGATTTATGAATAGAAATTACTTAAATGATGTTGGCAATGCTAAACCAATTTTATATTGTCACCTAAACGAAAAAGATAGAACATGCACTTTAGAATTATCATCAGTTGAAGAATCAAATCGAATGCTCAAATTAGAAGATATTAAATTACTTGATGAGTCTTGTAAGGTTCTAAGATTAGGTGACAGTCTTTATGGTATATTATAAATACATATTTTATGCAGGTTAATCAGTTAATCAATCATAATTAGTTTAATAAGCTCATAATATGGCCTAAGCATAAGCAGCTGCATATTTAGCTTTAAAATCCCTAGGCTATGCCAGAGGATAGAGGGAAGAGGATGAAATTCTGGCTTAGGCAGGTATCCCATCCAGGATTATAAAGGTTGGAAATTTCTTAAATGTTGCTATGGCAATAAATCTAAATAAAAATGAATGGAATGAAATGCGAGAAGATTTAATGGAAGGCTTTTCATAATGTGGTCATATAGAAGATGATTTCTTTGTTAAACCTTATTAAGCAGGTCTTGGAGGTAATTGTGTCAATTATCCTCTTTAGCCGAAGCAGGTTCTCTTTTTTTAGTTTATACAACAATTGAAGATGCTTAACGAACGGTTATATCAATGTATGGTAGAACATATAATTAGAGAGCACTCAAAATTATATTTATAAATGAATAAACTTATATTAGAAGTTACATACCATTAAAATTAAAATAATAACCTGAGACTGAAGAAGCATAATTTACTTAAGAAAATGATAATTATGATAATGATCATTTTGAAGATTAGGAAGACTATTTAGAATAGATGGATAATGGACTTTTAGAGAATAATAATAATAAAGATAATAATAATAATAATAATAACAATAATAATAATAAAGATAATAATAAAGATAATTGATCAAATTTATATATTTTAATATTTTGTGGGGGAACATAAGAATAAAATTGTATTGTCAATTATGTTTTTGTTACTTTTAATTATTGGTTTAAATTTATCTACAATTTCCTAATTTTCAATAAATCCCAATTTTAAAATTTATTTTCCCTTTTTAAGATTCTCTTCATCTTTATAAAATAAATCATTTTACTATTAATCAATATCTATATGATCATCAATTTTCAAATTCAAAACATTACATACAAATATTTAAGCAACATTTGATATATCCTCAGCCTCAAATAGATCATCTCTATTTTTCTACCTAAAGAAATCTTACAATATTTCTCTTCTTTCTTAATCAGTAGATCTTTAATTATGCAGTTTCTTTGGCTATATTTTTAAATTTAAATCTTAATTAAATAACTAAATTCTAATTTCCCTATCCTAATAAAAAATGGATCAAAATTATTCTTTTACTCAATCTATAGGTTTCTCTAAATTTAATTTAAATAGTAATAAATTTATTCATTTAAAAAAAAAAATAGAATCTAGACTTAATTTAATTCAATTGTCATGATCAATGACCTATATTAAATTCAATTTAAAATAATAATCATAATAATCATAATAATAATTAAATTTCAAATATATTTTATACTTTTTAATATATAGGCATTATTTCAAAAGAATGAATACATAACTAAATTATATGATATTATATATATTTTTGATAAATCAAATCTCAATCTTCTTAACTTTTTCACCAAGGTCTGGAACTTCTTATGCAATAACTTTAAGTTTGTCTTTATTTTAAAGCAATTCTGCTGTGTTCATTTTATTTGTTTTCTTATTAATTTTACTATGTTTTTCCTCAATCTAACTTTTTAATATATCTGCATGCCTTAAATTTACTTCTTTTATATACTAATTAGTATTCTAAAAATCAATACATCAAATTTCTTTTTCTCATGATCATTATAATTATCCAAATCTTATTTCCATATTTCAGCTTATCTTTTATTTAATTCTTCTTCTTCTTCTTGTCTTCTCTTTTTTTCCTCTATTTAAGTATTTAAAAATGATCTTAATTATTATCTTTAATCTAATTATTTAATTTTCTTCTTTTCTTCTTCAATTTTATCTCTTTCATTTTATGTTAAAATATTCCTTAACATTTTCTCATCCTCCTATTTAATTAATTCTTTTTAATCTCTCACAACACCCTCAGCAAACATCCCCATAACTTTCTTCATCTTTTCTTCTCTCTATTTCCTTTCCAAATCTCTTTGTTCTTCTAATTGATTTTACAAATTAATGTATTGTTATTACATCTATGTTTCAGCTTCTTTCTCTTATTTAGCATCTTCAAATGCCTTCTTTCTATATTCCTCATTTTCCTTCATCATTCTTAAGAACCTTTCTCTCTCTTTATTTCTTCTATTAAGTTATTCTCTCTATTCCAATTCTAATTCCTCTCTAATCTTTTTAACAAGTAAACTATCAAGTTCTTTTTCTTTTTTTTATTCGTATTTTCTATATAAAATCTTATTCATTTTTATACTTTCTTTATTATTCATCTCTAACTTATTTGTCTCTTTATAGTTTTTCATTATATATTTTGCTTTTAAGATTATCTTATTTCTCTTTTTCTCTTTAATCATAAACATTTAATTAATAATGATGTAATTTAACATAAGCATCTTCATCCTAAACCTCTTCTTATTTTTTATATGATTTCTCATTTAATTATCTATCCAATTCAGACTTTATTTTCTTTTTGAACTCTTGTTTTCTAACATTTTCCAATTCCTTCTCCTTCTTATATAATTCTGTATCAAACTTAACCAACGTAGCCCATTCATCATCTTCATCACCTTCCATCATATACACAGATTTTGGAGCCTTATTACATCATACATATAAATAGATACTTTCGATGATATTTCTGAATGAACATCTTAGTTATATTATTACAATTATTATTGTTATTAATTTGATTTTCTAGATTGACTACTAGGAGGCTTTTGTTATGGAACAACTTATGCTTATTATTATTAAGTGACTTAAATTATTCATATCAATTTAATACCTTAAGATTCCTATATTGATTTTTCTGCCTATGATTGTGTAGTTGATCCTACATTTTGAATTGCTTATTAAACTTATTATTTTAAAGTTTTCAAAGTTACATCAGTCACCCTGGTTTTTGTAAAATAATCATTCACTATTTAAGTGATTATCTATTCTCTAAAATGTAAGTTACTTATATTTTGTTTTTGTTTTTCTTACCAAAATCCTTTATAAATCTTTCCAAAACTGTCTACTTTAATTGTTCCCTTTACTACTATATAAGTGCCTTGTCAATAGATTCCTTCTTCTTTGATTCATTAGTCACTGTGCTCATTATAATATTTAATAAAATTAATTAATAACTCATCTATTCACATCTGGATTTATCAATTTTGAAAACTCTTCATAACGACAGATAACCCTTATTATAGATTCAATCAATTATCACCAATTTTAAGAGGTATACTCTCTATAAAGATAAAAATTAATATTATTCTTTATATTATTAACTCATTTTTGAAATAACATATAGAAGTGTATGCAATTTATTTGATATGAAAGAAAAATGATTTATTTCTCAAATAGAAAAAAATAATTGATATTTATTTATAAATTGTTTGTTAAATGGAATAATTTGATTCATTCAATCCTGTTAGTATTAGAAACATTCTTGTTAAGATTGAAAATATTGGTTTCATTAGTCCAAATAAATAAATTAGCTTATATTCTAACATTTTGGTGATGTGTCATGATTTAATGATTTAATTCATTAAATCTAAATAATAATCTCTGATTTGCTTCTTTATTGAATTCACAGTAAAAATATAAATAATATCATATTAGTTTTAAAAAAATCAATCAAAAAGCAAAACTTATGAGATTTTTAATTCTTACCTTAATTCGTTAGAATAACATAATTCTAAATTATCGGCTATATTTTTATATTTATTCTAAACTGATTAATGTAGAAACAATGCTTAACTTTATTCAAAATGTAATTAAATAATGAGAGATTTTACAAAAATAAAAAAAGAATAATAATTAGATGATATACAACTCAAATTTAATGATATTATTACCATATCTTAATTGATTTTTGATGATATTACTGTTGATTAAATCATTCATCTTCTAACTGAGGAAGTTATGAAAAATTCACAAACTCTTAATCCTCTACTTGAGTAATAATATTGTTTCACACAATTAGGATTTCTGCAAGCCATTTAATTTAACTTTTAATCCTCTATAAATCTGCTTCATCAGATTTTAGACCTTTTTCAACACCTAAAAGGAGTCCCAAAAAAGATATAAAATGTTAGAGTCCTAAATTATAAGGATTTTATAGATGGGGATCTCCATTCTTTAGTTAAAATGAATTTTATAAGAACCCTTTAAATAAAAGATTATTAGAAGATTTAGAATAATAAGCTAAAAAATATCCAAAAACTAGATTAACAAATAGTCAATACAATTATTATAGTCCATTAACACCGAATAAAACAAGATCTGATTTTGAATCTAAAGATTCTGTCGTTTCTGATTTCATCAAAATAAAAAGTAATGATAATTCCAAAAAATAAAGTCCCTCTTTGATTTATCATACTGAAAGCAGTTTCAGTGAAAAGAAATAAGATCCAAGTATTATAAATTAACATATTCTTCTAGTTAAATAAAGTGGTTGTCTATATAATTATGAAGTACCTTAAACTTAATAGGAATTATTAAAAATTATTCAAATGTATTCAATTTAGTACTTTGATCCATCAATAGAACTACCAAAACCATTGGATAGTATGATTAGTTATGAGCATTTAATTGATCTTTATACAGAATTAGAATAAGAAGTTACATTTAGAAAAACAACTTATAAAGCTAAACAATATTTTGCTTCAATAGATCCAAGATATTTATAAATAAATAAAAGTAATTTTTGTTGAATCATTTTAATAGATGAAAAGATAGAGGCCATTTCTTAAGTAGAAGGATGGATTTTAGGAAAGAATGAGTTTGGACATATTGGATGTTGTGCCGATTCTTATATTTAAAAATTATGAATTATTTATTTATAAATATCTTTAGATTTTAATTTATATATAGAGAAGAACATATTAGATTAAATAAGAGAAAATAAATAATAATATTCATTTAAGTGTTTAAACTTTATAGAATTACATTTCTTATTTTGTTAATTGAATTCTTTTCCCTTTTTCATCAATTAATGGATGTCCATCTTAAGTGAGAATAAATCCATTGTCATCAATTTAGTAAATTAATTCCTCATCATCATCTTCATCTTCTTGTATTATAGACATACCTTAAGCTATATAATATTAAGAAATTTGTTTACATTTAAGAAGATTAAATTCATTTTTATTTGATTGTTGTTAACCAGAATCTTAAACAATAATATCATCTAGACTATCTAACAAATCATATTCATTAAGTTTTTTAAATGGAGAATCTTATTTTTCAAATCCCTAATAATCTTTTCTTTTTGTTAATATTGTTTTTAATGGAGATGGCATATTTTCTTAATTTATATCTTATTTTAATTGATTTGAAGCATTAAATAAAGTTAATTCTGATTAAATAAGTTCAATTTCTTAAATCTCACTATTGGATTAATTATTTGAATTTAATAGAACACTAAGATGTTCAGGCAATTTAAGATCATTTGTTTATTGATTGATGGATTCAAAATTAAATTTTTTGATATATAAATCTGAATTTACTAAAGAATTATTATATTCCATATACTATGCTTATTTATCTTAAAGCTCTTATAATTCATTCTCTTTTCCACTATAAGATAGTTTAACTTTTGTTAGATTTGAGAATTATTTAATTTATTAAGTAAGTTTCGAAATTTCTACTTCCATAAGCTTAAAATCAGATTAATACTATTTTTAAATTTTATTGAAAATTTCTTTACATTTACTATTAATTTACTATTTTAATTAATTTTTAATTTAACTTAATTATGTTTCATAATCTTGCTCTTTCTTTCTCTCTTGATGTAATATAATTTATTATTATTAATGCAGAATTTCTATTTATTTATTTTATTACTCAATTAATTTTAACAATTCTTCTTTCTAATTTTTTAATGCATCATCAAAATAAGATGTACATTAAAGTAAATTTATATTTGAACAAGTATTTTAATTTGTTTATGAAAATTATATACTTATTGATTTATTTTACCCATCATTTTATTATTATGATTTCATTCCTTTAGAATTTAATTATTATTTAATTAGATTATCTCTTTCTTTTAATTATTGTTAGGAATCTTAAACTAATGAAATGAATGAGAAATTTACATATTTTATTTTTATTTTAAGGCATTTTGGAATTAGAATTAGAATTGATATTGGTATTGGAAATTGTCTATTAGAAATATTATTATCTGTTTAATTATTCTAAACTTAATTAGATCTATTACAAGTTATGATTTAATTTTGATGCAATGGACTTGATGAAACTGGAGACAGTCTAGGTTACTAATGCATTAGATATTACTTAAAATTTGAAATTTATTTATTTATTATAGCAATTTATATGTATTCTTTTTTTGATGTTGACATTTAATTAATTTAATGAGGAATTTAATGACTATAACAAAAGAAAAGAATTGTAAACAATATCCAAGACTACTTGCTAATGATGGTTCAGAGAACTAAAGGATTAAGTTTTAGAAAATTGAAATTTAGGATAAGTTTCTAAGAAAAGTAGAAACTAGTTTCGTTTTAAAGAGTCTACATTAGACAAATGATGAGATACATAGTTTCAGATTAATTAAGATATTGGATACTCCATTTAGATAAAGAAGGAAAAGCGAATGTGATGGAATAGTTTCTGAAAAAATTGTATTTTTTTAAGTTATGGCAAGCAAAACATCGATATGAAGTACCCAAAAACATCTGTAGAGTAACACCAATTTTTAGATAGAGTTAAAGATTTACGTAGAAGAGCAATAAAGGGAAGAATGAAGACTAAATTTTAGAAATCTTTCAAGAAAATGGATACAACAAAACCAAGCTAATTCAATCCATAGCATTAACATACTATGTCTACTCGTGATTCTACTTATGGGAGTTTATAAGACATTAAAGTATACAGAACTTTTGCCAAAGATCGCATTTACTATTAACGAACTTTGGAGAAAAAAGGTTCTGATTTAATGTCTGATTCCCCAAGTACACCTAGCTTTCATATTCGCAGAATAACATAGAAATTAGGATTCACATCAAAATAATAATAATTTGTACTGCTTTAATTGAATAAGTACAGCCCCAAAATTTTTGAATAATTAAAAAAAGATTCTAAATTAAAGTACCTTTAAGAAACAAAAGAAACATAGCCTTAAACTCCTCCTGCACCTTAAACTACCTCCATAATCTAACATAAATTTTAACCTTACTTTTGTTATCATAAGACAATAAATCTAAAAAAAACTTGCATCATATCTTCTTCTTAAAGAGTTAAGACGGTATTATGATTATCTTTATTGATCATAATTATATATAAATAAGTATCAATTAATATGACTCCTGCTTGTTTTATAGTCAAATATGTTTCTTTTCTACTTTTTCATATTACCATATCCAATTGATCTTAATATTACAAAAGATCATTATACTTAATATTATCAAATGAATGTCTATTTGAATTGATAGAATATCTATCACAAACACTAATGACTTTATCAAATTTATCTATATAACTTTGTTTTAGACTACTATTTGTAATCTTATCTAGATTACGCAAACTAGTTTTTTGTTGTTAGGTTACATTATATTTCTTTGGTTCTCTATAGAAATTAAATATTTCATCTTATGTACATAGACTTACATTCAACTCATTTAATGTAGGTACAAAATCATCTTCTGAAATTGAAGGCTATTTCTTTAAAATTTCTGAATATTTAATACTTAATTAATTTGATTTAATAAATATACTTGCGTGCCTCTTCTAATTATTCTTTTGCTTATAATTCAAATTTGATTAAATATTCTTGAATATTAGTTTTGATTATTTATCTATACTTGTTTAGATTTTTCTCAATATGTGAATCACGTAAGGCTGTTGACTAGTATTTATCTGACCAAAACTCAGTACAATGAATTCTTCCACTATTAATTAATGGAATATTGTGTTTCTAAGGTTACAAGGGCTCGAATTTTCTTTTTCTATATATAGCAATAGTATCTTTTCGATCCTCTAATTATTTATCCTTCAATAAAAACTACAAATATAGACATTTAATAATTAACTGGTAATGAAAGCATCATATTAAAGTTAACCTTCCTCTTATTTGCTAATTATTATAATGTAAATTATTCAATTGGAGGTAACATACTCAATTGTGATTTCATTATTTCAGGATTATAAGATAATTCTTCATACATTTTAATTATTTAATTAATTTATACAAAAATCTTATATAAGGTTATAATATTGTAAACATTCAATTAACAATAAGTTAGTACAATTAAGATCGTCTAACTGGTTACAGAGGTACACTTCTAGGAGAATCATTAAAAATCAATTCCGATTGTTATTTATATTTTAAAGGCTTAACTTTGACTTTTCTTCCTCTTTAAGTTGCATGAATTCTACTTAAATCCGCATCTTTATGATTTTCATTATTCGTTGATTCTGATTACCTTGCAGTAGAAATGGATGTCAGTCTACAGGGAATCTTTGTCTTTTAGTTAGTCTTCTGAGTATATTCAATACCTGCTATACCTTTTAGATTAAGTGTATAAATCATATTATGTTCAGCAATTAAAGCCTTGATTTTTTCACACTCCTTCTTAGTATTGTTTGATTGTCTTTAAAAATAGTTATCAAATTGCTTACTTCGAATAGTCATCATATTTTTCTTCAACAATAAATTCCTTTCTTATTTTAGGGTCAAGTAGTTTTATATAGTTTGCAATTTTTGAAGATGCTCCAACAAAATTCTTATATCTACCCAAACTAGAAGGATCAAATATTAATTCATTAATATTAGGTCTAGTCTATAAAGATGATTTATACAATTTCCTTTCGTTTTCTGCTAATTAACAATATAAACGAATTTTAGTATTGTTCAGCTTAGTCATCTATTCTATTTGTATCATTGAATCAAACTGCATATTCAAATCAGTATTAGTTTCTGCATTACTAAATGAAGAGGCTTTATTACTAAAATACATAATTAACTATAAAATTAATCATTCTTTTTTAGTTTAGATGGAAATGTCTTTTTTTATTTACCATTCTATATCTAATTAATTTTTCTGATCCTATCTTCTTTCATATTTTTACTATATATATATAATCCAGTTTCTACTATCAATGTTACAATCAAGAAGAAAGAAGTCAATGCTAATGATTAATCATAGGTAAGGTAGAAGAAATAAATTCCAAGATAATAACCTAACAATCAGCTGGCAAATATGCTAAAAATAAAGGATAATCCAAAATTCACACTCTTCCACCATATTCATTAATAGACTCTTGTTTTTTTCTCTTAAAATATATATCTTTAGTCAATTATAATTAATTTTCTAAAAATGCTCTATCTTTACATCTCATTTCTTTTGCTTTAATTTCATCCAAGATTTCTTTAGGTCTACTTACCATGCAATTTATAATGAACTTAGAGGCAATAATTTCTTGGATAATTAATTAATCTATATGTAAAATTAATCTTACTAAATTTGACATAATTAGAAGGATTAAGTGGATCTAATGTATATTTAAAATGTTTTCTATTTTCTATTGGCAATAAATCAAAATATACATAAAACCATCTTTTTAAATAATAAATTGAAATATAAAATGGATTTTGGTAATTAAAATTAAACAAATGAATATCGATAAGCTAATAATGAAGAAAGAAATTAAGAATAACATGTAGATAATAATAAACCTCCTTCATATTTGACAGTTGAGTAATTAATTGTTAAAATTAAAGATTTTATACACCTTATTTTAATGTGACTGGAAGGGATGTATTCAAAAGAATTTTAACCTCATTCAATTCATTGGAACCAGATTTTTTAAATAATATTAGATAGAATCCAGATTTGTACAATATTTTTTTATATCTTAGATGGGGACCTATATGGATTAACGCTACTATAATCTTTATAACAATAGAGATTGCCAATTCAAAATAAATAGATGAGGAGAAAGAAAATAAGTCTCTTTTAATTAGAACTATTACATATTCCACTGCCTTATTATATATAATTGTGTTTGGTATGCCTGTAGTCTTAGTTACTTTTATGAAGTCTTTTGGTGTTGATTTAAGTCTGCCTAAAACTATTTGCATATATGGATATTCAATGATTACATTATTATTAGTAACTATAGTGTATTATTTTAATAATGAAAAATTGTGGTTGTTATTTGCATACGGATTTGGATATTCATCATTATTTTTAATAGTTAATCTAAAGGAGTATTGATTTTTAATATAAAATTAGAGAATTGAATAGATTATAGACCTTAAAGAAGTATTTTATTATGGGAATAATTGTGATAATTTAATTATCACTTTATTTATTTTACACATTTGTAATCTTCTAAAATGAAATGGAGTGAAGTTTTATATATATTTACATATAATGGAAAATAATTCATTTTCTCTTATATGATTTCAATTTTCTGCATTCCTAAGGGCTTCATCAAGCTTCTTTTCTTATTAAGCAAATGCATAACCAGTATATTTTCTAGTTCTAACTGGTTTAGTTGGCAGAAGTGCTGATGTATCATCTTATACATCATCCTCTTAGAATAGATTCTCAAATTTATCAGGAGGCATTAATGATGAAGGAGGAGTGCTTCCATATCTTGACTTTTATGATGAAACAGGTTCTTATATATCTCTAATTTTTTAGATTTCAAATAATTATTATTCAGAGAATATTGACCATCTTGAAAGTGCTAAATCAAAAAGAATTGTTAAAACTAATATTCCAATTAAAATAAAGTAAAATTAAATATTTGAAAACAAATGAATAAAAGTATGTGAAACTTCTAATTTGTTTGTGAATTATGATAAAACCACATAGGTTAATAAATATAAAGTGATAGATCCAAATATAGATAGTACAGATCCTATAGAATTCATATAAGAGAAAACAAAGACTTTTAGATTTACTATTATAATGGCATAACAGAATACTGCCATTCCTACAGATGAAAGAAAGAGGATTCTTCCTTCTTTATCAATACTTGTTTATTCCATTGATGGAAATACTGCATAAATAACAATAGCTGATTGTATACCACCTGAGCAAAACCAAAAAAAGAAAGTGAGAAGTGTTACTTTATTGTTAGTTTAATATAGTTATGGATCTAAGTAAAGATAAATAGAATACTTAATAATAGAAATTTAGATGAATATTATTAATCTAAGATTGCATATACCATAATAGGTACACTTGTATAAAACATATTATAAAATTGATAAAGCCAAGGATCATACAAATTAAGGGGTGAAAATCCATTATAAAATGAGAACCAAAAGTGTGGTAATACAATAAGTAGATTTTTATAAAAGTTGTATCCAACCAATACTTAATTTCTTCTATAACATTCTCTTCCATGATATAGTAGCAATTATTATAATATTCTAAATTCACCAATTGAATAATCTGCTGCTCTTGCTGCTTAATTACCTTCTACACCTTTAATTCCTATTCCAATATTAGCTGCTGTTATCATATTTACATCATTAGCTCCATCACCTACAGCCATAGTCACAATATTATAAATATTATCTTTCACTAATTGCACTAATTCTTATTTTTACTTAGGTGACACTCTACAGGCTATAACTGTATGACATTATTTACCCAATTCAATGAGTTTAATTTGATACTTTTCATCTAAATGAATTAATGAATCACCTGAAATGATTAAAGCAGTTGAATGATTTTAGAATTAACATTTTAATAAATCTAAACCTTAATTGATTTTAAACTATGCTTCAAATTGATCATCGGCTGAAATCACAATTTTTTATTATGAATCATTCAACAAATTACAAGCATAACTAATATTTATAGCAGTTTCTAATTTATCTCCAGTTAACACCCATATTTTAATACCTGCATTCAATATTTTCTACATTGTATTACCAACATCATCTTATAACTTATCCTCAATTCCAGTTCCTCCAATCAAAATTAAATTATTTTCTATTTGATCTTATAAATTTAATAATTATTCATCTCTATTAACAGTCTACAAACCTGCCATCAAATATTGACTAATCCATTCATCATATTATTATTTACTCAAATCTTTTTAGGCCAACAATAAAGTTCTTAATCCCTTACTAGCATATTATTCTAAATGTTATTCTGTGATTGACAATAATTCTTAATTTTATCTATTCGATTTATCAAGCAAATTTATTATCATTGAATCAGCTCCTTTGCACAATAACATAATGTTATCATTCTAATCTTAAATGATAACAGACATTCTCTTTCTTACTGAACTAAACTCCAACACTTATAATAACTTATATTTCATCTACTAATCTTTATACTTAACAATCATCATTCCATCATCTTATCCAATATATTCAAATCCACAAAATTTAGCTCCCATAAGTAATGCTAGCTCATCTGGAGAAGAAGCATTATACTTAATTTTGCCTTCTACATATTCCACCAATACTGTGTGACATAACGTTAAATGCATAAAGTATTCTACTATTCTTCTAGAATGTTCATCATTCTAATTTAAATCATCAAAGAGTTGCTTATCTTTAAAATCTACATTGGTTACTTAAGGCATATGTTCTATATCTTCATTGTTTAAGATTTAACTTCTATTACTTACATTCCCATATGATTTACCATATATAGATATTGTTTTAAACTCCATCAAATTTTTTGTAATAGTTCCAGTTTTATCAGTAAACATATATTTTACATTACCCAACTCTTCATTAAGATTCGAAGTTTACACTTCAGTTCTATGATTTTATGATTTACACTATTTATCATTTTCTATCATCATTCCTTGTAAATATTTAACCTACATTACATACCAAATTATTTTCATACCATTTCTAGAGTCACTAATAAAGATATTGGAACAAAATTAGTATAAATCAATAACCAAGTCCCCCATCTCTCCATTGTCCTGAATACTATATTAGTTTAAAGATCATTCTCATCTAATTCTAAATAGGGAATATCCATAAAATTATCTAATTACCAAAACACTGAATATTAAGCTGAAAACAAACAAATTACTAATTATCTATTTTAATCTTATATTAATTTACATAAAAAATACTAGAATAATAAAAAAGTTCATTTATGATTCTAAAGTACTTGACTTAGGTCTAGCCTTGGTGGAATTTAACATAATCTTTGTATCTAATCCAGTATAAACTACTAATCCATAAATCCAATGAGTGTTCCTTAATGAACATCCTCTAAGAATAAAATTGACTTCATCCAATTAATAAACTTTTCTATTTTAGGCATCATAATTAATAATGGAATCTCTTGATTATTCTCCATCACTATGATGATCAGGAGGCATTGTGATAGTACCATTGAATTTATATAAATATGGATTAGGTTTATCATATTGGACTAAGATATGCTCTTTTTGTAACAAATTATCATTTAAATTTCTAGTAAACTAAAGACTTTTATGTTATTTTTTAATTTTAAGATTAGTTTCTCCATCAAGATTTTTAGTTTCAATAAAACATGTTCCTTTTTGACTCGTTTTGATGACTATAACATCAGCAGGAAAATATTCTCCTTATTCAATTCTAATAATGTCTCCTACCAAAATCTATTACCATTTCTTTTCAACCAACCCGTAAGGTGTCAACACTAAGGCTATACTTTAATTAAATTATAATAATTAATACCGATTATTCTCATCTTGATCAGAAATTTACCTTTTATGATCTTCTAAAAAGTCTTTAAATGCTGAAATTGCTATGACCACAAATAATGGAAACCATATAACAGGTTATCCATCAGTAATTGAAACTAAATCTATAGTTTCTATATATCCAACGATTAAAAAATAAATATTTGCCATTTTTGAAAATTATTCCATTAAATTCAATGGAAGAAATGTCCATAAAGTATATTTGCAAGTTATGATTGTGTTATCAATTAGATCATGGTCTTAAATATTTGTAATGATAGTTCTATCTTGTTGTTAATATTTTAATACCTTTCATATCTCTCCAATGAGGTCGTGTTTTGAAGCAACATCCTTAAAGTTCATATTTGTTATCATAAGGCAAATACAATTACCATGGATCAAATTGCCCCAATTCGCTTTATGAATTTTACATGGATTTTGTAATAATAATTTAAAAACGACATTATATGTATAATGATGCAATTTATCATGTATTAAATACTAGGTTCTTGATTAATATTGGATACACATTTTAACTAAATTTATTATGAGAGTTGGTATTAATTTGCATCAGAAAACTTTACAACATACTAAATGTCCATTCTTAAAGACTTTCAATATAAATATGACATCAGAACAAGCCATATCCAAATACACTAAATTTTGCCCTTATCTTCATTTCAAGGAAATGAAGTAATTTATAACAAAATTTCTAGAGCTGAGACAAAGAAATGTCCAATTGACCATACCTAATTTTATAGTAACCAATTTAAAGGGGTGATTCAGTAAATAAAAGATGAGGGTCGATATAGAGAATTCAAAAGTCTACTACGAACTAATGGAGAATTTCCAAGAGCCATCAATAAGGCTCCTTCTGGAGATCAAACAATAACCTTATGGTGCAGCAACGATTATTTAGGTAAGAGTTATGAATTTACAGTAGGAATGTCTCAAAATCCTAAGGTAACTTAAGCCACTAAAAATGCAATTGATCTCACGGGAATAGGAGCAGGTGGAACACGTAATATAGGGGGCACAAGTATTTACCATGTTGATTTGGAAAGAGAACTAGCTGACTTACATAGAAAAGACAATGCTTTAGTTATGAACAGTGGGTATGTTGCCAATATGGCTACATTGGATACTCTAGGCAAAGTTTTAAAGGATGTGACATTTTTGAGTGATGCTAAGAATCATGCATCTTTAATTGAAGGAATGAGAGCTACTAAAAAGGATAGAGTCATTTTTAAACATAATGATTATAAAGATTTGGAAGAGAAATTATAATAATTAGGTATTTTTATATTGTACAAAATTAGATATTTAATAAAATAAAGTAATAGTATTTGAATCTGTTTATTCTATGAATGGTACTGTTGCACCAATCTAAGAGTTTATTAACTTAGCAAAGAAGTACAATGCCCTTACTCTCATTGATGAAGTCCATGCAGTAGGTATGTATGGTGATAGAGGGGCAGGTGTAACTGAAAAACTTGGATTGTAAAAGGAGATTGATATAGTCACAGGAACTTTAGGCAAAGCATTTGGATGTTCTGGAGGTTATGTATCAGCTAGTTCAGAAATTGTAGATGCTGTCAGAAGTACTGCCAGTAATTTCATTTTCTCAACATCAATGTCTCCAATAATTGCAGCAGCTTGTTTGGAGTCTGTTAAATATCTCAAAACACATCCAGAAATAAGAGAAAGACATTAATATGTGGCTTCTCTTATTAAATCTAAGCTTAAGAATAAGGGTATTCCTGCTTTGAACAGTGCTTCCCATATTGTTCCAGTATTTATAGGAGATCCTGTTTTGTGTAAGGAGGCTTCTGAAAAACTACTCAACGAATACAATATTTATATATAACCAATAAACTATCCAACAGTTCCAAGAGGGTAATATGATATTCCTATATTATTTTAGATAAGAGATATTACGTATTTCTCCTACTCCATTACACACAGAGGAAATGATTGATGAGTTGGTTGACTCTATCGAACGTGTGTTTAAGATTCTAAATTTGAGAATGGAATCTTAATATACTGCTGAACAAAGGGCAATTTTCTAATGATAGTAAATTATTTTCATTAAAAAAATATACACAAAAATAACACTACATTTCCAATAATGATATTTATAAATATAATTATTATTAAATGTGGAGAAGAGCCTTATAAAATTGTCTTAAAATTGCATTCATTGGATCATCCATTACATTTACTTCTAATTTTGTATTTTCCTAAGAATAATTGTATGCATGGGTAATCATATTTTAATATATTAAGGGATGGAATAATTTTGGATAATTAGGCATTGGAAATTCAATATCATAATATTCTCCTTAATTAGTCCCTATCTAAAATGTTTTATATGTGGCATGTAAATCAAGTGTTTCTGCAGCAATTGATAAATCTGGAAAATTGTATACATGGGGAAGATCAAAATTTGGACTCTTAGGCAATGGATAAGTAGAAAATATAAATGTTCCTACACTTATTGAATGTTTAAAACATTTGGATTTTAAATATGTTGCATGTGGCAATTATCATATGGCTGCAATAACTACAGATGGACAATTGTACACTTGGGGTAATTAAGATCATGGTAAACTTGGTCATTCATTCGATAACTCAGTCAAATTGCCATCTAGAGAAAAATATGAATATTAAAAGAATTTGGGATCTGCTAAATTACCAGAATTAGTAAAATTAAATTTTAAAGTACAATAAGTAACCTTAGGAGATCAATTTACCATATTACTATCAGATGAAGGCAATGTTTATTCAATAGGATTGAATAAAAAGGGTATATTAGGATATGAAACAAAGAATGCTGAAGAACTTAGCTTTAAATAAATTTCAAGTTTAAAAAATATTATATAAATTGACAGTGGTACGGATTTCAGTGTTGCACTTGATTCTGATGGAAAGTATTTATGAATATTAATTAAGTATGTTCGCATGGGGTAGTAATTACTTTGGTTAATTAGGTACTCCAAGTCCTTCAGTAATATAAATACCATAGTAAATCAAAGGACTTCCAAAAATTAAATAATTTTCTTGTGGTGAATAATTTATTGGTGCTTTGAGTAAAGAAGGTATTTTATATACTTGGGGTTTTGGAGGTGATGGTTAATTGGGAACACCCAGCAAATAAGATATACCAACACCTCATAAAATATAATTTGATTAAAATATTGATAAAGTCTCATGTGGATAAGCACATGTAGGTATTATTAGTAATAATAAACTTTATATGCATGGAAGGGGAAAAGAAGGTTAATTAGGAAGAGGTTCAGAGACTGAATCTCCTAATAGTAGTAGATTCTCTCCTTTATTAGTTATGGAAAATGTGATAAAGATTGCATGTGGTGGAAGTCATTCCTTTGCAATAATTAACTAAAAATGAGTTTATTTTAATATATTTTGTCTTAAGAAAAACAAGATTTGATATTAATATATGAATTCAATTTTTTAAGATAAACTTTATATGTTTATTAATTGTAAAAAAACCATTTTCAACAATTACAAGAAGATGGTGCTGGTTGTGGTTAAGCAGTTTCCTAATTTAGTTTAAATTAACTTGATTAATTATCAGCATTAATTTGTGGCTTTTGACTCTCATTTTCTAATCTTTTCTTCAGATTTAGACCTAATATATCAAAAATGTTTTCTAAAATTAATAAACACTTTCATATTACAGATATTTTTATTTTCTAATGCACTAGTCTCTATGAATGGCATTTTATACTTTGTTGCTAATGCTTAACCTTCCGATGATTGAACTCTTCTATCTTGAGAATCCATTTTATTTCCTACTAAGATTGAACAACTTAAGGGATTATTATTTCATATTACACTTCATCAGTTGTATTTTCTGTTATAGATTTGATCCAAGTTTCAACATTATTGAATGAATTTCTATCTACTATGGAATAAACAAAAATTATTCCAAATGCCCCCTTATAATATGTTTAAGTAATGTTCCTAAATCTCTCTTAACCTGCTGTGTCCCATATTTATAATTTGATTTTCTTATCTTCTACCTTTTTTACATATTTATTTAAATATACAGTGATTGTTTTTATCTTAAAATCAACACCTATTGTTGCCATATAATTTTATGAAAATTTTTGATCACAATATTGAGTAAGAATGTTGGTCTTTCCTACTCCTGAGTCTCCTAAAACAATTACCTTTACTAACCAATCATAATATCCATTTGACATTTTAACAAAATTTTATCAATAATAATTATTATTTAATATTTTAATATTCATTTAACATTATTTCACAGGATTAAGAATCTAATAACAACTATTTAAACAACTATATTTTATATTTAAATATATTTAATCAATCTTTTTTGGGTTTGGCTAGAATTCTTAATAAAAGCTAGAATGAATTAACAATAAGATGTATATCTAAAAAATCTAATAGAGGAATACTCATATTAGTATTCTTTATTATTGTTTTAATAAATAACTTAACTTTATAAAAAAGAAAAATATCTAGATTTTGTTAAAAAAATATAACATTGATTATTTTATTAATTTTTTCTTAATTACACATAAAGATTGAAATGTAATTAATAAAATAATTATAATAATAGTATTTTTTTTAAAAGAAAAAAAAGAAGAGAATTTTATTTTTTCTTGATGTTTTTACATGATTTTATATAATAATAAATAAGTCAGTTCTTAGTGTTTAAATTATGATTAAATAGGGTTGACCAATTTAATTTAAACTATCATTAAAATAATATGAACTCTGGATTGAACAACTAAAATTCCTTATTGCAGCAACTAACTCCAGCCCAACTTGAAGAGTATTAGCAACAATTGAGGTAAACTTATATCTTCATATTCTCCATACTATATTATTTTATATGCTTATATCATATATTTGGCAATTAATTACTTATTTTAGATAACCACAATTTTTCACCAATTTTTTGAGCAGCAACATTAAAACCTTACAATTCCCTGGCATCTTTCAATAGTTATAGGACAATTTATTTAGAACCTCATAATAATAGGATCTGTTCAATTTTAATAGTGGTAAGATATCATCAATTCCACATCAATTACAATATTGTGACCTTATAGTTTTTTGAATTGGCTTATTTTTGCTTAGGTTTTGGAGGTGTAGTGAATCCGATTGATTATATGAAACTTTTATAGAAAAGATTATAGATGAATAACAATGCCATAAATGCGTTCAATTAGAATTAGATGTTATGTTAATTTGGAATGCTGGGTCAAAAGAAAAACAATACTTCATAAAATCCAATTACTGTTGAAGATGATGAACTTCCTTAAATATAGAAATGTCATAATTCGAAATGCAATAACAAAGGAGATCGTAAGACTAAGTCAAAGAAGGGAGAGACTCTTTAATTTTGTGAGAAATGTTTGAGATTGTACAATCGTGGAAATTTTTGTGATTTTTGTGAATAGGTATTGGAGGAATTTTTAAGATTTTTAGGTTTATTCAAATGGGTCATATGATTAAGATGAATAGGAATGGATATAATGTGATGAATGTGAGAAATGGGTATATTTAAAGAGATATTGATAGAATCATCTAAATTGTGAAGCTAAATATAGGAATTAGAAAATAAAAGAAGAGACAGAGAATAAAGTTTATTATTGTTTAAATTGTTCTAAAATTAAAAAACAATAACATTAATAATAATAATAATTTCAGTAATAGAAGAAATAAGAAAAGATAACAGAAGAATATCAACCAAAATAAAGAACTATAATGGAATGTGAAGATGCTAGAACAAGAGAAAAGAATATCAATTTTGTTGCTACCAAAGATAATAAAGTTTAATTTTGTAAATTTATAAATTTAATAAATTTTAATAGCATTTCGATTGAATCTATATGATGATGAAATTAAGTCAGATCTCGATTTTCTGAGGAATTCTGGCAAGAAGAACATTAAGAAATAGAATTAATAAGATTCTCCCATCATCAAATAAATTATACCATAATAATAATAATAATTAGTATAATTTATATAGGAAGAGAAAGTAAAATATATTAAAAACTTTATTATTAGAGTTCTGATTAATAAATGAATGGTAAACGAAGAACTAGAAATAACAAAAATAGAGTCAATTATCGAAATTTAGGGGGGGAATGAATGATATTAAATATATTTAATTGAAATTTTAAATTTAAATAATACTCACATATATATCCAAA
The DNA here is from genome assembly GCA_000733385.1 of Paramecium biaurelia. Classification (NCBI taxonomy): domain Eukaryota; phylum Ciliophora; class Oligohymenophorea; order Peniculida; family Parameciidae; genus Paramecium; species Paramecium biaurelia. Next base: position 40,906 of record JPFL01000010.1, read on the forward strand.
AATTAAAATGTCTGATTTGAGATTTGATAATAAAGTGGTTGTTATAACAGGGGCAGGAAGAGGATTAGGAAAAGCTTATGCCTTATTTTATGGATCAATCGGAGCCAAAGTATTAGTAAATGATAATGGTTGCGATTTGGATGGAAGAAACACAAATCCTAAATTTGCAGACGAAGTAATGAATGATCTAAATTTAGGTTGTGGCAACAATAAAGAGTAAAGGAGGAATAGCTGTAGCCAATTATGATTCTGTTTTGAATGGTGATAAAATTATCGCACATGCTATAAAAGAATTTGGAAGACTTGATGTTCTTATTAATAATGCTGGAATCTTAAGAGATAAAATATTGACTAAGATGACAGAAGAAGATTGGGATGTTGTAGTTAAAGTAAGACTTTAATTTATATATATTTAAGACTCATCTATATGGAACCTTTTCTATAACTAAAGCTGCTTGGCCAATCATGAGAGATCAAGGTTATGGTAGAATTGTTAATACATCCAGTGGATCTGGATTGTATGGAACTTTAGGTCAAACTAATTATGCAGCTGCCAAAGCAGGAATAGTTGGATTAACATTGACATTGGCAAAGGAAGGAGAGAGAAGAAATATATTGTGTAATGTGTTAGTGCCAGTTGGTGCTTCTAGGATGACAGAAACAATTATGCCACCTGATGTTATGACTGGAATTGATCCAAATAATCTCACACCAATATGTATCCATTTAATAATATTTTTAAGTGGCTGTTTTGACTCATGAATCAAATAAAGAATATAATGGTGGAATTTATGAATGTTCTGGAGGATTCTTCTCTAGAGTCAGATGGTAAAGATCTGAAGGTGTCTCCTTAGACTTACCTGTTAAAATAAGTGAAGTCTAAAAGAATTGGAATAAAATAAATGATTTTAGTGGAAATAATGAGTATCCTACTGGAAATGCTGACTTGTTCAATAAAGTTTAAGAGAATCTAGAAAGATTGGAAAATTAGGCTGCCTAAAAACCAAAGTTATGAGTTTAGAATTTACATTATTAATATGAATATTTTATTGATTTCATCATTCATTTATCTTACATTACAATAGTGTCCAGAAATTGCAGTTGCCTAGTGTAATAGTTAACTTAGATCAGGTAGATATCTATTTTTTATACTTCAGGCTTATTACCAACTTATTTGTTTGAAAAAGTTTTTAATGTAGGGCTTCCAACTAAATTTTCTCCTCCTGTTACAATTATTTAGAATGGCTGGAATTTAACAGCAACTAGTTTTGAAGCCTAAGCCATAATTGATGATTAAACATATACAGGATAACAAGGAGTTGGTGAAGGAGGTTAGATTACAGTATCTAATCCAACTATTTTGATTGAAGTAATTTTCTCATTTTAAAATGGAACTATTTTAAATGGATAAGGAGTTGCTATTCTAGAGAGTGTCTCTTCTGCATCTTATACATTTGCAATCAATACAAAAACAAATCCATCTAGCTATAAATTTGTATATGTGACTTCAGCTATCAATTTTAATAATGCTGTTTTTAAGGCTATATATGCTAATTTCCCACATGAAATTGGGTAAATTCAATAAATACTTGAAGCACTCAATACTAATAGCCAAATCCAAACAGCCTTAACAACGTACTACACTAGTACAGCTTCAACTAGTCTAAAATCTACCCTAACTAAAGAGTTATCTAATTTTGAAATTATTTCAGGTCAAACTTCAACTAAAACTTATAGAAGTGGAACCTAGAAATTCACTTATTAAGTTTTTGTCAATAATGTTTTAATTTAATATGCTCCTGTATCATACGCAATATCAGCTTAAATGAACATAGAGAAATTATAAGGTCAATACTCTTGCAATTATTAAATAACTACAACTTGTACTACTATGTAAAATACTAATGTTGAACAAATTAGTATGGATGAAATAATAAATTCATTCAATTATGCATTTTAATAACAATACATTACAACAACAACATTGAATGCAAAATATTGGAAAGTTCCTTTTTTCTCTTGGACTACAGGAGGATTGAACAATATAATGAATAATGTTTATACTTCATATGCTTACGCTACTTAAATTGGAGGAACATGCAATGCCATCTCAGCTAATTATGTTTCTTATAGTGACTAATACTTTACAGTAGCAATGTCATTTACCTGTAGCATTACTGCTGGTCCAAATGTAATCTTAAGTTTTACTGTTGACTTCTAAGGAATTGATGTAGTTCTTGATTTTAGCAGAATTAAAGAAGAAGCAGCATTTAAGATTAAACAAGTGAATCCAAGTCCTACTATAGTATTATAACCATAAGGAATTTATACTATTGATAATCCATAACTTATAGAATGGTATCCATTGAGATTTATTATATAGGTATATTTAAGAAGGTATAGATAAATCATTTGTTGGATAACGATTCTTCTCTGGATTTATTGAATCATAAAGGGATTTAGAAAGTCAAGAGATTACATATACAATTTAGAATGGAATCATTACAATAACAAATATTAAAAAATGATTTATTTATATACAAGAAATTATTATTCAAATAAACATCATTTGAAATATATAAATAGTTAATAATTAAAAGAAAGTGTTATTTTAAGTAATTTATATAAAATTAAAATTCATATTCAAAGTAATATAATGGAAATGTTGCAGAAATAACTTAGCAATTATATATATGAAGAAAGAAACATTGGTGGAGGATAATTCAGTGAGGTGTTTTTAGGATATGAAATATATACAAAAGAAAGAGTAGCTATTAAAGTACAATTACATTGAGTTAAGCAAATCGATTGTTCACGAATGAGAGACTAAGTAATGTTGTAGATGATGAAAAATGAGATTGGCATACTTAAAATTATACCAAAATAATAAAATATTCTGAAATTTTATGATGTATTTCAAAATAATTAACTTGTTTACATAATTACTGAGTATTGCAATCAAGGTATAAACTATCAATTTGATCATAGGCGATTTATAATAGTTTATTCTAAAACATCAAATAAATGAAGATTTAGCAATTGATTTAATCACTCATGTATTAAATGCTTTACAACATTGCAAGAATAATTGTAAATATTGATCATAAAAATCTAAGATATAATTCATAGAGATATTAAACCAGCAAATATATTCATGAGTAATGGAATCCCTAAATTGGCAGATTTTGGATTTGCATTATGTAAAAATGTTTAAAATGGAGTTGAAATACAAAATTATAATGTAGGCACTCCAATATATATGGCTCCAGAAACATTATTGAATAATAATTATAGTTTTAAGAGTGATTTATGGTCAGTTGGAGTAGTATTATATGAAATGATATTTGGATAATAACCATTTAGATCATAAACAGAACCAGAACTAGTATAAAAACTTAAAGTTTATTAATAAAATGGATTACTTTATTATCCATTCTAATGTTCTCGTTTTTTGGATGTTCTGATATAAAATATGCTTTAATGTGATAAATAATTGAGATGGTCAGTTGAATAATGTTTAGATTACTTAAGATAGAGATAATAATAAAGAATGGTTAGCCAAAAATATATTCCCTAATAATCACAACATATTAGAAGTGTTACTCCAATATAAATAGTTTAATAATAATAATAAAAATCAATATTACCTATTTAATATTAACAATAATTCAAAATATAATAATAATCAATCTAAGTAAACAATAATCAACAATTATCCTAACTTCCTATGTAGAAACAAATTATTTCACCATAATAATATCTACACATTTAAAATCCTTCACCTCATTCCATAAGAGAACCTCTACAATAATTAAATGGATTATAAACAACTTACGAAACTACTTATCTTCCAATGAGATTCTCATCAGTTTAGAGAGAGAGAAATACAACAATACAAGATGACTCATAACGTAGTAATGTAGAATCTAATCAACTAGATAAATATAGTTAATAGTTTGGCAATTTAATGTATAAAATTGCAAAGCTCTTCATCAATACATAATATTTTGAATAATTCAGTATGGGTAAAATGTTTACAAGAAATGAATGCATGTTTTTGCAACTTAAAATATAATTCTGTTTATTATAATGTTGCATTCAAATTGTAATATAGATTATTAAATATTATATAGTTTTAACCCTATAATCATTGCTTATCAGAATGTTAAGTAAGATTATTGAATGTAAAATAATATATACTCTAAATGCCTGATTAATATGTCCAAGATCCTCGATTTATGTCATTATTCAATAACAATTGGGTTTTGGAAAATATCTTTGAATAATTGAGATAATATAACTATGTGGCAATACATTTGATAAATGATTATTTGAATAAGGATTGTAGCCATCCTTAATTAATAATTTTACTAGATTATTTAGTTATTCTTCAACAACTATTGAAACGTTTTGTTACTAGTTTAAGTTGGATGGATTTTGATTAGAAAAACAATATTGCTGCCATTGTATAAGCACCAATTAATCCAAATCCAAATAAACAATAATGGATGGAAATATGCAAAATAATTTATAGAGATATTTACAAATGAAACAAGATTTGTCCTGAAATTATTTGTCATTTTTTATAATAATGTGTGATTTATTTAAAAATTTCGATGAACTCTTTACTTATGATGTTGCTAAAGTAGAGGAAACAAAAAAGATTTAACCATTATAATAAATTGAGAAAACTGAATAAAATGATAAAAACAAAATTAAGAAATTTAATAAGAAGAAACAAATTAAAAACAAGAAAAGTAAAATAACTAATAAGAAATGTAAAAAGATTATTAAAGTAGAATAAAAATAAGAAGTTTTAGATTAAAAAGAAGAAATATTCTATGAAGATTGATATTTTCAATTATATATATCAAATTATAATCTTCTAAGTATTAATTTTTTATAATTTAAACTCACAAAGTTTATAAAGGTGAGTTATAAGAGAAGACAAAAACAAGGAGTATAAAAAAAAGAATAAGAATTTATATCTACCTAATAACTCATTCATAAGATAAGAAGTATCAAGAATGGAAAAATGAAAGCACAGAAATTAGAGATAATTATTAACTTCCTAAAAAAAGGATAAAATAAATGAAACATAAGTACAGAGACAAATTCATTTACAAAACAATCTCATATATTAAACTCAAAAGTTAAAGCACATAGAAAAAAGAAAATGAAATAATTAAGAATTAGAATAGTCATTGCAAATACTAAGAATATGCATAAAATGATATTTTTTAGAGAAATATCAAATAAGATGATCATGAATGATAATAAAATAGTTAAAATCGAAAACAACTATAATCATGATCAGAATAAAATATAGATTAATCCCATTATATTAAAAATCAACTGAGTATATAATCATAACATAGAGATGTTTACTCTTTTAGAATTTTGAGTTGCATTAACATTAATCAAAATAATCTTGAAGAATGTTATGATATACAAAGGATGAAAGATACTAGACTATCATAAATGTTTTCTCCTTAATACCTGCTACCTAAATATAATTAAATGTCTGAATATTTTTTAATTAAAATCTTAAATTCTATCAAAGTATTCACAACTCCTTTGCAAAATCATTAAAAGAGTAAATACAAGTCATCTAAAATTTTGATCTAATCGGAGAGTAGAGTAGGTTGATATTAAATAAAGCTAATGGACAAGATATTTTGGTTAATCAATCAAGACAATAATAAGGATAAGGTGTCTTATATTTATAAAATAGAAGATAATTTCATACAAATCAAAGTCAAAAATTTTGAATAATGTGTAAATAGAATGGTAAAATCATTTTTGCAAAATAATGGAGATATAAATATTAAGAGAGTGATTGTGTTTAAATTAATAAATATTATTTTTTTTAAAACTAAATTTCAAACTCATGTTATACTTATAGAGTGTCTGCTTTCCACAACAATTCTCCTCTCAAGTTGTTATATCCTAATATACCCCTTAATAAAGATAAGTTCTATAGTAAATTCCCTCCCAATAATTTTTTCAAATATCATCCATAAAGGTTCACCGTCAATGTCATCCATCGTATTATGCCTAATGTGAAATTGGAAATCAATATTCACAGATTAACTATGTTCAAAATTAAGTTAAAACACAACCAGATTAATTAGAATATAATCCAATCAATTAAATAAATCAAAGATACCCTCCTCCATAAGTTTATAAATAATAATATTAATAATAATAATAGATTGTTACAAATCCTATTTTACCATAATATCATTTTCCTGTCTAATTGAGAGGAACTCCTTAATAAAATTATTAACCATAACATTAACCGAAATAAACACAATATCCATGGCCCTAAAGCTAGAATAAGATCATCTAAACTCCATAAGTCATATAGTCTTAAATTAATGATTTAGTATTACCTAACGAAGCAGATCCAGTTGAAAAATATTAAAATCCAGAATCATACTAACCACAATAATAATCAAGTCCATAAGCAAAATAAGAATAGAAAATAAATAAACCTGAAATTAAAGATAATTAGTTATAGGAATTAGAACTTTAATATGAGGATGGCTATATTTATAGAGGTTAAGGTTATGAACCAGCTATTAGAGAAGGTTAAGGCATTTTGACTGACTAAAATAATAATAAGGTTTATAATGGTTAATGGAAGGATAATCAATATAATGGCAAAGGTAATCTGATTAATGTTCAAGCAGAAGAGATTGAAGGTCCTTTTGATTATTTAGATTTAAATGTTATTGAAAATGGTTGGCTTGATTATGAAGGTAATCTAATGATTAAATTATAGGTGATTTTTTTGAAGGCAAAATGAATGGTTCTGGTAGATTATAACTTACAAATGGGGAAGTATTTGAAGGTCAATTTAAGGATGGTATGATTGATGGTACAGGCACATTTACGACTGTGAATAGCTAATATCTTAAAGGATTATGGAGTAAAGGAGTTTTAACTTAAGTTTTTGCTTGATTAATCAATTCAATATATAAATTAAAGTTAATGTTATATGATAGTAAAAGTTCCAAGATTTTCTCACCTCCAAAAATATTCTCTGATGTAGATAAGAAGTATCAATCTCTCTATTTATTCTTCTTTTAAGGAGGAATGATGCCATGGATATTGTTTAACATCAACATGGCGAAGTGTAAATTTACATAGATCAAGTCAATGATAAAACATTGATAGCAATTTAAATGGAAGTATCAAAAATACTAATCAATTTTAGGAATAAAGACTAAATTAAAGATATTTTCATTTACTTAACTAACTTGAAAAAACTAAGTTGCAAATCATCAAATTAGAAGAAAAGTTGAGATAACAAAATGAGTATTAGATATCATTTATTATGTTTTAGTCTTGAAAATCATCCTTAAATTAAATAAATCATAAGTGAATTATCAAAGGTAGATCAGTATCGCTTAGCATTGATGAAAAAAGTACTCATCTTATTATTTATTAGACTTAACAATTAACACAAGAATTGTAATTAAACTAATTTACTATCAAAGAATTGAAAGATCAAGTTTTAAATAAACGATTGTAAATCAGAGATTGTGTAAGAGATTGTTGGCAAATTTAATAATAAATTATCAATTCTAAAATCAATTACACTTAATCTACATCTAGAACAGTAATTTATCTATATATTATTGATTAGTAAAGAATTCAATTATAAAGTCTTGATATCAGTAGTAATCGAAGCAATATTAATCTATTTATAACTAATTAAGAATCAAATACAAATAGGTTGAGTTTATCACAATTACCTCCTATTACATTGAAAATGCAATCTAAGAGCAAATTATTAGAAGTACTTTAGAAAGCATCATTTAGAGGATAATAATAAGTAAAATTATATTAATATTATATTTATTTAGCCTGTTTAAGATATTATTGAAATTTATAAATAAATCAATATTTTGAGGAGAAAGATAATTGAATAGAAATAAGAAATTAAGAAGAAGTAGAACTAATATAGTTCCATAAGGAATTTACTTGTTTATTGTGCAAATTTATCTTTAAAATAATTCAAAAACAAATAGAAAATTACAAACCATAATGGATATGCAAATTCAATTTATTTTGATTTTAATGCATCAATGAGTTAATCTAATACTGAATTATCTAGTAATCCCAATCGAGAAAGAAAGATTTAAAATATTTTATATGATACTCTTTAATAAATAATGGTAAATATGATTGACACATAACGAAAAGATGAATAAAATTCAACAGAAGAATAAATGTAATTAAAACTATTTATTAATAGTATTAAAAATGCAATTTCTATAGAATAATTTATGTAATTTTCTTCAGAATAGATTTTGGGATTATTGGCACTTCGACCAAAATTGATGTAAGAATTATTAGAGAAATTTGAAATAAAATATAGATAATTAGGAATGTTATCCTAAAGGATGAAAAATTTATCATCAAACTTTTGAATTTAAATTTCATCTATATAATAGAATCATTAAAAAATAACTTATATTACTTTGAATTTAAATTGTTAGTTTTTAAATAAAACAATTATATAAAAGTTCATACATTAATAACTAAGGATAATACTTTAAGTACTGATGGTATTGGTATTTATTTATCATCCATTTTTTTTGTTAGATCTTTAAAAACATTTAATTCTGATTGATTTAATTATTGCTATTCAATAAATTATTCAATCATTTTGGTCGAATTATGATTAGTAAATAAATTTTATGGTTTAATTTCTGAATAATCTTAAGAATATGAGAGTTTTTTTTTAAGGTCTGTGTTGGATTACATATCTAGATTTGTTATATTTTAAATTTAAATTGGATTTACTGTTTCTTTGAGATAATTTAAATTGCAGATTGTAATTTCTAATTCTCTTAATTAGGTTTAATGGCAATCACATGATTTAACTAAGTTAAGTAATTATTGATTCACAGATTCTAAAGCTGAAATCTTTAAAAATGATAAATCTAACTTATTACTTTTTGTTCAAGTTCAAATACTTTCCGTTAAAGAATCATATTCTCTCTTTAGAGTTTTTAATAATCTTCAGTTTTATGTTTAGATGAATTATTTGTATATTCTCTGCTATTGATTGTACTTTTTTATGTAGATTCAATTTCAGGATTATGATACACTATGTTCAATTTACAATTAATACATTATTTATTCATGTAAGATATATTATCATTCTCTTACATTTTTGCTAAAACCTAAGCAATTGCTTATTATGATTAGGAGATGCTAATTTGTTTATTTTTTTATAAAGTTGACAATCTAGGATTGATGGGAGATCTTCTATATTAAAGATAATGTACTTATCATTAGGAGATGTCTTTCTTAATTTGTCTGAACTGTCACTCAAATTTATTGTGGCTTTTCTTGCAGATAAAATGGCATTTTATTGTTATAAAAATAGAGCATTTTACATTGGTAAATTGTAAACATCACTTTTTTATTAGCTGTTTCCACAAATAGCCTTATCCTTAACTTATTTAGTTCTAACAAATCAAATCATTCAATACATTTTTTCCTTTGAAATACTACTTGGGTAATTTTTAGGTGGAGTCAGACTAGGAACTCTCTTTGTTGATAATATGTTTGATGCATTTAGTTGATAGTAACTTCTATTAATTGGATTCATTTATAATTTATCAATATGTTAAAATTATTAGTCAAAAATTATATTAATATTATGACAATTTGGGATTGCAATTAGTAATACTTCTTTGTTAAATTATACTTTTATACTTAGATAGAATTATAAAACCTTTTCTATTTCAATATTTATAAATAATATGAATTAATAATTAAAAAAATTAGCAGTCCTATTAGTGAGTAAGAAGAAAGACCACACCTGTCTTCCAATTATGCAATAAATTCGAAATTAATTCCCTTAGCATACATTTTTAATAGATGATGAATATAAAAATGAACCTGTGGATTTAGTCATAACCATCGGCGGAGATGGAACAATTTTGTAGAGCTCCAAAACTAGTGTAGGCATGCATCTAGGATATTCCAATAAATATAGACTCCACCTTTTGTGACATTTGGTAAAGGAACACTAGGATTCATGTGTATATACAGCTTAAGAGATCAGTATGAAGTTCTAAAGAACTTATAATTTCCATATAACATAGAGTTGAAGAAGAGAATTTAAGGCAGTTTGAATGGTCAATATGTATACACTGCTTTAAATGACTTTTTCATAACCAAAGGAAATAGTATTCATGTAGTATGTCTAGACATCTATGTTAATGATACATTTGTAACTTAAGCTAGAGGAGGTATTAAATAAAAAATTGATTATTATAAAGATGGTTTAATTATAAGTACTCCAACAGGTTCAACAGCATATTGTTTAAGTGCTGGAGGTCCTTTAATTTAAAATAGAGTTCCTTGTATTGCATTGGTACCAATCTGTCCATTATCATTATCATTTCGACCTTTAATTTTACCATTGGATGTGAAAATTAGTATAAAAATGAATGCAAATTCTAGAGGGGAAGGAGTAGTAATTTGTGATGGGCAATTACAATATGATTTTAAAAGAAATGATTGTTTTGATATTACTCCTTCTAAAAATGATGTTCGATGTATATTTGTATCTATAATGTAGTTGTTGTACCTCCTGGACATTAAGATTTAGACTGGGTAATAAAATTGTAGAGAATGCTAAACTGGAATTCTAGATTTTAATAACCAAGAGATTGAATTATATATAAGAAGAAGTAAAATAAAATATAAAATTAATTATTCATTTATAATATGAGTGATTCTTCATCTTATTTTGACATTTAAGGGAAAGGAATTTGGGAATAAAGTGAAAATACGCTTAATGAAGTATTTAAGATATGAAGTTTTAGGAAGATATATTATACAAAGGGGAATTGCAATTTCACAACAAGTCAACGCACTTTTGTTTGACTTAATATGAATTGTATCGATTTAAAAAAAATGGAGAATAAAAAAAAATAGAACTCTTAACAACATCAATTTCAATATTAAATGATAATACAATTTTATTATAAAAGAACCACAAATAGGCATTCTTAAAATCAACTCCTTAAAATATCAAGGTTTGGTTTGAATAGATAAAAAATAAATGTATACAAAATAATTTTAGATTGGACTATGATATAGGTGAGCTAATTGGTCAAGGACAATTTGCAAATGTACTTGTACAGTTATATTATTAGGTATACAAGATAACTAGTAAGAAAAATAATCAAAATTATGCTCTAAAAGTATTCTAGAAGGTTGCTTTAAAGAATTTAAACGTGGATAATGTTTCCGTAGCCAAAGAAATATATATAATGAGATAACTTAAGCATCCAGGAATAATCAAAATTTATGAGGTCTATGAAGACAAAGAGTTTATTTGTATAGTTATGGAATTGATGCAATGTATTTTTTAATTTTATCGCTAATTTTAGATTCAATGAAATAGTAGAAAAAAAGACATTCTGAACATTAGTGTGCATAAGTAATGTTGCAATTATTTATGGTATTGCAATATATACATGATCATAAAATAATCCATCGAGACATTAAAGTATATTACTTTATTTATTCTCTCAGCCAGACAATATATTATATAAGAATTAAGATACGATTTGTATCTGTGATTTTGGTCTTGCTGATTACTATAATCCAATGTCTGTATATCAATATCAGAGATGTGGTACTCCTGGTTATGTAGCACCTGAAGTCTTAAGAGATTAAAAATATGATTTCAAGGTAGATGTGTATTCAGCAGGAATCATATTATATACTCTCTTAGTAGGTAAGTAACCTTTTGCTGCACACTCATAAAATAAGGTTGTTTAACTTAATTACCAGGGTAAAATTGATTATGCACAAGTCAAAGCATCAGATTTATGTCTTTCTTTCTTAAAATCAGTATTATCTATTAATCCATAAGTAAGACCTTCAGCTTATGAAGTCTTACATCATGAATGGTTTTTCAAAACATTAGGTGAGTCAAATTATTTTTAATTGCTCAATACTAATGGATAACAAGTTTAACCCATATAGACAATTTCAAAAGGTATCATTTATTTTATATCATTTAGAAATTTAAAACTTCTAAGCCATATAATCTATGATGGATGAAGAATAGGATGAATCAAGCAATAGTAAAATTTAAATAGAGATTCCTTAACCTACCACTTAATATCGAACTAATAACAATGGCTATTATTAGAGTTCTATTCCATAATAATAATAGCCCTAATAATAATTGTAAATAGCAATAGATAATATATAAGAGGCTATTAAATAAATTAAAATTAAGTAGTAAGTTAGAGAGTTAAATTACTTGACTTAAATGCTTCATATGTAACATAAAGAAATGTCAGGTATAGATTGAATTTAGATGCTTTAAAAATACAAATTACATATGAATTGATTTATAAATTATTTATTTAACTTCATTTCTTACACTATTCATTTCCTAAAAAAAGTATTACCTTTATTGTTATTATTACTTTTATTTCCAGTGTATGTTTATTTAAATTACATTTTCATATCATTGAATTAATAAGCATAATTTTATAATGAAATCTAATCAGATAACTTAGGTGAAATTGTCTAAGTCTTCATTTCATATCTCAAAGTATGTCCACTAGATCTTCTCCCTACACCAATTTTTATTGTATTCATAAATGTATCTAAATTTTATTTTAATTTTGGAGTTGAATTTTTCTATTCATTTTTACAATTAAATAAATAAGATATTTGTCTTTACATTTCTCTTAATTTATCATCTTTACTTTCTTATTTTGTTTTTGGATATTACTCTGGTTTTGGAGGAGATAAAACTTTTAATGGAGAATTTCTTCTATCCAAAAGAGGTGGAGTATTAAATTAATTTATTGTAAAATCACCTTAAATATTTATATATTTAGTTGGGGAATTGTTTGATTTGTAACTGTTAAATAAATCTGAAAACTATAAGGCAGATCCTGATTTTTATAATGTGGATTTTTATATCACTGATGATTTAAGTTATTAATTTGTTTAAATATAGGATTAGACTTATTGTTTCTATTTTTAGAATTACTATCTGTTTTGTTCCTATTAAATTTATTATTCAGCACTAGTCCATTATTTTTCAAATTCTTCTAAAGTAATCTATCCATTTTTTGATATGTTCAAGTATTAAAAGATAGATTAGATCTAGCTAAGATTAAATTATAATTATTTATTTACTCTTTCTATGTAATACCATGATTATTATTTAGTTCTTGAGATAATTCATTTAATTCAATACTTCCATTTTTATTTAAATCTATTGACTCAAAAGTACTCTTAAGATCTGAAAATTTTTATTGAAGTGTTGTTTTGATTTATTTCCAAAGTTATAAGGTTTAAATCATATCCATACTAATTGTAATTAAAATAAATAAAAAAATATTTTAATTGAAATACTTTTTGAATTGGTGACAAATAAGTAAACCTATTTTCAATGATCATTATGATGATTTCACATTTGATTCTACAAAATTCTATTATGCTAAAATAGTTACATCCTAGAATAAGTTTTTAGTTATAGTTTATCCTTTCATATAAATTCTATTAAATAGAAGTTAGGCAGGTAACTTTAAATTTCATTTTTCAATTTAAGTTATATACTTTAAGCTAGTAATTACAAGCTTTTTATTTTGAATGATAAGCAATAAGAAAAGTTTAATTAGAAATAGATTCAGATAATTAAATTGTGAAGATATATTTTAAAATAGATCATCAATATTATTTTTTTCTTAAGAAGTATTAATAAATAATACAATTAGAAAGATGAATTCAATACCATAAAATGCCTTAAATTTAAACAACATCTAGGCCTTTACACAAGACCATCAAGAAGACTTATACTCAAATATATATGCAAAAAAAATTGAATTTTATAATTTTTATCTAATTAACTGCATTAGTCAAAATTTATCAGGTTTTTCATCATTAAATTTTGTTTAAGATAGACTAGATTTTAATCAATTAAACAGTGATATCTCTCTTAAAATAATTAGTCAATAGAATCCTTTATTTGATTATATTTTGATAATTATAATATAAAATTAACATTTTATTAGAATTAACAAATAAAATTTATAAAAATAGTAAATCAAGTTTTAAATTTATACGATCGATATATAAAACTATTATCAAACTAATCATTGAGTTCTGTAATTTGTTTGTATCTCCATTAATTTATGTAAATTGAATTGACTATCATTGCCACAGAACAAACTATTTCTAAAATTACAGTAAAATTGTAAAATGAAAATGAGCATTCCATTTGTCCCTAAAGATTTAATAAATTCATAGTATTACCTTCACTTTCTCTTCAATTTAAAACTCTTCTTGTAAATTACATAGATTATAGTTATTTATTTGAGAAGTTCTAATTGAGACATAATCAAAATATGCAGATATTAACTATAATTATTAATAAAATAAATACTAAAAGAATTGCAAATGATAGACCAATTTGAAAACTAAGTTCTGCGTACTTGTTATTTGTTTTTCGCAAAGCATAAATTCCAATAAGTGCACTAGAAATTGATAATAATATAAAGCATAATCTAATTTCTGAAATAGCTATTTCCCAAGGGCATTCAATCTTAAATATAATTAATAAATTACTATAGCACTTGCTTGAACATCTTTCTTAACCTTTAAGAAAATTTCAGATCTTATTGGTCCGCTGATAGTTTTACAATTCATTGTTCTTCTCATTTCAACACATATATAATGACCTCCTGTTAATGTAATAAAATGATTAATATTACTATTATTAGCTGATTCGATCTCACAAGTCCATTTATCATCTGAACCCACAATGCTGTAAAAAAGCAAAATACATAATAATCCCTTAAGATCAATTCATTTATTTACCAAAGCAACTAAATTAACAATTAAGCTTTTTTTAGCGATTCGATCTCTTTCATACAATAATTTTTTAGCTTTTTTAGCATACAATATTTCTTATCTTGCTTTGTCGTCAAGCATATTTTAATACGTATAAAATATTATTAATAATTTTCCTATTAACTATTTTCTTAAATATAGTTACTCAAACTTCTTTTATTGAATATGAATAAGATGATAATCTATATGATATTAATAAATTGATAATTAAAGTACTTATGATCTTAGTTAATTTTATATTATATATAAAAGATTATATTTTAAGATTTTTTTAATTTTAATTTTTCAGTATTCAAAAGTCATCAACTATTTATGTTATTAATGACTTTTTCTTATCATTATAAATCGTAGTATAAAATTAATTAAATTTAAAATAAAATTTGTTAAATTTTAGAAAACAAAATAAGACTTCTGAAATGCAAAATATTTATATGTTATCTTAATTTGATTTTTATATCTATTAAATTTTTATTTAATCTTCTAACTCTTCTACAGAATAATTAAATAAATTAATTTTACATTTGGTACTTTAATTCTTAATATGGCTAATCATTTTACAGACCTTAAACTCTTTTATGTATATCAATTTTATAGAATTTACAATAAAATAAGGAGAAGCAAATCTAATAGCATATTACTTTTCATAATTTAGCACTGTTAGTTTTATTATTTACTACATTAATCACTTACTAATTTGTTTAAGAATTATTCAAGACCATTAGTATTACTCAATTACTTTTGTTAATATGTTATGTATTTATTAAAAATATGCTAGGTTGGATTTTAATAGTGTAAATTTTACTTATTGGATTGAAGTATTTTTAATTGCAATGTTTATTGGACAGTGTTTGCTTGTTCTGAGTCTATTATTGTTATTTTAAGAATAAAAATTTGAAGACAGAAGTAATAAAAAAGATTTATAAAATCAATTGATACAACTCAAATAATTGGGATAAGATGTAATTAATAAAACTAATTTAGAAAGCAGAATATAAAAGAATACTGAACCTTCCTAATTAATAATTAGAATATTATGTATCAATCTTTATGAAGATATTCATTCATATATTTAATTGTCCCATCATTTATCTAGCTATGAAGGAGTTTAAGTTGTAGTTAAATTAAGGTATAAATATTTAATTAGATTAAGAATAAGATTCTAATGTTTTTAGCATCATTCTGTTATTGATTTCTCTATTGGTAATATTATTCAATCTCATAATTGTATATTTCTATGAATTCCATAACAATTAATTTTCATTTAAGTAAAAAGACTATTTAACATATTGCTCATCGATTTAGATTAAATTTTAAACTTATTTATTTTAATTTCTATTAGTTTTAATTTCATTAATACATAATCTTAATGTGGATTAACTTATAACAATTCTAATTAATATTAGTATACTTTTTCCAATCTTTTATCTTTCTATTAAACACCCAAAATATGATGATCATACTTTAAATTATATGCATATACAAACATTCTCTATACTTCTTTTAGACAATGTAAGTATATTAATTTTTGGTTAAATTTTTAATTTAGAATTTTCAGAAATCATATTAATGATAACTCCATTAACTTTTTATGTTACACATTTAAAAATTAAATAGGATTCTCTTAATGATTAATAAACAGATTTTAACTAACGTATAAGAAATTTATATAATTAATGTCATATTGCTATTGGAAAAAATGGAATGCTGATAGATGAAGTTAAATATAGATTACCAAAAGATTTAAGATTGTATGTTTTTTCAACTCATCATTTTATAAATTGTTAAAATAAGACTTAATGTTTTTGTAATAAATATAGAGTTGTATAAGATTCTTTCATTTCAAGATTAGATTTTAAAAATTATCTTAAAAGTTTAATACTCTTTTCTTATGAAGAATTTTTGAAAGGCAAAAATTAACAATCTTAAACTGATTACACAACACATTTTTATTATATTTTGTACATTTCACAAATAAGTAAATAACCAGCAAAAGCATTCTATGAATTAACAAAGCTAAAAATTTAAAGTGAAAAATAAATGAAATTGTTGAATAAATTGTATTTAAATTCTATAGAATATTATGTAAAAGAAGATTTTAATAAAATGATTGAATTGAAAAACATAACAAATCAAAAATATTTATGTTTCAAAGTATTCTATTATGATTAAGCAATTAAATTATGGAAGTAACAATTTGTTGCATCTTTACAGTAATAGAAAAATTGGTACAGACTACTTTAAGATAGAAATATCATTTAACTAATAAAAGATGGAAATGAATTGTAAAATTTGAATATGAATCTTGAGAAAAGTCTAAAATATTTATTTAAATAAAACCCAATTTCACCAGAATGCTCACTCTTAATATCTTTATTTTACAAATACATTTATTTTAATCATAAGAAAATTGAAATTCCTTCATTAGATTCCCAATTAGTTTATAAGTTTTAGAATTCAAATAATGGAATTTTATTTCTAAAAGATGCTTCACTTGTTTATTTGACTTTAGTTGATACAAAAGGAATAATTAAAAATTATACAAAAACATTCAAATAAGCAGTTTGTGCAGATGATTCATAAATTTTAAATAATTCAATCAATAATTTCATTCCAAACATTATTGCCAGAGTTCATGATTAATTTTTAGATAACTTTGTAGAATAAGGTAGAACAAATATTATGAAATCAGAAAAAAGATTTCTGTTGGTTAAAAATACAAAAGGATTTATTTTTCCTATAATAGCTAAGGTTCGATTAGAAACTAATTTATTTAATGATTTTGGTTCATCTGCTTTGATTCTTCCAGCATACAACAATTATCATTATATCTTATTAAATCATTATGGATTAATAGAAGAAATAAGTGAAAAATTATTTACTTAAGTATTCTAACCAATTTTAAGAATTGAACTTAACAAATTATAAAATTTAGATTGTTTAAAATTAATACCAAAATTAATTAAAACTTGGAAAAGCATTAATTCTAATAAAATTTTAGACTTTGAACTAAAGGAAGTAATATAATCCTATTTGATAATACCAAAAAAATTAAAGAAGTAAATGATACTCACCTCAACAGTATTTTAGTTAAATTAATCTACTTCAGAATTCCTTAAAGAATAAGATAAAATTAACGAAAAGTATTTTGAAAATATAAAAGAAATGTTTATGTTTAGAATAAATTTTAGAATTATAGAATTCTATACATTTTAGGGAACGTAATTTTTAAAATCTATTATAGGATATATTGTGTTGAAATCTAAAATATTAAAACTGTTAAATAATCTTAAAGGCTTGATATTTTTTGTAGTCTAATAGAAAAATCTGATTATTCTCATCTTAGTTTGAAAAAAATATAGACAATCCAAGAAAAAAATGAGAAGAATAAATTTTAACAAAAATTTATAGAAAAATCTAACTAAAAAGATACTTTTGGTTTTATTAAATTATAAAATGATTCTTAAACATTATGCAATTTAGAGGTTGACAAAATAATAGAAGATGATTATATGATTAATTAAAAAGAAATGTAAATTTAACTTATTAATCCACTTTATTAATTTGAAGTAAATAAATATATACATTTAATTTTAGATTGAAAATATCTCTAATTTAGTAAGTTAAACTAATATTTAAGATAAAAAATTATTAGATCAATAAACATAAAAAATGAAATCATCTATAGGTTATAGTTTGTGTAAATTTAATCATTTCAATAGTAATAATTCTAATTCATACAGTTAATTATTTTAATCAGATTACAATAAATATCTTATTCATTCAAGTGCAGTTTTGGAAGGATTGAATGAAAATAGGGAATCAATTAAATCATTGAATTCTATGGATGTACCACTTTCTCAAGAAAATGGCTTTTTTGAAATTGAACAACTTAAGTCTATTTCATCATCATAAGTTAGTCATTTAAAGTTAAAGAAAAATTATATAAAACATAATCTGTTTGATTAGAATTCCAAATTACATAAACTAATCAGGATTATCAATGTCTTTATATTCATAATCTTAATATTATGTAACATTTGGTATTTTTATCATTTAAATTAATAAAATTCATTTATAAGTTTATCATTGAAGAAATATGCAATTTCGAACAGTTTCAACATAAGAATAAATTAATTTATACTTAGCTATGAAATTGAAAACACCATATTATTTAATTATAACTAATATAGTTAATTTTGTGCTAGCTAATTCTAATAAGATATATCTTTCCTTTATTATAATTCTCCTTATCTGTTAGAAATGAATGGTATAATTTTATTTTAAGATTAGTTCCATTTATATCAATTAATAATGCTTAAAATATCACAAATCAAAGCTTTTATTCATCCTTAGGATATCTTTCATAATATTTACTGTCTTTGAGTAATGGCCTAAATGAATAATACTATCTCGAAATTATAGCTAGGAATTTTATTATGTTTTCATAAGAGATAAATTTATACAATTCTACTGGTGTTTAATTGGCAATTAATCAATTTTATAATTCATAATCTTATATGAGATCTGTATTTTATCTTACACTTGCTTGTATTTTCTTAGTAACTATGTTTTACTTAATCATTTTGATAGTAATTATTAAAGCAAAATAGAGAATAGTATAGTTATTTTACACTTTCCCAAAATCTTAAATGATAGCTTTGATTGGTTCTATTGAGATAATCTAACACTTTTTAGACTATATAGATTTTGTTAATCATCAAACAACTGATTAATTACTAGAATAAGTAAAACAGAAAATTACATCAAGTCCTGGGATGATGAAAATACTTTAATTCAATTAGGGTTAAAAAATCTAGTAAAACTAAGAATTCAGTAAAAGTAGTAATATATTCTAGATTCTAGCTTCCTTAATTTATGTAGTATATACTGTGTCTTTAGTTTTCATTTACTTTTTTATAGCATCATAATATATAGGCTCAATTATTTATCAAAATGAATTTGAAAACACGATAATAGATTTATTTGAACAATTAGTAATATATAAATCATCACAAATCTATATTTTGGAAATCTAGAGTTTTTAAAAATTACTCATAAAATATGAATAGCTTAAATAAAATGATATTCTATTTTTAAATAAGAGTAATAAATTAATTTATTTAGGGGATGAAGCTTTAATATATATGGAACATTAACTAGTGATCTTTCAAGAGTTTATTCAAAGTATGAATAATTAGAAAACCTACCCCAACTCTTATTTTAGAGATACTTTAATTAGCGAATCTTGTCAAGCCTTTAATCTATTAATATATAGTAAAAACAATGATGCCAATTATTTTACGGAATAAAATTGTAGACAATTAGAATCCTTAAGTTTTGGACTAATTGTTTAATTAGTAAATCTATCATAAAAAATTAAACAACTCTTTATTATCTACCATGAAAACTTATAATAATTTAATGAGTATTTAAACTCTATAAATAAAGTAACTATGGAAGATTAAATTTTAAATCTATTATATACATCTTAAATCTTAAGTCTTTTACATGATTCTATTGAATATGAATCAGAAATTAAACTACAAAGTAATAGATTAATTCATCTTTTGCTTTTTATTTTTGGATTGATTTTTTACCTTATCTTTATTATAATTAGCGATAGAAAGTTAAAATAATACTTATATAATGAATTAATCAAAACAAAATAACTTTTGTTATTGATACCATTAGATGTACTATGTGAAAATGCATATATTCTTTAATTATTAGCAGATAGAATTGATATTAATTTCCAATGAATAATTTTATATGTATTAAATTAGGTAATATTGTAAATCTTCTCTTTATATTTATCAATAATTCCATATTAATATAATCTTTAGCTTTTTGAAAAATATATATATATTAAAAACTATTTATAAATATTAAATTTTTGGTTGTTAATGTTTTATAAACCCAAGTTAATATCTCCTAACAGAACATAATCTCCTGTTGTAGTACACAAACAATCGATTTCTTAAGTAAATAATCAACTTTTAACGTAATAATTATATCAACCTCAAACTTACTATGCATCATCGAAAACTACACCAATAAAAAATTTAGAATAGAAATTTGATGTTATTAAACAAAATATCACAATGACTAATTAAAGTTAAATATCTCCTGAAAGAAATAAATCAACAATAAATAATGATTTTGAGATTTAGGTTTTACGTAATGATATAGTATTTAAAGATCAAAAAATGATTGCATTACAAAAAGCACTTGATTTGTCTAATGATGATAGAATAAAATTAAGATTTGCTTTGGAATAAAAATCTAATTAGTGTGTCAATAAAGAAAGAGAAATAGCCAAATTATTAGCCACAATTCATTAAATTGAATTTAAGAAAAGTGAAAGTTAAATTGTAAAAGATTTTCAACTATAAATTGAAACTTTAAAAACATTTATTTAAGAGAATGCTTTAGATAAATCAAACTTAAAAAATGAAGATGCAAATAATTTTAAGACCAAAGTTATTCTTCTCCAAGAATAATTGACATAATAAATAAATTAGAATTAATCACTTTAATAATATATGAAAGAACTTATGAATTAAAATAAAGAATTATAATAAAAATATAATGAAAAGTGCATTGAATTTTAAAAATTAGAAATGTAATTAGATCAAATCAAAATATTATAAAATGAACTTAAAGGTAAGACTGAAGAAATAGAAATATTAAAAGGGGAACTCACTAATGATAATATTACAATTTAGACAAAAGAATAAAGTACTTTTGATCAATAAAATGAAATATCAAAATTTCTTTCTCAAATAAAATAACAATATTTAGAAGATAATCCTAAATTGAATACAGATGAATAAGATAATGGTTATAGACATCTATACAGTTTTCAATCTACAGATGACTTTACTAAAGGGGAACAATAAAAAATAAATAAATGATTTATTATAACTATATATCTAGAAGGTATTAATCTATATAAAATAAGTTATGATTTTATAATAACAATAATTATTATTAGAATTAGTAAAACAAACTATATTTTAATGAAATTAACTAATTTGAAATAATAGATTATATTGACATTAATAGTAATGATTTTTTGGAGATTGAAAATAGTATATTATAGAATATTATCTTAAATAATGTTTTATATTGATTATTGTTGTAATATTTCATTCTTCTGGTTCGAAAACTCCAAATGTATCCTCGAAATTGATAGCCTCTTTTAATGAGCTTGTGAATGTTTAGTAATTATTATTTATGGTGGCAGCACAATTTTCTTTTATTTATTAAAATAGACTCATTACTGACACATTAAACATCATTTTCAGAAAGTTTTATACCTTAATCAGGTTTGAATAATCTACACTTGTTTGCACATAATTTTGTCAATGATAATGTTAATCCAACAGTAATATTCTAAATTAAATCACTATATAAAATAAATTACAAAGGTGTAAAATGGAGTGTTAGGGAAATCTAAACTTTCAGAATCGTCACTCATAAATCTTAATTTAATTATATTTATAAATATATATAAATGAAATCTAGAAACCAAATACAAATTTCCCAATTAATTAATACTATTTCAAATTAGTTTGTTAGATGAATAAAGATAACTTATTAATATTACTGTGAAAAATACTAACTATTTAATTAGTGTTCAAGTAAATAAATGTTTTATAAATATAAGAATTGATAAATAGTAACATCTTTAATTGCCATAAATTTTAGAATATAGAATTATATGACAATAAAGAGCAAAAATATCAAAAATATCAAAAATATAAAATAATTTTTATTATTCTGATTAAAAATATTAGTGCATCAATAGTTCAAAATAGAAAGAAGTTTCAAATAAAGTATGTCATGTATAATTGAGTTGGACATATGGATTTTACTATTAGAAAAAAGAGATTAATTATCTCAAACATAAGTCTAATTTAATAAAGAGAAAAGTATTTCCTGTAAATTTGAAAAAATAGCTTACCTTCATCCTATATCAGAAGTAAAATATTTTATAAGAATTTGTTCACCATTTATTGACTGCTTTTTATTGAACTTTGTGTCAGATTGGCTCTAGTTTGTATTTGGTTGAATCATCTAATATAACACTATTTATCGATTATTTATATTATTTATGCACTTAGGATATGATTTAAAGATATTAATTTTTTTACATCTTTTTTTTTTTAAATTATCTCATGCTTCCTATTGTATACGCTACCTCCTACCTCAATTATCCATAACTCAATCTTTAATAAGTATATCCAATTCCAACTTAATACTATAATATGATTCCAACAAAGGTTACGTGTGATTAAGCTTGTTAATTCCCTGAGATTACTTTGAATGATGAAGCTTCGGACAATACTGATTCAAATCACCTTACTAAGGGTAAAGAAGCATTAATATTGGAAGAACTTAATCTATTATTAAGATTTTTGTCAAATAATATTTCTATACTCTAAGAGAAGACATTTGAAAAATTTGTTAGAGAGAATTTGAAAGTATATCTTATAAATATCGTATTAGAATCTAATAGCCTTCCACTGTGACATACCAAATATCTTAAAGTAGAGATATATCTAAGTTAATAAAACAAAAGAAGAAATGACAAAATTCATTATTAGAAGATGTTTCCAATTCATTAAAACTTAAATTAATTATTAAGAAAAAGATAATCTCGGAGCAGAAGAAAGAGACAGACTTTTTTATCATACTTTCTTTTCAAATGATAAGGAATTTATGAAAACACTAGAAAATGATTCGATTGATGATCTTATACCTTTTAGAAAAGAATCAAAACTCAAAACTATAAATGACACTTATTTAAAAAAACTGTTTAAATCAAAATATTTTTCATATTTCTATTAGTAATTTTTAAGTAATATTATCCATTAAATATAATAGATGAATTTTAATCAATATGTTAATAAGAAAATTAAGAGAAAATAGAAAAAATGACAATGCAAATTTAAAAAATCATCTTTACAAGAGATTTCGATGTAGATTATTTTCCATATAATTATAGAAAATAAAAACCTACAGAAGATTTCCATGGAAAATCCATGAATTTAATAAATGTGAGAAAAGAGCATAAGAAATCTATTAAAAATATCAATTTTATAAATCCAGTATTTATAAATATTAATTTTAGAGAATGAAAAGAAACTTTTGAAAAAGGAATCAATTAAGTTGGAGCACATTGAATTATCTGAATCTATATAATGAACATTATAAAAATTTGGCCATCAAAATAATAATTATGTAATTCAAAAATCTAAACTAAAATATATTATTATGTAGTTCTATTTTTCTTATTTGATAATTTATAGAAAGAAATAAGATTTGTTTATTTTAACATTAAATTAATTAACAAAATTAAATTTCAAAGTTTGATGAAAAGTAATAAATATCTGAGTTCTATTATCTATAGATTATATTGTTTTCAATTTATTTTAGAACTAATAACAATTAAATCTATTGTTATTATTAGTTAAATAACAGCCTAATTTAACACTTATTAACACTTATTATCTTTAAATAAATATTCAAAATACGATTGTTTAATTGATAATAACTAGGTTGTTTTACATTTTTGATTTTTCTTCACTTTTTCATTTATTTTTAATTAATCTATTCATATAATTAATAATTAGTTATTAAAATAGATCTTAACTCTAAAATCTATAGACCATTAAAATAATGGACATAAATATGAGAAAAAATTATTATCTTAATTATGATTTATAAATTTAATTCAATTGTTAGCTTTTTAGGAATTAAGTTAATTTATTCCAACTCCTAAGACTTTTTCCATTTCAGTTACTCTATGATCCAATAAATTAGTTGAATTTCTGATTCTAGCTTTTTCATTTTTTAATATTTCCACTTAATTGTTTATTTCATTTGTCTCATTAGTTGATTCTTCTGCTAACTTTCTAAAAATTCTAGTAAAGTCTGCTATTTCTTCTATGAAATTAGTTGATGCATCATCATTTATAGATGATTATAAGTATGATTCATGAATGATTTCTTATCTCAAAATTTACAATTCTTTTTTATCTCTTTCCAATTCATTTAATATGTATTCTAACATAATCTAGTTGGAATTACTAATACATTTAATTTATCTTCATGTTCATTCATTGGTAGATTCATTGAATTTTTTTAGAACAGTTATAAAGACTCCTTATATGATTACATAGAAATAATAAATATATGAAATATTATTTTAATTAGAATACAAAGACCTCATACATAGATAATTAATATATATATATGTAGAGATGTCATGTTTCATTATGCAATTCATCTTATATTTCTCTTATGAAAAAAACTAGTTCTAGTAGACTTGATAATGTAATTCTTGCTGGGGATTCAATAGCTAATAACATGTTTGAATTTGATGTGTTTTGCTATACTATCCAATAATTAACTTAATCGTTCTCTTGAGTTTGAGATCCAATTTATCTAAGATAATTAGACATGGAATTTTCATTTAGACTCGGCTAATATAGTAAAATATCTTCTTAATTATTTAATAGTACCAGA
The DNA here is from genome assembly GCA_000733385.1 of Paramecium biaurelia. NCBI lineage: Eukaryota > Ciliophora > Oligohymenophorea > Peniculida > Parameciidae > Paramecium > Paramecium biaurelia. The sequence goes on from JPFL01000010.1 coordinate 66,358, forward strand.
TCTATTAGTAAATAGTCCTAAAGGGGATAAGCGTGGAGATGAGATTGAAATGTATTCATTATAAACCTTATTCCATCCTTAAAAATGGACAAGCATTTCTTTTTGATTTCTAATATTAATTATCTATCCAACACACCAGATATGTTCAGTATCTAAAACATCTAAACTATCTCCTAAATTAAAATTAGTTATCTTCTTTTTCATTTTCCACTCCTTAAACTCCTTTTTTCTACTGAGTATTGTTGAATTTTTTATGAGAACTTTGTTATTATTGATAAATTAATCTATCGTATTACAATAGATAAATTGTAGACCTTTCAAAATTGATTGGCAACATGGGCATCTCTTAAATATATTGAAAAATTTACTTGTTATTTAAGTAAATGGTCAAAAATGCAATAATAACAAAATGAATGACCACATTTGGCAATTGTAAATTTAACGTAATAATCTTTACACAATCTACATTTTAGTTCATTTTCATAGAATGCTTAACTTAATTTAAATGCTTAATTTTAATTTAAATATTTACGATTCATTCTTATCTAATTATAAACTTCTAAACTTTAAGGTTTTCGTAATTTAGACAAGAATTTATTTTTCATTTATTTGAAATCAGCAAATCGTACTTCCCGAAGTTCTTCTTGAATAGTTATATTTTTTTATTTCATTTTTGTTTTTATATAATTTTATTATTATAAATTTTAAGGTATAAATTATAAACAATTTATCAAAAAATAGAATATAAATATAATAGGATCTAACTTTTTTGAATTTATCTTAAATTAACCTATTATTAAATACCATTTTTTTATGAAATTTATAATATTTTATACATTCCAAGTTAATTATTTCTAATATACAAAAAATATAAATAATTTAAATTATATTGACTAAAATCAAATTGAATCATCATTGTAATCATGCCATAATAATAACTATATTATTTTAAAAATTGGAAACCCTAAGAACTGCTGGTACTATTCCAGATTCAAATATTTAATGATGAAAAACTTATAATTAATTTATTTTATCATAAAATATCCTAACAATCACAATTGTATCCAAAGAATTTGTGGATAAATGCATTGTGAAATTAAAACAATAATAGAAAAACGATAAGGTTTGAGTATTGTAATTTTTAATCTTTCTAAACTTTATAATTTACTTTTTTTGTTGTAATTACAAAATTAACAAAAAGTTAGCATTTCTAAATTTGAGTTTTAGAAATACATACAAATTTTATTAAAAGCTACAGAGAGAAAGATTTAGAAATTAAATGAAAATAAATTATATTTATTTAATATATGTCAAATAGACCACCTGAATAATAACAATGGTAGCCTGCAGCTGCAGCCCCATAATATTAACCTTAATGGAACCCTACATATTCACCACCAAGAGCTTATTAAGCACCTGTCTAATTGTAGAGTCCTGCATACATTCCTTAATATTATACATAACCAGTTGCTCAATCATATGTTGCCCCTCCTGTTGTTCAATAACCAATTGTCTATCAATAACCAGTTGTAGCATAACCCGTTGTTTAATAATAACAAACTATTAAGGGAGAAAGCAGAGTGGAGTATAATTTATCAAGATTTTCCTTTAGATACATTCCTTATGAGAAGAGCGTAATAGAATATGAAGAAGTTAGACAAATAATATAAGTTCCAAGAGAAAAATATGTGACAGAATATTAAGCTATTGAATACTAAACAGAATATGTTCCCCAAGTCTTCTATGATAAAGTTACAGGTATCATTCACATTTACATATAAGAATATGTTGCTGTTGATAGATATTAAGAAAGAGTTGAATATTATCCAGTAGAAAGATAAGTTGTTCATTAACCTTAAGTACAAGCTGTTACCCAACCCATTGTTTAACAATCTTATGTTTCTTAACCTGTAGTGACTCAGTCTTATGTTGCTTAACCAGTTGTTTAGCAATCGTATGTTACATAAACAGTTCCATTTGTACAATAGCCAATATAGTATGCTTAATACCCACAATATGCTCAACCTACCACCCAAACTGTTTATGGTCCTCCTGTTCCCATTGGAAATGGACCTATACCAGCAAGTTAATTACCAGCCGCTGTTAAGACTGGCTAATTCTAACAAACACCTTAAAAATGAGGTATTAATCAAACAAAATTCATCATCTTTACATTTATTATTTATTTTTTTGGTATAAATTAATAATCTATTTTTTAATGAGAATATCCATTCACATTCATCTACTATTTATAAGAATAATAATGTCCATGGTTATCTAATAAATCTTTTAATTAATATGTAAAATCGTTCCAATCATTACTCATAATTGGGATACAAGATTATATAATTTAATATTCACAATTTCGAAATGGAAATATAACTAATATTTTTAGGTATTCTAAAATAGACAAAATGATTAGATTGATATTAAATAATAATAATATTTAATCAAACTTTTCTTTTGTACAATAGATGTATTTCATATTATTCTTGTTTTGTTTATAAATATTAGGAACCTACTGTTTGATATTATTTTAAATCAATATTAACAGTCTCTAATAATGAATCAATTAATAATTGTTACTCCTTTTTTAATTCTAAGATACCAATTAAAATTGCAATGTATTCAATTATATCAACAATTCCTTATTAATTACAGCAATTTGGTTATTATTAGATTTTCAATGCTTTTTACTTGTTGAATTTAATGATTCCTGGAAATTGTTGCATTTTCTAAATTAATTATTTTTCTGATTTTCCTTTAATAAATCTCCTTGCTTATTCTATTGGATGCTTCAAATTCTTGATTCTCTTTTTAATTTTTAATTTTACTATAATTATTTTGACTAAAACGAAACTAAGTAAAGTTATTATAAGGATTGCATAATTTTGCATAAATTTTAAATTAAATATATTTATAATAGTTATAAATATAAGGTCATTCTTATATCTGATTATTAATTTAAGAATTTATTGTATGAGAACTATTCTTTCGTTTTGAACTTTTATCAGGAACTGATTCAGCATCTCCTTCAATCTCTACATTTTACTATTTAACATCAGTTGGAGGTTCATTTTAGATTACCTCATTTTTACAAAATTACTCATCTCCTTAAGTAAAATCTTATTTAGGATTAACTTAAGCTACTCTGTTTTTCTTTGTACTACAACTAATTAAATATATTTATATATAATAACATACCATAATTTTTATGGAGTTTCTATTGGAACCTCTTAAGATTTCTTTTATCTTTATTATATTATAAAAGCATAAGTTGTTACTCCTTAGTATTTTAACCAAAAATGGAAAAACATTAAGTTAGAATTTAACAAAAACAATATTGCTACTAACCCAACATTGACTAATATCCATATAAGCATCTTTGAAGATTAGAATGTAATTGAAAACATTCCAAATATTATAAAAGTTACTCCAAATAATGATACAAATATGAGCAACCTAAAGAATTCTTGATAATTCTTTTTTCCTACACAATTATTTAGCCATTTACAATGATGATCAAAATCAGACACACATCTCAAATAAATATCTGAATTTACCTTTCACAAACTCTACAATGTTTAGTAGTATTGGATACATAACTATCACAAAAGGAACAATAGAAATCATAAAGTTCTTAAATGTTCTCACTAATTAATTAATTTATATTAGAATTACAAGCTCTATCCTCTCCTAGATTATAATATCAAATCATCTGTAGGATCTATATATGATGTTTTGAAGGCATAATAAAATATCATAAATGAGAAAAAGTAAAAAAAAGATGCTAAAATAATCTATTTATTCCTTATTTATACTTAAACTAACAAATCTGTTATAGGCATTATAGCTATTGATACACAACATATTATTTGAATAAAAAAGACTATGGTGAATATCTACAAAGGATGTTTAGGCCTTGTGAATCCATTAATTTTCTTGTATTCCTTTTCGGTTGTATTCATACTGATTTTATATTAATTAGGTATTTTTATAATTTACAGAATCATGATTTTTTATTATCAATTATTATTAATAAATGATAAGATTATCAAATTCATCTTCCAGACCATGAAGCTACTTATTTCTTGAACATAATAATCACCTCATCAAGAATAGCATTTTCTTCTTCTCTCTTTGCTTTGGCTTCAGCATAATCAGCTCTCTTTGATTCCAAATCAGATTAAGCTTAATCTAAAGCATCTTATGATTCTTATAAAATAATCTTTGATTTAGCTTATTAAGCTAAAGCAGCTTAAATTTACTAAACATAATATATAATTAATTACAGTAGCAGTTCTATCAGCAAATACTTATTTTCTTTCATATTCAACTTCCAATGAAGATATTTCAGCTTCTGATAATGAAACCCATCCAGCTAATTCCCATGAAGCATTAATTTCATTTACTTTCAAGTTTTCTAATGATGCAGATAATTCAGCTTCTAATCCTTCAAGGACAGCTAATACTTTTTCAGCTAAAGTTGATCCTCCAGTAGATGTTACTTCCTATAAATTGATATTAATATATTTTACTTCTTATGAATTAGCTAAAGCCAAGAATGATTTGATTTAGTGATCTTAGAATAAATTACTATATTATTTTAATTTTTCAGCCACAGATTATGCTTTAACTTATGTGAATTCAAATGAATCACCATTAATAATATAACCAGCAACATCCTATTTCAAAAGTCTGATGACTTCAAGTGCTTCTTAATTATGTTTGATTGATTTAACAAAGAGTTAATTACTAAAGCATTGATTATCTTAAAGAGCATCAATTTTTCTTGCTATTTCATCTCTTCTTGCTTCATTCCAAGCCAAGTAATTTTTTGTTTATTTAAGTACTTCTTCATAATTAGCTCTATTTTCAATAGCTTAATTGAAGAGTTTTTGATTCAAACTTTTAATCTTTGTGAATTATTCAATTGTTCTAAATCATTAATATTATATATTTACTATGCACCAATCCATTCATCTGTTTCATTCTTTTAATCTGCAGCAAATTAAGTATCAATGTTAGATTGTTTTAAATCATTGAGTATCCCGAAAACTGTATCAATAGCATCACTTGCTTTTGTACCTGTCTATTATTTATAATAATAATCATTACTTATAATAAGGCAAGGATTTAATCTTATGTTTTTGAACCATAAGTTGTTGCTGCCAAAGCTAATAACACAACAATAATGAATTTCATTTAATAATTAATCAAAAACGTACTCTAATTAAAACGATAAATACATATAAAAAATGTATCATTCATCTTCCTCTTAATAATTATATTAATAATTATAATTCAATATTAATATTATCAGGATTTGATTTCTAACTAAAAATAATACATTACATGACCAAAATGTGTTTTCCAATTATAAGTGGCACTCCTATATTAATTTTGAGAATAATACTTACAATAACTTTTCTTCTAAATTAAAATCTATTATATCAACTTTATTAATTTAGAGACTTTAAGATTTATATGATAAATCTGCCAAACGAATATATTTCTACTTCTAAAATTTCTTGTTTATCTCATTTTTAATATAATGGATTGTATAAAGGAAAATCACTCAATATCAGATCTTTAATCTAAAAACATTTATGTAAGAGTCTTATTTAATTTTTAATTCTTTTGATCCAACAAGTGTTTTAGACTTTGTAATTGCATTCCCTACTGTTAAAATTTAATTTCATCATTTTACTTCCTTCTTTTGTACTTGTTAAGAAATTATTACATTCACAATATAAATAAATCTTCAGATACTTTTCTCTTACCATTCAACTATTAAATCTTAATTATTAATTAAAATTTTATATGGTTACTTCTTAGCTTACCCTCCCATTAATACTTAAATTTAGTTTATAATTAATATTTTCTTATTAAAATGTTTCTTCTTCATTCTGTTATATAGATAGAGTTCTTTTGTATTCTGTAATTCACTCTTAATCTTTTCATTTTCTTTGAATGCCATCATATTTTTAATCCCTTTTTTTCTTCTTCTAAATTATTTTTCATTTCTTTATTTATCCTTAATCTTAGCATTATTCATATATGTTATAAGTATAATTTAAAAAAGATTTTATTAACATAGTTTAATTCATCTAAATGTTCATAATTCTTTTAATTCATCACTTTCTTAAATCATTGATTTCTTAAATCCATGATTCTTTTTCATCCCAATCTTTTACATCAACTATCTTAAACGAACTCAACTTTTAAATTCGTCTTTAAATATTTGTAATTTATTAATAAAATTTAGTACATTTTCTATGATTTTGATTAACATTGTATATACCAACTTAAAACTAACTATTTAATATCGTCCAATCTCACTTTATTCATTCAATATTAATTAAAAAGCAAATAAATATATTTATAATAATGAATAACAACAACTCATTAATATTGGAATACCACTTATATGATACTATTTAGTTGCTTAAAAACAATAAATACAAAAAATTTATCAAATAAAGCAGAAAACTAGTTTGTAATCCTTATATGATTTATGATACATTTTACATTCAATTAAATATCTAGTTAATAAGGAGATTACTTTATTGTCAACTGAAAGTAGTATAGAAATAATTCTTGAACTTCAGTTCAAAACAATAAACTATTTTAGAAGTTTTAATAGCATGTATGGAATTATGTTAAAATTATCAAATTTTGCTTAGTAAATATGAGATTTCTTTTAATGAAAAACAAGTCAAAGAAAAATAGATATCTAGAAAACTAAAATTTTTGAATGAACCAAATAAACTAACTATAAAATAATTTGCAAATTAATATGATAAACTAGAACCTGATAGTAAATCAACAATTTGGATTAAATATTAATGGTAATAACTTTTTTGTTTTTTTTAAAAGACTTTGCTGTTAAACTTTCTCTATTGTAAAATTTCTATGTTAAAAGAGGCATCTCTATTTTTGTTCAAACTATTTAAATTAAAGCCAATTTCTACATTTAATTCTTAATTTTTATACTTTTAAGCTTTAACTTTAAAGAATTCAGCTTAATTAGAATTATCAAACACTACAAATAATGATGTATTAGAATATGGATTCTAAATGCTATTAAGTTCACTTAGAGAATACCATAAACCAAAATCAAATTTGATAACTTTATAAAAGTAATTGATAAAAATAACATCTATATTATTGATTAATTTAGATATATAGAGTAAATCTTAGGAAATTAATGATAATCATTTAGATTGTCTTTAATCTTTGAATTTTGCTCACTTTTTGGGTTTTCAAATTTTAAAACCTTTGAAAATGAAAACAGAATTAGTTGAATATATAGCTTAAGAATATGAATTTACAAATGAAAAATTCGAATAAATTTTATTGGAAGATTAAGATTTAACTAAATTTACTCAATTCCTTTATGGCTATCATATAAATTAAAAATATTAACATGTTGGCAAATCGAAATTGTAGGAAATGATTAAAACTAAACTATAAGAAAATAAATTGGTATAATTTTAAAAAGGATTTCAAGCAGTTAATAGTAATTAATGTATATATGCAACAAACAGTCAGGATAAATTGATATTGTAAGATTATTTACCAAATAAAATTAAATCATATCATCACAAAGATTCAACAGCATTTTCTAATCCCTATTCTTAGACTTCGATAAATCATACTATTTAAAATTTTATTAAGGAATCTCCATCAACATAAAGAGAAAGAAGAAATTAAAATGTATATCCAGGTAGCTTTATAAGTTAAAATAATGTTTCAGTTGTTAAATTAAATTAAGAAAAACCTAGAAAACATCAAGTCTCTGTGAAATGTAGAAGACTCAATACAAATTCAGATCATAAGAATAGTTATTTAAGTTAATTGATCAATTTAAGATAAAAATCTCGTTTAACAATAAGAGATGAAATGAGTGAATTAGAAAAAAATCATCAAAAATTAGTAAACAAATTGAATAATCAATAAAAATCAACTAAAGTATCAACAGTAGATGAATTTTTTAATAAAAAAATAGAAGCAATAGCATTTGAAGAATGTTTGACTTTAGATTAAATAAAAGATACTGCTAAGAAGATAATTTCAACTGAATGGGAAATCCATAAGGAAATGCCAGTAACTAAAAGTTTAATGAAATCTGTATCTGTTTCTGACATATAAACTGAATAGTAATAGGCTGCATATAATAAGCTTTAAGAATATAGAGAGATACAAAATTGTGATTATTACAATACAGAGAAAGATAGAGCTTAGGATCAAATGGAATAAAAAAAAGAAGTTAAGAAACTATAAATTAATTAATAAAAATTTTCTATGAAACATAGAAGTAGCTAATCAAGTTAATTTAATTCTCAATAGATAAAATAATTGGTTATAAATGATACTAAGATTTAAGATTAATTGAGTTAATAGTTTTTATAACAATAAAATTCAATAGAATAGAGAATTGAAATAAAAGTGTCACCTAGATTAGCTAGGAAAAATAATTCAATGTTGTATAATTCAAATTTAGAGTAGGATAATCGATAGAAGGGGTTTTCTTTAGTGAAAGGATAGTTGATAGATTTTATGATAAAAAATCTTGAATATAGGGATGAATTAAATATGTAAGAGAAAGAATTAAAATAAGTATTAATTTTTATAGATTTTGATAGTTTGTATTACCTAGACAATTTAGAACCAATGCTATATCTCCATAAGGAGGTGAATTATCACTTAAGTCTCAGAATATGAGTGATTTCAAATCATTTGCTTATAGTACTAATTCTACTTAGATTACATACCAAAATATGGAGAATAAATTACATAAGACAATTGCAATTCAGAAATAATGATGAAGCTTTTATTTTTTTTAAAGTTATTGTAAATATATATCCTTTTGAATAATGAAAATAAGATTTATTGTGAATTTAACATAATTTTATTTAATCAAAAATATATAAAATATAGTTAATATGAGTCAAAGCATTATGAATGAGATATTTAAATTAGTATTGAATTATATTCATTAGGTATGTTTTGATGGAGTTTAACAAAAGAAATGGTCATAATGTAAAGATTTAGATAGTTAACTTTAATTTATTAGAGATGCAATTCCTTAAAAAATAAATGAAGCTACTAAAAATTATGATTATGAAGCCTTAGAAAAACAAGTATAAAAATATGAACATGAAATTCGTAAACACATAAGAGTAATGAGTTTATCAAAATTTAAATTAGATGGAATAATAAATAAAACTATATGCGGAATCGTTATAATAAAAATTAGAAGAACAAGAAAGTGTTAATGAATGTTTGAGTAACACTAAACAATTAGTGAATGTAAATTATCCCAAATTTCTAGTCTTTAAAAAAAGAGAATCAATAATTGATAGAATAAATCAAAAGATTATAAAGTGAAAATTACATACTAAAAACTAAACTAAATGAAGTTAATGAGAGAATCAACAGCCAATAAACATCCCCTATTTATGATAAATAAAAAAATTAAGATTCCTATCATATCAAAGTAATAATCTAAAGTATATTAAGAATAGTTAAAGATATCAAACAATAGATTTTGTAGCTCCAAAATAAAAATTGAATTCAAGGAACATAGAAGATTATACTAAATAATATGCTGAAGTTAAAACCTAAATAAGTAACACTATTGATAGTTCCATCTTAAAAATGCTTTAAAATCGTCGGGATTCATTAAAATTGAATGATGCTTATAAATCATCAAGGGATTCTTCAACGATTGAAAAAAATGATTCGAATAAGATAAAGTCCTGCATTAATCATTAAAGGGCATCTAGTTAATAATAGAAAATATAGCATAAATAATTAATTGATCAGAGTTCTTAATAAGTCAGAACTACAACAGAGAATACTAAATTTGATTTAAAAAATCAAAGTGATAATTTAAGGGCATTTTTAAATACTTAAAGTTTCCTTTGTAATAAGAAGAGTAAGAATAATTCCAGACCTGACAATAGATATAATAAAAGTCACAGTGAACATTAGAATGCTAATTCAAATTATGCAGACTTACAAAAGTATATGTTATATCATATCTATAAAGAACCAATAAAATCCAAAAAGAGTATTTATAGTTTTCATAGAATTATTAAAAATATTTAGATAATTAGCTATGATATCAATATTTTTCCATTTTATTTAATGTTACCTGTATATTACAAGATAGTATTTTATATTATTTTTAAAATTTCTTAAACTTTTAAAGGATTATGTAATAAGTTAATATTAATTTTATAATAAAATATAAAATGAAAGAGGATTTCCAATGTAATATTGTATCTGACAAAAGTGAAGACGAGATTAAAGTGAAGAACAAATAAATTAATCTTTTGAAAATGGAAATTGAAAATTAAGTAAAATTAGCATAATTAGACTAAATATAATAAAATGCCAAAATTTTGTATGATGAATTTGAACTTGATATAATATCATAAGAAAATTAAAAAAATGTCCCTTTTAGTCAAAATAAAGGTTTAAATTATTAAAATAGAAATTAAGAATTTTAAAATTTGAATTAAGTTAACAATCTTAGGTAAATAGAGTAATCTGATTAACAAGGCATTAATTCTTAGAAATTTTAGCATGAAAAAATATAATCAAATATTCAATAAATATAAATATATGATTGTGATAATAGTGATAACACTGATGAAGTAGATAGTTAGGATGGTTAATAAAATAAACCTTATTACAATGAGAATTAATAAAAAGTTGAAAATAAAGATTAAAAATAAGCTTAAAAGATTACAGATAGAGCTTAAAAATAGGCGTGGTTAATGAAAAATAGAATGAAAAGACATGAAAATCAAAGTGAAAAGAATAATAATGAAAATTTTGATATCCTAGAAATTATAAATAATGGTTAAAAGACAGAACCTGATCTATTTGAATAAGGATTATTTAAAAGAAATGATTATGGTGTTTAAAATACATTGGAATAAAAATAGATATAATTTAAAAAAGAATTGTACAAATCAGATTTTGAGAGATTGTAACAATAATCTAGTGTAAATAAATCAAATCAAGAATAAAAGTAAATTGATAATTTAGATTCTACTATAATGAAGAAATAATTAAAGTATAATGCAGTTAAAGATATTTCTAATCCAAAAGAATTACAACAGAATTATGATGTTAAGAGAATTTTTGAAAAAAGATTTGAATTATAAAAAGATGGATGGGATGTTTCAAAACATGTTATTACTAGTAGTGAAAATAATATAGATTAAGTGAAGATCCCTTTTGAATTATAACCAATAAATTAGCTTTATTAAATTATTAATGGCCCCAATTAGAGAACTATCAATAGCTATTTTTCTCCAAAAAACCTATAAAATTAATCTCATTAATTTTTATAAAAACAATAAGGAATTGATAATACATAATAAATAAGATAATAAAATCAAAATAATAAATAGGAGAAACAAGGCTTTATATAAAAATGTGAGGATGGTTCAATAAAATATAATAAAGATATTGGAAAATCTCTGAAATAATTTGGAAAGGATTAATAATATAATTAGAAAAAAACAAATCATTAAGAAATGAAATAGTAATATCCAGAATTAAAATAATAATAAAAATTATAAGAAGGAATTAAAAAAAGTCTTCATTAATTAGATATTAAGTAATTGTAGCCTTAATAATAAACTTAAAGAGAGAAGGAAAGAAAGAAAATTGAAATATAATTACTTCAATCCTTAGATAATCCATTAATCAAATAATAAGGTTAAAAAGAAACAGAAGAGTTATTAAATGAGGATAAACATGAATTTAGATCAATAAAAATAGAAAAAAAGAATGTTGCTGAATCTCAAAGATTATCCAAATTCAAAATGATGTTAGATTACGGTACAGGAGAGTCATTTTAATTTGGGAAACCTATATTTGAATTTAATAGATTGTTAAAATATTTGTTTATGAAGAATTATGAAATTCCAGACATAGCAGATTAGGAATAGAAAGTAATACCAACTAAATTTGAAAGTGCCGAAGAATACTGTAAGATATTTGAATATTTATTCTTAAATGAGGCTAGTGCTTAAATAAAATAGGAATTAATTGAATTTTTGAAAAAAACAGAAAAAACAACTAAATATCGAAAAGTATAAATAAAGATAGATGAAATGGATAATGAATCTGAAGGCACTATTTTTAATATGAGAGGACCTCAATCAAATTAATAATAAGATCTTTAAGCCGATAATAAATAATAGAAAGTATCAGAGAATATAGATAAAGGCTAATCAGAAGATTAATAATTTTGTTATGATAATATTAAAGATGGAGTCTGTGATTTGACAACTCATAAAAATTATATTGTTATAATATCAAGCAAAATAAAAATAAAGTTAAGATAAGTTAATTAATTATATGGTGATAATATGATATTTTTTGGAATATTGATAGATCCTTAAAAAGCATAATATTTGTAGTAAATAAGAATTCAAACATTTATAAATAAATAAAGTTTAGATGTAAATTAATGGTATAATGTTTTTTTATTTCCATTTTCTAAAATTACAACTTTAATTCGTGAATATTAGATGATAACAAAATTAAATCACAAAACTCCTCTTGCAGGATTAATTTATAACCCTACAACTTCATAATAATTAATTGGTTCTGATATAGGAGGAGGTTGGACAGTTTAATTTTAAAATCAAATATAAAATAAAGAATTATTAGACTCCTTTTTTTAGATTGCTGATTAAAAATATAATGAAACTTAGGCAAATTCAATAAAAGAGATAATCTTAAAAGAAAAAGGAGTTTGTTTATTATAAGGACCGGTATTTAATATATATTTATATTTTTTAGCCAGGAACTGGTAAAACACACACATTAATTGGATTATTATCTGGTGTATATGAGTATATGAAATTGATGAATAAATTTCCAAGAAAAAAAATATTAGTAATTTAATAATAAATTATATTAGATTTGTGCACCTTCTAATGCAGCAATAGATGAGATAATTCTAAGAATACTTTAAAAAGGAGGATTATTTGATTCAAAGGGTAATTCAAGATAAGCAAATCTTATTAGAATTGGTTTACTTGATGAAGAAAATGTTCATTCTGATATAATTAAGAAAGTTTCTTTGGAAGATTTAGCATAACATAAATTATTTTCAACTTAAAAATTTAATGCCGAATAAGATTAAAAAACAACTGCAGATTTAAGAATTGAATTATGTTAGATTTAGAATCACATTAAGAAATTAGAAAAAAAATTAAATTAACATGGACTACCTAATGAAGAGAGAAAAATAATAAAAGATCAAATTAATTAATTTAGTGATTTGAGAAAAAGTAAATAAGAATACTTAGATAAGACTAGAGAAAATAAAAAGATTTATAAAGAATTTTATAATTAATTTTGTGAAAAGTTATTAAACGATGCTGAAATTATATGTAGTACTTTAAGTTCAAGTGGGTCTGATAAATTATCTAAATATTTGGATTAAATAGAATTACTGATAGTTGATGAAGCAGCATAATGTACTGAACCTTCTAATATTATACCTTTAAGATTGGGGATAGAGAAAATGATTTTGATAGGTGATCCTAAATAATTACCTGCCACTACATTTTCACCAGTTTCTCATTAAACTTTATATAATAGAAGTCTATTTGAAAGAATTCTTGATAATAATTTTAAACCTTATTTCTTAGATATTTAATATAGAATGCATTCTGAGATCAGAATGTTTCCATCAGAGTATTTCTATTAAAATAAACTAAAAGATCATGAATCAACAAATATCAGAAATTTACCTACTAATTTCTTTAAAAATAGAGTTTTATTTTTAGATATACTTGATGGATAAGAATAGAAAGATGGAACATCAAATATTAATGAATAAGAAGCTTTGATTATAGTTTAATTAATTAAATCTATTAAAGAAGAATTCCCTACTTAAACTATAGGTGTAATTTGTGCTTACAAATCATAAGTGAGATATATTAAAACATTACTTAAATAGAAATACACAGATGAAAACTTCTTTGATTAAACTAAAATTAGTATCAATACAGTTGATTCATTTTAAGTAATGATTAAAATTAAAATATTAGGGTTAAGAAAAAGACATTATATTATTTAGTTGTGTTCGTTCTTCTTAATCAGGTGGAATTGGATTTTTAAATGACGGTAGAAGAATGAATGTTGCTTTAACAAGAGCTAAAAATGCTCTTTTTATTCTTGGAAATGCTATCACTGTATACTATTTGACTTATTTAGTTATCAAAAAGTGATTTATGGAAATCAATGTTGAAAAATATTTCATAAAGATAACTTTATAGAAATCTAGAGTCCTAACAGTTTAGATTTCAATAAATTTTGAACGATGAATGGAATGATGAGAACAAAACACTCTCTTCAAAACTTATAGGTTATCTTAATTAAACTTCTTAAGGAAATCATGAAAAATCAACATATAATATTTCAGACTTTAAGATTGAAGTCTCCAAGAATCGAAAAATGGATCCTAAATAGAATTATGATACAAACAAATAATATAATAAAGACAATCTCAATGAAAAAGACAGTTAATAAAGATTTAAAATTATTGTAAATAACAAAGAAAAAGATAGAAGTACCTCAGAATATTAAATATCTAAATAAATAAATAAAAATCAAGAAAGCCATAATCAATAAAATCAAACTATTAAGCATAATAATAAAGATAATTCAAAAATATAAAATAATTAATTTCAAATTTCAAAAGAAACAAAGGTTGAATAAAATAAAAAGGATTAGGCAAATACTTAGTTGTAAAATAAAGAGCATTAAAGTTATGAAGAATTTGATCTGATTAGATGCCTTCGTGAGGAAGGCTTATTTTGATAAATGAATTTATTTTCTTTATTGATTACCTTAACACATTTTAAATAGTTCTCTCCTGTTCAACAATGCTTGATGATTCTTTTATTTTATTAGAATTCATTTGAAGTCCAAAGCCTAATGATCAACTAGATATTTAAGTTAAAAATTAAATATTTTATCTTGTAAACCTAGCAACATTTAGAAGAATAATACTTCAATAAGTTTAATATTATTAAAATATTGACTTTATTTAAGATAAACCTAAAAGTAAGAATAGAATGATTTAATTCATTATCAAAATATTAAAACTTTTGAGCATTTAATAGTGTAATTTATTAAAACTAAATCTTATAATATATATTAATGGAACAAGATTAATAATTTGAAATAGTGGGGACATTTAACAATAAGCTTTAATAGTTTTCAATACATATAATTCCTAACATAGATAGAATTAACATAGTATAAAATTTATTTTTTATTAGACTACCTTTACAGAGTAAAAGTTGTTTGAATTGTATTATTCTGATGAAAACATTAGTTTCTAATGGGATGAATAAATGGATAGATTAGGTTATGCAAATTTTGTTTCGTTATGGATAAAAAAGGAAGAATTTAAGATTTTTGGAAAGTAGGATAATATTCAGTGGCTTTTCAACTTGTGTAAAGGGAAATTTATATTTCTATAAAAGTACCAAAATTCAAAAAGAACTGTTGTAGAACAGAATGAAACAGGAATTGTATATTTAATATTTGTAGCCTCAGGTTTATAAAGTGGATGATAAATGTAATAATGAAGAAGAATATTTTGATAAAATTCTTTTTCAGAATAAATAGTAATTGAATTAAGGTTGTACTATTCCAGAAGAATTAAGAGTTCTTAAATTAGTTAATCAAAATAAATGTCCCTATTTAATGCATATAGAGACCATTTAATATGATGGGGCTTAATTTTCATATTCTTATAAATAAAAAAGACTGGACTCATTGAATTAATTCATCTAGAAGACTCCAAGCATGAAATTAAATTAAGTATTAGAAATTATAAGATAACTTTTGTAAGGTATTATATATTTTAGTTTAAGTAACCCATTATTTTGAATCAATAAAGTTAATTCATAACAGATTAGACTTGGATAATATACTATATTCAAAGCAAGAAAATGCAATTCAAATAACAAACTTTACATATTCTTTTTTAGAAAATAGTTAACCACTTAAATTGTAAATAAATATGTTAAGTAGAAGTCAATAAATAGGTCATTTTTCTCCTGAAATATTTTCTTAATAGTAGATGATAACTACGGAAGCCAATATTTACTAAATTGGCATTTTATTTTATATAATGTATAAAGAATTATAACATTTAGGGTATTTGGAAATTATCCAAATGGAAAAAGTTATGAGGAGATTCAGAAAATTAAACCTGTTGGCGTACTTTCTATATTAAAAGAAAATGGGTTAATATAGGAAAAATTAACAAAAGTAAATGATAAAATTATGGAAATGATTTCATCAATGATAAGTATAAATCCAAAATAAAGGAAATCACCTTCACACTATCTGAGATCTAAAATTTTTTTACCATTTTTGAAAGAAAAAATTTCTCGAATGGAATTACAGCTGTATTTTAATGAGATTAAAGATGATGATGATACTATCAATAATGAAAATAAATCTCTAAACTCCATCTACATACTTAAAACAAAATTTAAATGACCTTAATTTGTGTTAATAATGAAATTGATTCATTATTTTAATTATCCATTATTTTAATTATCCTTAGATAAATATCTTAAATTTATATAAAAATGAAACATAATTATTAAATAATGTAAATGGACTTTAATAATTTATATTAATGTTTTCTAAAAAAGAAGAAAGTCCACCAGATAATTAGAATTCTAAAAACATGCTCAATGATATTTAAGATAAATTCTTACCTTATAAAGTATTTTAGAATATAAAAAAAGGTTGGAGATCTTGTTTAAAATCGATTTTTTATAAGTTAAAAAATAGGAGAAGGATCGTTTGGATCAGTATTTAAAGTTAATGATCAAAATAATAATAATATGCCATTTGCTATAAAGATTCAATCAAAGGATGATGAAATAAATTTATTAGAAAGAGAAATAAAGGTTTTAATTGAATTAAGGTAAATAAATATATTAACACTTTGTAAGAAAGTTTCAAGGGTTTCCATAAATTAAATTTTATGGATAAGAAAGATGTTAGACTTATTGTATAATGCAGATGTTGGGATTAAATTTAGAATAAATATTTAAGAAACTTGGTAATGTAATGAATCTAGATAGTGTCTTGAGATTAGCAATCTAAGTAAGTAATATATAAGATATTAGTGATTAGATGATTGAAAGAATAGCAATTATGCATTAAAATCGTTTTTTACATAGAGACATAAAACCAGACAATTTTGTTATAGATGGACCTAATAATCCTAAGTTATTATATTTAATAGATTTTGGGTTGTCTAAATATTATATTGTAATTTATTTCTTTGATAACAGAATAAAAAAGGAGATCATATAGTCTAAGTTAAAAAAGCTGGATTAATAGGGACTGCCAGATATGCAAGTGTAAGTGCTCATGAAGAAATGGAATAATCACGTAGAGATGATTTAGAGAGCATTGGATATGTTTTAATATATTTAGCAACAGGAGAATTACCATGGATGAATTTATAAATAGAAAAAAAAGATTTAAAATATGCAAAAATTAAGTAAATTAAAAAAGAAATACAAATTAATGATTTGTGTAAATCATTACCAAAAGTTTTTAATTTATTTATATAGTGCTTTGAATAATTTATGACTGATGTAAAATCATTGGAATTTAAAGAGAATCCTAATTATGATAAATTGAAATCTTATTTTGAGAATCAAATTGAAATAGATAATAAATTAAATTCAAATAATTAACGCCCTTTTGTTTATGATTGGGAACATTTGTCTGAATTTACAAAATAAAAAAAACACTAAACAATTCATGTTATGGAAGTAAAAAATATATTATTATATAGAATTAAACAAAAAATTAACATATTTAAATTGTTATTAATCCACATAAATTAAATTAGGTTACAAAATAAGAATTATTTTTAAATCATTAAATAATAAACTCATAACAAAATCCAACTTAAATTGAATAAAATAATAATGATTAAATAATTAATGAAAAGAAATAAGAGTAAAAATAAGGTTTGAATACTCCCAGTAATTAATTGAAGAAACAACCTTTAGTTATAAATGTTATTGAAAATTAAAAAGATTATTTACAACCTATAAAATTAGATGAAAGTAGAATTACAAGAATATAAAATCATTCGACTACGCTCTTATAAAATCCTCATTTTAATTCATCTTTCTAGTTTGATTCATTTATATAACCTTCTTTAGCAACATCTAGAATGAATAATTATGTCGAGAGTGAAAGTGTTGTTAGTGAAGGAAATGTATTACCGATTTGGGAGATAAAAGGATCTTAGCAAGATTAGAAATAGAGAACTGGAATTTTAGAAGGAATCAGAAAACCTAGTTAAATTATCTTAAGAAGAGAGAGGAAGATACATTCATGTATAAATTAAAATGAATCTAGAAATTGATACGGTAAAGTAAATGCAAAATCTATTGGTACATCCTAATTAAATAATTGGTGATAATGAAACAAATATAGAAGGATTAGAATGAAAAGAAAGACATTTTTTTATTTAATAAAATTTACTAAACTATAACAATTATTCTAGATAATAAATAATTATAAATATATAAATCAAGCTTTATTATATAGAGTATTGCTAAAAAGAGGACCAAGTTTATTAAGTTCTTTTTGAAATAAGTTTCTTTCCTCTTTTTTTCCTTTTTTCTTTTTGTTATATTTTAATTTTTCATAAAAGAAAGTAACTTCATTTTCTGTTGCTAAATACAAAGCTTTTATATCTTGTAGAATAGTTTATACAAATGAACTAGCTTGACTAATTACTTCATTTGTGATTGGAGATACTATGGTAATTTATAATTAATTATCTTCTTCATTTAAATCAAAAAATGGACTACATTATAATATATTATTACTCTTAATTAAATCCTTTATAATTAATCCCTTTCTTTTTAGTATCAAATTCCATACCATAAAATTATAAGAATTTGTATGTAGTGAATCCAATAGAAGAAGCTTAATTTTATTAATAGCAACTTTCTAAAAATGCTAAAATCATTTAAATTATGCAGAAAGAAGAGATACCACCTTTATATTAGTCATTTAATCCTCTCTTTTTCAATAAACTTTTAAATAAAAGAACAATTGGTCTTAATTCATTATAAAAGGATAACCATTATAGAGTTAATTCTGTTGAAATTTATCCAAGATGCCAATTTTATTTAGCACCTTAATATTAAAAAAAGCTGATGTCTACACTAAATAGATGTGATTGAATTTCTTCATCAGAACTATATAATCATTTGAATTGAATACTTTGGAATTAAATCAATATATGGTAATACAATAATATTAGAGGAGTCTGCAAAAGAAATTGTAGGATCAACTTGAAGTTTAATCAAGGGCATATTTGAAGTTGTAATAGCTCTAGAAATTAAGATTTTATTGTACCTTATATTTTTGACCCATTTCATTTTTTAAAGAAAATCAATTATTTTTTAAATGGGTCCATTTAATTGAATTGATGGAAACAACTCAAATCCTGTTATTCCAATATCTATATCACTTTCTGGAAGAGCTAAACCAGTGGCACATGATCCAAATAGACGAACAGTAGAATTGAATTCTATTAATAGAATATTAAATTATAACCTCTAAAAAGTTAATTGATAACAAAGGAAATTCTATCATATATTATTCTCCTCATTTATAGAATTTCTTAATTTTTGGTTAAATTTAAATCATTAAATTCTCTCATATCCATATCTAATTTTTTAATCATTAATGTTCTAGCCTAATTCATAATAATTGTATCAATTTCTTCAGGATTGTTTGTTTTATAGAATTCTATATTATTTTAAGAATAATTCATATTTTAATTATTATTATCTAACAAAAATTCATCTTAACAAAGACTTAATTCTTATATTTAAATTACATGTTTTAATGGTTTAATTATTGAATTTTCATCTACGGTGAGTTAGATAGGATTTTAAGAAGATTTATTATTTTATTGTGTAATTTCAATATTTTCTGATTATGGAGATATAGCCTCTTTCTTTTCAGGAGTTAAAGTTTATTAAGAAAGTGTTTCTTAACTACTATTTTTTAAACTATTTCTATTAGAAAAGTTTTCTTTATCTTTATCTTAAATATCTTTTTACTAATAATTAAATTAATTTATCATTTATGGTTTAGGTTTTTATGTTGGAGTTATTTAAGTTAATTGATTAGATTTATTAATTGGATTAGATTTATTATTTGAATTAGACTTTTTGAAATGGAGATCAGAAGAACTAGCAAATTTTCTTTATGTTTTCTTTTATTATCTTTTTGGTCCTGTGATAAGAACCCAATTGTCTTCATCATCATTTTATCCATTTAATTCGTTTTCTTTGAGATCAATATCTTAAATCAATTCTGTTATTTTAGTTGGCTCTAAAATAATGGTATCTTTTTTATGAAGATCAGGTATTATAAAATCTATTTGTTTATTATCAGAGCAAGAACTTAAAGTTAAAATATATTATACTTTGAATGTCTATTGCATTCACATTCAGTACAAAGTACATCATCTTAAGTTGTATCTTATTTATCAATAATTTCAAAACTATTACATTTATCTTAATTTGATATAAGATTTTTTTAAGAATCATTTTCATTTTTATTTTTTTACTTTTTCTATTTTTTAGATTTCTTTTTTTAATCTTACATCTTCTTTTTTTCTTTGCCTTCTATTTCTTAAAGATCTTTGACTAATTTTTCTTTAAATTAATCTCTAATCATTCTTAAAACTCTCTTTTCACAAAAAGATGAAAGTTAACTAAATCTTTCTAAAGGTAAAAAATAAATATTATCAAAATTGTTATTTTCAAATATTTAATTGATTTCTTTCTCATTTATTTCTAATGATGTAATATTGTTGTCATATGTATTTTATACATCATTAGATTATAAAGGTTTTTTCATTAATAATTATGCCCATAAAATATCTTCCTATTTTGTATTTTTCTTTTTAGGAGCATTCTTAAATTCTTTACATATTTAAGGAATTTAATGAAGTATTTTTAATTTAGAATCAATATTTTACATCCAATATTTTTTAAGATCTTCATTTTAAATTGAATTATTATCATTTAAATTTCCTTATTAACTTTAATAATATCTATGTAATCATATATAAAATTTGTACATCAATGCTATTGCTTTCTCAAATTCATTTATTACCCAACCAGCACATGTCTAATATGTTTTAGGATTAAACCAGATAGCATCATTTACAATATATTATTTTGCAATTGAATTTAATGTAACCTTTGGTTAAGAAGAAAATGCTAATCCATTAGAACATTCAATTAACAAGTTTATTATATCTTCTAAAGACCCTTGCAAACAAAATTTATCAAATATATCATCTTAATCAATAATACAAATATTGGAAAGTAATTTCTTATCGAATTTATATATATATGAATACCTATTCTAAATGCAATTTCTCTTCTTCATGTGAACGCCTTTTACGTACTAAACACACAACTTTAATATCTTCGTTTATTGAAGGGAATCTTATCTTAAAATAGCTTTATACTTTGGATTTTCATCTTTTAAAGCATAACTAGATCGTTCAACAAGCAAATCATGGAGATACATACGCATAATAAAGGTAGTTATCTTTTTCGAATTGACAGCAATCTCATTTATATTTTATTTCTTAACCCTAAAAATTACCACAATTAATAAAATATATATATATCGTAAGAACAAAAAGCAACACTTAGAGCATGCTGCTTAAAGAAGTGATTTAAATCAAATCAATACCATTAAATTAGGTCATTTTTGTATGTATTCTCAAATGATTCAATTGTTTCACAAGCATGATTGTTGTATTTTGTCAAATATTTAGGAATGTTATAAAGCATGTATATTTGTAAATTTTATAATTTATTAATTATTGTACTCTTTAAATTTACATAAAAAAAAGGCATTACTAAATTTAACAATGTCTTTTACAACAATATCATAAATATATTCTGGATTGTATTAATAAATTCTTACTTTTATGAATTAAAATAAATTTAATTCTAACTTTATTAAGCAATTCATCCTCTTTTCTTATTATATTGTATTTATTTAATTAACTCCATCTTTTATATAAGAATTTAGATGTGAAACAATAATTTGTTTATATTTATATTTAAATGTAAATATTAATATTGTACATAGATCAAAGTAGTATTGTAAGAAATAATTATTTGAAATTAAAGATATAAATGTAGGGGAAGAGATTAAATAAATTTTATTATATAATAATTTTAACTATAAATAAATTCATTAATGTCATCTCATGTGAAAAAAGAATAAAAGAAAACTTCAAATCAATTCTTAGATTTTGATTAATTAGCTCATAAGAAATATCACTATGATCAAAAGAAAGCAAATGATTAATCTATTAAATAAGAATAGTATATACATGATCTAAAAAAAGGGTTAGATTATTTTAATAATTAGTTATGATTAATAAAGATTAGAGATTGAACCTTTATTTTAGAAAGTTGAATTGTTATAGATAGAAAGAAAATAATTGATGGATGAAATTGAATAATATAAAATAAGTTAAATGGAAATACTTAAAAAATATGAATTTGAATACTAAGAAAAGGATAATTTAAGTAAGGAGTGTGCAAAGCTCAAATAATAAATTTAAGTTTAACAGAAAATGTAAATGCCAAAAGAATTTTAAGAGAAATAATGTCATTAATTAAAAGAAACACTATTTGTTACAATAAAGGATGTTATGAATGACTTTTTAGAAAATTACAATCATATGATGGGATGTGTAGATGAAAATGGAAGTATTATTATATTTATATATTTTTAGTATCTGTCAATTTGTTAGATGAATTGTTATAATAAATTGATGATTCAATTATTATGTTTGTAAATAATATATCTACTCAATCAACTAAATAATTTGAATCAGTTGAAATTCAACATTTGAAAGATTAAATTGAAAAAACTCTTTAAACGGTATCAAATTTGTAGGCTGAGAATTAAGATTTATGTACAGCCTTAGAAATTGAAAAATAACATAAAGAAAAAATAATTAATTAAAGAAACACTTAATAATAATTGATCAATCAATTACAAAATTAATTTGAGATAATTACTAATGAGAAGAAATGTCTTGAATAATAAATGTAGGAAATTTAAATGAAAAATCTAGAATTTTAACATGATTTAAGTAAAGTAAATGAATTTAAAGAGGAAGAAAATGAAAAATTAAAAAGTGAATTTATTGATTCAATCAATGAACTTTAACAATAAATTTCAAAATTACAAATAGAAAATACTAAACTAACTTTATTTATTGAAAATAATTAAAAACAATAAAATAAAGATACAGAATTGTTAAATGAAAAAATAAGAGAATTAGAAAGTAAATTAAATTAAGAATCTATAAAATTTGAATAGAAATCTAGAGAAGTAAATAAAAACATATAATAATAAATTAGATGATAAGAATTGAAAAAGAATAAAATTAATATAAAGTTGAAGCAACCAAATTATTTGAAGAAAATAGTTGTTACTAATAGTAATTGGAAATGATTAAAGAAAAAAGAAAATAAGATAAAGAAGTTCTTGAGAAATAAAAAGAAAAATTCAAGAAACTCGAATTGTAATTGTAACAATCAGAGATAGATTCGTAAACTAAAATAGCCTAATTAGAAGAATAAATTACACAACTTACTTAATTGTAAACAAAAGATAATTCTATAGAATAAATGACCTTACACACAGAGGTTTTAATGGAAAAAGAGATTTAATTAACAAAATTAGATTAACTGATTGCTGAGTAATTATATCTTCTATTTAGATAAACTTAAAAAAATTATGAATAGAAGTAATAGATTGTAGAGATGAAGATTTAGATTAATTCATTAGAACAAGAATTATAATAATAAATACTTACCAATTAATAACATTAAGAAAGAAGGGCAAATGCTTTTAGCGAAATAAATCGTTTAGAATAGTAAAATTAAATTTAAAAACAAGTAATTTATATTTACAATATAAATTAGCGTATTAATGATTAAGATTTAACAATTAAATAGCTATAATCTGAAATATAAGAATTATTAAAATAAACAAATTTAAATTCTTAATTAAATCCTTCACCCAAACATAATAAAAGCTATAGCAAAACTTCTATGTTTGAAGGCAATAATTTAGATTCATCAAGACTATCTGATGCTGACGGTTAAATCTCAAAGACTGCTAAAGCTACTTCTTTAATTTTAAATGGCTTGAATTATTTTAAACTAAGGCCATAATTTTCTACTCAATAAGTTGAAGATCCTGATAGAAAAATTGCTGAAAAGGCATTATAAAAGTAAGCAGAAGAGTTGAAATCCAATTTAGAATAATTATATAAAAGTTTCTTATCTACTTTAACGCAAAATCAAGTTAATGATGAGAAATTTTTGAAATTTGAGAGACAGATTAATGAATGTGTTAAAAAGACATAAGATTTGCATGACAATATTGAGGATTTTTTTTGATTTTATGATTAATTTATGTAGATTAATACTTTAAATGATTCTTATGATATTATAATTAGTAGGCAGTAGGCAATTTTAAATGAATATTGGAGAACAGTTAACATATCTAAATTGTATTTTGTTAAGAATGCAAATGATTGATTTGTCTATGAAAGTATAATTAAGTTTTATAAATCATCATTAATATATTTGTAGTGAAAGGGAATAATTTTGATATTGAAAATTTTTACAAGGATATATTAAATTATATTAAATATTTATAAAGGTTCTACAAAATATTTTTTTGATATTTTAAATATATTTGAAGCCTATAAGATTATCAAGTAATCAAATTTTATATATATAAAAGTGAAAGATTAAATAATATGAACAGAAATAATAATAATCAACTATAATGAAGAATAATCTTTTTTCTGGAAAAAATTATAAATTCTTTGTAATAATTTTTCTTAGAGGTTCATAAATAATATTGGCTTTATTTAATTCTTTTTAGAAGACTTGGGTTAATACTATTTAAACGGGAATAATTATAATAAAATCAAATTAGAGTTTTGGAAGAAAGATTAGAAGTTTAATGATATAAGTTAATTAAAAAAATGTATATACGTGTATAAGTATAATATTAAAATCTTTAATTTTAATAAGATGAGTTGCTGCTGTTCATTCATTGGAAGAATTTTGTTGGCTATCATTTTCATTGGTGCTGGTGTTGATAAATTTATGCAACCACAAAATTCTGTTGAATTTTTAAATAGTAGATATCCAGCCTTTTATAAACATTTGGAAACCACAACAAAATAATTCAATGTTCCACTTCCAGTTTAAATAGTAAGATATTGAATTAACATTTTTAGTCACCAACCTCAATTAAGCAATTATCTAATGAAATCATTTTAGGAGTTGGAGGTGCTGAAGTAGTTTTAGGTCTTTTTGTTATTTTGAATTAAGCATGGGCAGGAAAATTGTTGTCTTTATTGACTTTATCATTTGTTGCTGTAATTCATAACCCTTTCATTCATGGAACAACTTAAGCGTAATTTTAAACAAAGATATATAAAATAGTGAGAAATTGCCAGAATAAATTCAAGGATTATGGACATTAGGTATTGCTGGTGCTTTATTGATTGTTGGTACTTCATCAGGAAAGACTTGTGCTCCAGAAGCTCCCTAGACAGCCGGAAAAACAAAAGGAGTAGCACCAACTGCCCCAACCAAGAAGGCAAAGAGAAATTGAGAAATTTAAATAAATATATATGATAACAAGTGCATTTCGAATATTTTTTTAAAGTCATTTTCCAAAAATTAAATATTCAATGGGATTAGATATCAATTTATTAAGAGAAGACAAAGGTGGAAACCCTAATTTAGTGAAGGAATGGTGCTAAAAGAGATTTTAAGACCCAGCTATAGTTGATAAGGTTATTGCACTTGATTAGGAATGGAGAAAAGGTACTCATATTTTTTGAAGCTTTCTTAGCCAGATTTAATCTTGATCAACTTAACAAAGAATATGGTATTGCCAACAAAAAGATTGCTGAAAAGAAGAAAGCTAATAAACAAGACCCATGTGTTGAAGAAGTGGAATAAGCTAAAGTAATAGATCTTAAAATCAAAGAAGCTTAAAAAGTAAGATATTAATCTAATCTATAGATTGAATTAGAATAAGAAAATATTTTAACCAAAACACTCAACAAGATTGGAAATTTAGTACATGATTCAGTACCAGTATCTAAAGATGAAGCTGAAAACAGAATTGAAGTAACTTGGGGCTAAATTCCTAACATACAAGTTAATAGTACTCCAGGCAAATGTCACCATCATGAGATCTTATTTATGATTGATGGTGTTGATCTTAAGAGAGGCTCTAAAATAGCAGGTCACAGAGCTTATTTCCTTAAAGGACCAGGTCTTTTATTGAATCAAGCTCTTGTAAGCTATGGAATTCAATTCCTCAACTAAAGAGGTTATACTCCTGTCCAAACACCATACTTTATGAAGAAAACATGCATGGCAGAGACAGCTCAATTATCTGATTTTGATGATCAATTGTACAAAGTATGACTAATCACATAATTTAATAAGGTTACTGGTAATCAAGATGACGAGGATCTTTATCTTATAGCTACATCTGAATAACCTATATCTGCTATGTATAGAAAAGAATGGATAGAGGCTAAAGATCTACCTATAAAATATGGTGGTAGTTCAACTTGTTTTAGAAAGGAAGCTGGTGCTCATGGTAAAGATGTTTGGGGAATATTCAGAGTTCATCAATTTGAAAAGATTGAATAATTTGTTATATGCCCTCCTGAAGAATCATGGAAATTCCATGAAGAAATGATTACTGCTGGATAAGACTTTGTGAAATCTTTGGAATTACCTTATAGAGTAGTCAATATAGTATCTGGTGCATTAAATGATGCTGCAGCCAAAAAATATGATTTGGAAGCTTGGTTCCCAGGATATAAGGATTATAGAGAATTGTAATCATGTTCAAATTGTCTTGATTATTAATCAAGAGCACTTGAAATTCGTTTTGGTGCTAAAAAGGCTGATGAAAAGGAGAAGAAGTATGTTCATATGCTTAATGCAACATTATGTGCAACAGAAAGAACCTTATGTTGTATATTAGAGAATTATTAAACAGAAACTGGAGTTAAAGTACCAGTTGTTTTAGTAAATGATTAAAATAATATTATTAGTAACCATTTGTTGGCAAGGATTTCATTCCCTATGTTAAACCATTGCCTAAGAAGGAAGATCTAGGTGCATGAAGAATATTATTATACAAATAATATATTCAATATATCATCATTACTCTAATAATATATTATAATTCTTTTATTAATTCTTTCTTCGCTTTTATAATTTAATTTTTTCTTTAATTTATTGTTTCATGGAAAAATTGTTTTATATATTATATAAATAATTATTCATTTATTAGTTGAACTTGAACTTTAACCAGAGTTTTCTTGAAAATTTCTACTCTGTTATTTGAGTGTCATATAATCAGCAAGTATCAACTTGAGCCACTTCCAAGTCTATTTAAGTGAAGGTTGTTCTCGAAATGAATTGTCTGGATGGCAACTAACCACCATATGCAAAAGAGATTCTATAAATTTATGTTCATGGGAATATTTAGATCTTCCTTAATATAATAATACTTTAAAATTTGCAATTCTTCTGATATATCTTAATTTAATTTATTTGTTGTGATTACTTCTTATTCCAATTTTAGTATAGTTTTTTTCAATTCAATATTTATCTTTTGTAATTAACCATTATGCATTATTTCACTATGTAATTTATCAGACATTTGTTATAGTTCCTTATTTAATTCATCAATGTATTTCTAATTCCTATTCGAATTTTTAAATTGTTCTTCTAACTCATATTTTAAATCCTTCACTTAATTCAGAAGTAATTATTCAACTTTTCTTAACTAAACAATGATATCATTTAATTTTTATATTTCCTAATCTAAATTTTGTTGTTGTTTTGGCAATGATCTACTATATGATTTTTTTTAAAGATCAGAATTTAAAGATTTTCTAGCAGTATATGAATCTAAAGACATATTTGCTTCAGCATCAGTTTCCCTAATGGAATATAACATTGAAATTTTAACGAAATTTAATTATAAATATATTATATTTTAAAGGAAATTATTGGTGTTTATATCACTATCTAAATATACCTCCCTTTTTTAAGGCATTTTCAGCATCCTTAATGGCTAATAACTCATTATCGTATTATTAGATTAATGTATTATGTGATGCAGTTCTTAAATTAATAGAAAATTATACCTTTCAATCCATCTATTTTAAGTGGCAGAGAGATTATCTTCAGCATCAGCCAAATTGATTCTTGCATCATTCAAAATTGCATTGAGTGCTTTGATTTCTCCATCCTTAGTCTCAATTTCAGCTTACAACAAAGGAATTAAGACATCTCTAATACCAGTGATTTTAGCCTAGATTTCTGATAAAATGTCTTATTGCAATTTAGATTATGAATCATATTGATTTTGTAATGATGTTTATCCATCAATTAAAGATTATCTTAATTGATTCATATAATTAATGACTTTGTTTAAGTTTTCTTAATCAACATAATTATTTTAAGCAATTTATGTCAATGCCTTTACTAATGGTTAATAAAACACTCTCTTTGAAGATAACTATTTAAGACTAAAATATATATGAATCATACTGATTATGCATCTTCTAAGAAATCTCTTTGATATTGTCTGCCTTTTACAATAGTGAGGTTTCATCTTTGACTTCATTCAATAATGCAATAGCCTAATCTAAAACTGCAATAGTATCAGCATATTCTTTGAACTATCTAGTGAATATAGATTTATCTGAGTTAATTTAAGCATCTTTAGCATTGAATAATTTAGTTGCATCATAAAGATCTTATTTAGCTTCTGTCAATAGTTATTGTAATCTGCTTCTTTCATCTGTTAAGTCTTTTACATCTACTTCCAATTAGGCAATCTGAATTTATAGGTTATCTAATTTACCTTGTTTTTAAAGTCTGTTATTTGATTTTAATAGTATTGAACATCTGCTTGATATTATTGATAATCTTATTCATAGAATTCATTTTCTTCATTCTTTCTTGCCTTAAAGGATTCAGCTAATTCATCAAGAGCAACAAATAGCTATTGGAAATTGAAATCTTTTGATGCCACTTCTGATAAACCCACAATAACTGATTAGAATGCATGTACAGATTCTCCAGTTGTTGACAAAATTCCTTAGCTATATGATCATGAGTCTTATATATACTTGGCTATTGTCAAATACAAAAGAGACAAGGTGATGAATGCTTTCATTTATTTAATTATATATCCGTTTTTATATGTAATGTGATTTACAATATTTTATTATTTAATCACTTTGATTTTTCATTCCTATTAAGCATCATTTCTTAATCTACACTCATTATCAAATTAATCTACAATCAAAAAACTTGTATTACTTTCTATAAGTCAGAATAAAACATTCCTATAAAAAATGAATTCATCAAATATAAACTATATGACAATGTAGAATATATCTCGCTAACCATATTTGCTATAAAATCTTCAGAAGCACTTAAACCATCATTTAAACTTGGTTCTCCTTAAGCCATTGGCATCCCCATAAAAATACTAATGAAATTCACCGATATAACTAAAATAGATTTATTAAATATCTATTCAAATACAAGCAGTAAATAAAAAGCAAATTACTGTAAACAAAGCCGCTTTTATTTGTTAACTCAAAGAAAATGGTTATAATTAATTTCTGAGTTTGGATGGTTAAGAACCCTACTTATAACACATGTAATAGCTAGTGAATAGAAAATTCATTATAAACGAAAAAGTTAATAAAATTCTGTCTTCAGTATCTAAAATAATATATAGATTTATATACATAGAAAATTGGATTGGTTTTTATATTCAATTGGAAGCAAAGCAAATGCTAGAAATGCTAAGTGGGATAAAGCTCCACTTAAAAATATCTAAAATGAAAAGACTTTATGTGGAATTTATCTCGTTGAGTATCGCTTTCTAATGGGTTTTGATTGATTAGCTTAAAATACCAAATAATAGATAATAATTCCCATCAAACTTATTAATGCATTTCCAATCTATAAAATATAATTTATTAAATATAATACAGTAAATAATTAATTCTTTTAAAATGGCAACTCTAAAAATAAAGGGAATGTTTGAGCTCTTGCATATTAAAACTGACTCAAAATAGCTGCAGATAAAACTATCAGTGACATTGATAAATATATTGGTGGTAACATCTTGATTTGTTATTTCAAATTTGTTTATGTTTGAAGTGTTTGATCTTTATCAGTTATGCTAATAAATGATTATTATTCATCATCTCTTGAAATCTCATTCAATATCATTGTCAGCCTTTAAAAACGAATAAAATATATAATAATTATATTAAAAATCAAACCTTATAATTCTTATTTTAACTCTTAGCATGACGACTATAATTTTCCAAATATTGGCTGTCTAAAGTAAGATTCTTATAACCAATAGAAATGTCCAATTTTTTACTCTTGATTGTAGACTCTCTCATTTTGGGTCTTGTTTATTTAAATAATGAATACCTGGAATTAGGTACAACTTAATATTACTATAAACTAATTTCAGGTTCATCCTGTTCTGTTTTTATTCTAATTTCCTAAAAATTCTTTTTCCCATTAACTACTATACTATTATTAATATTTGAATTGATATTAATGTAATTGTTATTGACCTAAGGAGTCTTTTTATAAAAGGTCCCACCTACGCTATAAATCTACAATGGAATTACTTTTAATTATTCATGTATTTTTATTAAGTAATTTTCAAGATTTGTTGAATTTATTTAGATTTATTTTTCTTTTCAGATGACAATGTAGGTGTAGCCCTGAAACCTAGATTTGAAGGAGGTTTCGTAATCACACTCTCTCTACCTTAACTTTGACTTGCTGCATTTGCGGACAACTCTGTAGGTTTTGTAATTGATGTATTGGATATATTGGTTCCACGTAACTTCTAAATTCTAAATTATAAATTTCTTAAACCTTGAAGACTTTTAATTAGGGGCATAGTTATATTACATAGTTTTGGTTTGGGATTCATCAACAATCAGATCTGTTAATTTCATTAATCTCTCATTAAGAGCTTTCATAAAATGAGGTTAAGTTGCATCAGTCAATCTATCCAAATTATCACAATTTAAGTTATAAGTTGTAACATCTTTTAAGGATTGCAAAGATGTATCTGATGAAGATTCATAGTTCTCTTTTGGAAATTTAAAAGTGTGGTTAATTTTACAATTCCTAAACCTAAAATTTATATGTTTTAATAAATACTTCATTTCTATTTCGAGTTTGAAATCCTCAACTTCAGAATCTTCATCTGGTTATGTTTTCATTATCAATTCTGCTGGCACTTATGGTTTAACAATTTTCTAAAATATCAAATATTTCATCAAATCTTTATCAATAATTTTCGGTTATTGAACTTGAGGACTTTTGGACTTCTAATTTCTGTTGGACATAAAACAAAATTAATAATAAAAATAAATTATAAGACAAAATCAATATATTAATTCTAACTTATAACTTTACATAATTATCATCTTCTCTCCAAATCTTTCTTTGAATTCTATTACTATCTTAAGTAATTATTTATTTAATTTAAAATTATTAAGTATTCCTATTTCATATAGAATTGAATGAAATCAATTTCCTATTATTTTTAATATTGAGAGCATGTCTATACAAGTTTTCTCTACTTTTCTTCCTATTAATAATCCTTTGTTTAGAATTAGTATATCACAATTATGTAATATAGTTCTAATTAGTATGTCTTCAAGCAATAATTAATAATAATATAGATTGTCTATATTTATAGATTTATCTTTTTTTTTATTTCTATTATTGTTACTCTTTTAGATAAGATTTTAATTGCAACAATATTCTAAATGCCATATATTTCAATAGATAAGAATATTACAAAGTCTTAATTTATTTTATTCTAAAAACAATTATTTTCTCATTAATATTTATATTTTAGATATTGAAATGTTGAGTGGTTTATTGTACAGTCCTAATTGGACATTAGTAGACAAAGTCTTAAGAGACCCTCAATTAGTAGATCTTGAATACTTTGTTGGAGGTGGTCCAGGACATGATTGGTTAGCAAAGACTGTTAGAGTAGAACAATAAAAGTAATATTTTTAATCATTGTTATAGATTCTTAGGACCAAGAGCTAAATTTGAGAGATAATTCAATGAAGAGCCAAAAACATGGGAAGTCCTAACAGACAACTTGTATCGTTTAACTTTACTTGCTGGAGTTGAGAGATTACTCACATTAAGATAAGCTTATGGTGGTTTAAAGACAAGATTCACTTTTGGAGATTCAAATACGTATAATGTTTATATATGAATAGAGCATGTTTATAATAAATATTCAATTAAGGATTATTTAAAGGATATTTTAGAGGAGCTTTATTGAATGCTGCTTAATTCTTAACTGTATGGGCTCATCCATTAGTATATAGTAGAGGTAATGGATACATTTCTCATTACCTTTATTCTTCTTTATTTGAATTAATCACATATCCAATTGATACAATAAAAACAATTATTTATTCTGATGTTCAAGGTAGATATAAAGGAGCATTTGATGTCATTGAATAAGTAAATTATAATTATAAATAGGTTTATGCAAGAAATGGATTCAGTCATTTTTATAGAGGAATAGTATTTAAATTGGCCTTCAATGGAACATTGATATATCATCTTAGAAATATTTATGAAGAGGATTATATTCAATAAGTAAATGTTATCTAACCATAATAGTTAGTATCAGTTCCATTACTTGCTATTGGTTATGGATTTTTGACAATAAAAACAAGGTTATAATTAGCAAGCACTGATTTGAGTTTTTAAGAAACTCCATAAAAGGGAAGAATAGCTGCCAATCTATTTGCTTAAAAGACTCCATTTAGCATTTACAGAGGAGTAATTCCATTCTTGTTATTGACTGATTTCTTCCATTACAAATTGTATGCACTTTACTCATCAACTGCTTAATCAAGAACATTGAATGAATTCCTTGTTGAATATAAGCATCGTATTGGAAGTCCAAAACATGAAAATTTATGGCAATGATTATTAAATAATAGATAAAATAAAATATCCCATATGAGTTTGACAATTACTTATTTAATATTTTAATCTTTTGTTTAATCTCCATATCTATTAACAAAATTTCCATTTACAATTTGAGTTCATCAATAAATATTTAATGTATATACAATTTTTTAAGATGAATTTTATACATAATAAAATTTTATGTATTAGTCACACACCTTTAATTCACGAAATTTAAAATTTTAAATAATTTAAAAATGGAGCAAACCTACACATTTACAATAGAATCAAAAAAATAAAATATTGATGCTCTTACTGAAGAATAATAATAAGAATTTAAAGATCATGCTAACTAATGTGAAATTATAGTCTTAAAAGGTAATAGTTACTCTAAATAATTTTTCAATCAATTCTCAGAATTCATCACAACCGCCAAATAATTACAAGTAACTTAAATTAATAAATTAGAAAATTAATGCAAATGACATCTTTGTTGGTAAAGGAAAAGATGAAATTCCTTAATCATTATAGGTATACTTGAAATCAATATATTTTAGATCTTAGGAAATAGTCTAATTGGGTTAAATATCTTAAGTCTTGATCTATCCAATAATGCAGTCAATCCATTTGGAGCTGAGGCATTGAAACCTTTTCTTAAATAAGCCCATTAATTATAAAGACTTTTCTTAAATAATTGTGGTCTTGGTATCAGAGGGGTTACTTAAGTTTCAGAAGGTTTATAAGAAGGAGAACACAATTTACAAATATTAGCTATTGCAAGAAATAGAGCTGAATGTGATGGAGCTATTGAAATATCTAAAGCATTTCCAACATGCAAGAAATTATAAGAATTGCATATTTATTAAAATGGAATCAAATAAAAAGGCATGATGGAACTGTTATTATCATTAAATTAAAATTGTTCTGAATTAACAACTATTGATATTAGAGATAATTTTGTACATGAGGCAACAACTTAAGTCTTAAGCGATCTTATATCAAGTTCTGTTCATTTGACAGCAATTAATATATCTGATTGTAACATTTAAGGAAAATAGAATAAACAAATATTAGAGTCTTTAACTAAATTAGTCAAAATTGAAAAATTAGGATACAATTATGCTGAATTAAATGATGTCTAAGGAAATGAATTATATGAGATTATTGTTAAATAAGTTGATAATGTTACAGTAATGATTATATATTATTTAAGAAATTGGAATTGAAAGGAAATGAATTCAAGAAAGCAACAAAATAGAAGTTTAAGGAATTATTCGCAACTAAAGAAAAAGTACTTGGAGCATTCGATAGTGATGATGAAGATGAAGAAGAGGCAGATGAATTATAGAAATTATTCAGTTAGTTGGTTATTTGAAATTATGAATAACAATATAATATGTTTAATAATATTATTTTAATAAATGTATTATAATATACATAATTCTAAAAAGTATTTATAAATGGATGTTTAATAATTATGATAAATTTCTATTTTAACTTAATAATTTTAATGTTCAAACTTATTCATATTCTTGGATGATAATTAACTAAGTATATAATTTTATTAAATAACCTTCATATATTTTTTATAATTTTCAAGGTTTATTAATAATAAGAAAAGCGTATAGAGATATGTTTTATATTTTTTGATTCCTATGATATATAAATTAATTTAGTTCATTCGAAATAACAATATAATTAATATCTATTTTAATTTGGAAATCCCTCTTTATTTATCAGTTCTTTGAATAATAAGATAGAATTTTAATGAATTGCATCTATTAAAAGTTGTTCTTTGTATAATTTGATTCTTTTATTTATTATATTCTTAATATTAATTTAGTATATATATGATCTAAATAGATTGTTAAAGTTAGTATAGTTAATAAAATCAATAAAATAGGTAATATATTATCGAATGTTTGGAACAATAGAAATGTTACAGAAAATTAGAATATTTTGAATTGATTCTAAAACTTATTTAGCAATTTTAATTTAACAAATGGATATGTATAACATTTTATTATTACATTTTCATATATTATTATAATAAAAATGGATAACCAATCTAACTAAAAGTTCAAATTTTGTCCTCACAATGAAACTGATAATAAAATATCTTTTTTTTCAGAGGATGAAGCTGACATAACTCCTATGCTTCCCTAAATTGCAAAACCTTCTAAATTTTCTAAAGGAGATATTCTTCCCTTCCAAACTGATGATTCAGATAATACTCCAAAATAAATACATACTCCTACA
The DNA here is from genome assembly GCA_000733385.1 of Paramecium biaurelia. Classification (NCBI taxonomy): domain Eukaryota; phylum Ciliophora; class Oligohymenophorea; order Peniculida; family Parameciidae; genus Paramecium; species Paramecium biaurelia. The sequence goes on from JPFL01000010.1 coordinate 101,862, forward strand.
TCACCAAAAGGGTAAAACAAGTTATCTAAGTTCAAATAGAAGGATTACCATATTGAAAAAGATTCTGATATATAATTTGATTCTGAAGAAGAGAAAAGAAAAGAAGAAACAAATAATTTTACTACTCATAGTAAGACATCTAATGAAGATGGAAGAATAGGAGTCTAGTTCTAGTTAAAATGTTCAACTCCTAAATCAGGGCATTTACATCTACCAATTTCTAAATCTAACTCTTCAAAACAAGTTGTTTCGAACAAAAACTTTAGTATCAAAGATCATCCATTTAAACATCTAATATATGGAAGACATGTGAATTACAATACTTTTATGAGATTCTTATAAATTGTATAAAGTGGTTTGGTTTACGCTTGTAATTCATTAAAAGGACCTTCCGATAGATTTTTGAAAAGCAGATTTATCAGACTTAAAGAATCAAATAATAGAAAATAAAAAATCTTAGTCCTAGATTTAGATGAGACATTAATCCATAGTTGCACACACAGAGATTTCCCTCATATCACAATTACAATTCAAGATGATGATGAACCAATAGATGTATTTATTCTATTTATTAAATTTAGATAACTTTTAATGAAAGACCATATTGTAAAGAGTTTATAAAGTAGATGTCAAATTACTATATGATCTACTTATTTACAGCCTCTTCTGAATTATATGCTAAAGCAATAGTGAATTATCTAGATCCAAAAAGATAATACATCACAGATATTTTATGTAGAAACCATTGTTTTGAAACCAAAAATGGTTTCTTCATTAAAGACTTAAGAATAATTACAAATAGAGACTTAAAGGATATCGTAATAATAGATAATCTGCCACATTCTTTTGGTTTACAGTTAGAAAATGGAATTCCCATATTGGAATGGACTTAAGATCCAAAAGATGAAGAATTAAAATATTTATAATAATATCTTATTGAATTGAGTAAATAAGAAGATGTAAGGACTTGCAATAGAGAGAATTTAAAATTACTTGATTTAGTTGATTTTAAACTTATAATTTGATTTGAAATATAACTTAAAAATCATAAAGAAGTAAATTCTCCAATTACTTTAATATCTACTTCTGTTGTGTGTTTTTGATCTTATAATAAATAGACTTCATTTTCAACTTAAGGAATTAACCCATAAAGATTACTCCTATCCAAATTGGAACTTACTTAAATCCTCTTAAACTGTTTTACTTGTCTTATCTTTAAAAGAAATAAGATCATGAGAATTATTTGGATTGATTACAAATTTTATTTAAGAAGGAATCATTTTCGAACTCTATAACAATACATTACTGTATTCAAAGTAAAATTAATTAGTCACCTAGATTCTGATTCTCCCTTCAAAAATAAGTTATTTTATGGATTAAACCCTTAGTTAAATCTTTTATTGTAAGTTCCATAATATAGACACTTAAAAAATAAAGCATTAGATAATTTAATTCCAAACACTATAATATTAGGCATAATATGAATATTATTAAAGTAACTCAATAATTCTTAAGTGGAAAACCAAAAGGGTTTTACTTGTAGCTTTTTGTTAAACCGAAATCAAAGTCAGAGATGTTTGAATTTTCAGAAGATTTCATTATTGTAAAGACAAAAGCATAACCTATTGATAATGAGGCTAATGAAGATGTTATAAGAATGTTAAGCGAAAAATTGTCTATTGATTAAAGTTCAATAAAGATAGTGAAAGGATAATAAAGCAAATATAAAACTGTGTTTATTGAAAATGAAATGCAAGCCTATAATAAATTAAGGAATTGAGATATATATTACTTACGTGTTATATTTTTAATATTTAGAAAATGCTCTTGATATTCACATTGTTATTCTCTCTAGGTTAGAGTGAATTGGTTTATCTTGGATACAAGAACTATACAATGGCAAAGAAAGAACACTAACCTTTAATTATCTTCTATTATGGAGATGACAAATAATCGAAAAAGTTTCTAGATGATTTTATAGCTATCGCTACAGGATAACACAGCCTTTAAAAAACAGGCACATATCCAACAAATATCAATTTTGGACTTGTTAACTCTGTAGAAGAAAAAAAACTCATGGAAAAAACATAGATCTAAGTCACTCCATCCATCTTTCTATTTTATGCTGACACTTAAAAATAAAAGTATTCTGGAGCCTTTAATGCATAAGCCTTTCTTAATTGGCTAAAGAAAACTTATAGAGATTCTCCAGAATTAAGTATACATTAAAAATTTAATATTTTAGATGAATTTTATCCATCATCACTTCTACAAAAATGGGATTAATTTGTTAACAAAATTAATAGCTTCTAATTAATTGCATTCTTAGCCACTCCTGATTACAGAGTTTCACCATTAAAAGCCTTTGTCTAAGCTGCAAAATAATTACCTTAAGGAGTAAATTATTATATAATAATCTCTTAGTATGTCTTTTGTCACATCTTTAATCCAGATCTATATTAGCATTTAGGTTTGAAAAAGGAAGAAAGTGGTCTTGTTATTTATAGTAAATTGGAAGATCAAGAGGATATCAGTGAAGAAAAAACCAAGAAATATTAAACATATTTATATAGATTTAAAGGAGACATTAAAAATACTGATGAAATTCTTTAATATTTAAAGATCTATGCTTTCAAAAAAGGATTTGTTTATGTGGATGATACTAAATTTTAGAAGTTATCCAGAAGAGTAGATTTATTACCATCAGTTATGTTATTATACAATAAAACAAGTATTTATAAATTCTAATTAGATCCTGAACATGAATAATATCTCTAACAAATGTAAGATGCTAGATATCAATTATTAAATAAAGCTATTCTTGGTGTTCTTGATGTTAATGGAGATTGTGAAGAAAGATTAGAAAGAGTTTATGAAATTAATGTTAATACAACTTAATTACCATAATTGATAGCTATGAAGCCAATTGATGATAACAGATTTTATAAATATAAAAATGGGCCATTAGATCCAATTCAATTTTATGAGTAAATTTAATCAGGATAAATAAAACCCTTCTATAGAGATGAAGGAATTTTATAAAATTTATATGATGGAGCAGGAATCTATAAATTAACTAGATCTACATATTATTCATTCATTAAAGAATAAAATGATAAAGGCATAGATGTTATTGTTACTTATACTGCTAAGAAATGTTAACCATGCAAAGACTTTAGACCTGATTATAATGAAGTATATAAGAAGGTATTTTTATACATTTATTTAATTTAGCATAAATAAGCCATTGAAGGAAAGGTCATTTTTGCTAGATGTGATATTGAAAATAATGAAATTGATGATATTAATATAGATTCTTATCCTCATGTCAAATTATATGCTGCTGGAAAAGAGCATCCATTTACATTACATTTATAAAAGACAGAAGAAAATTTGACTTAATGGTTAAGTGAATCAAGCAATTATGGAAATATTTTCAAAGTTAAAACTGATTTGTGAAATTAATTATAATTTATGTTAAAATAAATCATCATATTTATTATTGCTAGTCTAAAATTAAGCAATTATATCATGTAATATTATTACCATCCTTTTATTTAAAACATACTTAAGACAATTAAATCCAGGGATCTTTTTTAAGAACTTCAATTTATCATAAATAATAAGGTAGTTGTGATTAACATTAATGGATATATTAACATATGGATAAAAGGAATTAAAGGATGTAATAAACTAATTAGAAGAACAATTAAAGACAGTTGTTATACCTTATTAACAAATAGAAAACAACAAAAAAAGTACAAAAAAAATACGCAAATCTGAAACCAAATTAAATGATTCTGAAGTCTATAATCATCCAAAAAAATAAAGAGTTGATAAAAACAAATGTAGAAAATGTAAATTATCAACTATTCCTACCATTCTGCATTTATTATAACAAAATGATAGTACTGATGCTAATTCTTTTATGACAATGAAATCAATCAGATAATAAATTGCATAACAATCTCAAAAAAAAGAAGAATAATCTGATTCAAAAATTCCTTACATAGCTTTTGATTATTCACATCAAATTGCTATATGTAAACGATGTCGATTCAAATTTCATTCTGAATGTGTATAAATTTAAGGAGCCTTAAATGAATGGTTATGTGATTACTGTCTAACTAGAATAGAAGAATTAAAGAATTCAAATTTATGGGATTATAAAAATTAAAAATAAATTAAACTATTACCAAATCTAGCATCAGAATAAAAAAAGATTAATATTAAAATATTAGAAAGAATTTAAAAGAAGAAATAAATATTTATAATATCTGAAATCAAACCTACTCCAAATAAATAATTTAATTAGATTTCTTAATTTATATAAAAATATCCTTTGTATAAATCTTCAACTGGAAATATTACTTATCCTATATTAGAGACATTAGCTGTAGATTATCCAGAAGTTCTGAATATTAGATAAAAACCAAAGCCACACATGATAAAATCTAAAATCATAGAACAAATTTTGAAGATTTACACAATCCAATAAATTATTTTACCAAACTCAAAACCCCCAGAAAACTTTACTTAAGAGTATATAGAAAAAAACTTTTATGATATACTAATAAACCTTTTTACTTAATATTTTGATGAATTCATTCTATCAGATGATCTATAATTTTAACACTATTGTGATTAAGCTAATGCATATACAACTTCTTATTTGTATTTAATGAATTATTTAATACTTAATAGTGAAGATAAAAATTAAGATTTATTAAAGAAAACTTGGAAAGAATGTGTTCTATAAATAGATCAAGTAATTAATTATAATAACAATTCAAAAATTGATAAGTTAGATTTCGATAATTTATAATTCTAAGATCAAATCTGTATTTTGAGTAATTTATCTGAAGGTCTATATGATTTGGATAAAATGAAGGATTTAATAAAAGACAAAGATTAAATCTTTAATAAAGAAAACATTAATTAATGTTAATTAACATAGTCTAATCTTTAGATTTTGTTACAATCAAATTATTCTCTATTTATTAATGGTGGAACTTATTTGGGTTAAGATGCACATGAATAATAATATTTTTACTTCACCTTCTTTCCTAGTGCAATTTTTGTTGAAACTAAAAATGGTTGGGGTTAATATACTATTTCAGATTTAACTGTATTGATGAGTTCATTAAATTAATAAGGTATTAATGAATTAGGTTTATTGGAAAATCTTGAATAAATCAAATAAATTGAATTATTTGATTTATCCACTCCTATCAAACAAAAAAATAAATTAATATAAAGTATAGATTTATTTATAATTAGAATAGTAATATCAGTTGGATATTTTAGAAGTGATAGATAAATTTTTAATAATTGAAGAATAATACACCTAATTATTATAAAAGAAAAATCTATATTGGATTAGTAATAATGAAAAGATTTCATTCTTTAATTTAATTAAAAATTAGGATAATATTAAATCCATCTTGTCTGCTTTAAATTAATTTTTCAGTGGCTTAATTTAACCAATCTCTAAAATTGGAAAATATGTTTAGCCTTTTAAAATATTTAAATTTCATTTTGTGTTAATTAATTAATTAGCTATTTATGTAGAGAATGCTAATTCCTTATCAAATATATACATTTCATTGTTGGTATTAGAAAGAGTATTAAATGATAAAGAATAGTATATGTAACAAAAAGAATAAATGAAAATTATAGTATAAAAGGTAAAAAATAAAAAAGTAATAAAAGAAGAAAAGAAAAAATAACAAAAAATTTAAAAGTATAAATAGGATGAAGATTATTAAGATGTAATTTAAAGAAATAAAAAATAAGTCTAATATTAAAAGTATTAAATAATATATATTTAGTTCTAGAGCATCAAAAAGAAATAACAGTTTAAAGTAAATTACTTGTTTTTCCTGTTAGAAAATCCTTTAAAATTCAGATTCAAGTGAGATATGTCCAAGATGCTAACAATTATTTCATAAGGAGTGTTTATAACAAAATAAAAGTCTATGTTAGAGATGTTTCTAAAAAAAGAACAGAAGATTTAAATGAATTTTCTTTAATAATTTAATTTATAACTAAATAATAAAAGAAATAATAAAGTTAATCTATAAAGTTAAAAATATAAGTATCTTCAATGAATCAAATAAAAAAAGATTATGCGTTAATTAAATAAATTCAATTATCCGAATCATTAGGAGGAGTAGCAGGACTAGATTTTTTAGATCCTTCTAATTATCTTGTAGATTTAGTTTTTTATTATATTTCAATTATATTTAGTTCTGCTGTTGGCTAAGCTTATTAGTTTATTTAATCTTGATATGTTTATTGTAATAATCTCTTCTACAATTTATCATTGATCTTTAAAATATTAATTTATTTACATCATCAATTACTACTAAACTTTCTTATAGATATTTTGGTGGAATAAGATTAGGAATAGACATTTCAATTCTCTTTTAATATTTTCTATTAGTAAATTTTTATTATCTTCTAAAAGTTATTTTAGCTTTCATTTTATTTTATACTATCTCATATCTATTCATAATTTCTGTTTTAAAATCAGCCAAATTAGAAATAGACCCTTACATCCATGGATGCTTTTTAATTTATTCTAATGAGATTCTCTTTTGAGGATTTTCTTCCAAAATTTTCTCTATGAGATCTTTGAATTAATGAGATATGTTATTATTTAAATCTTAGAAAACTTACCAAAACCTTTATTTATCCTATTTTAATAAAGAATAATAAGGATCAGTATTTTTAGAAGTTTTAAATGGAGCAGATCTCATTGCCATACTAAATAGAATTACTCCAGCTGCAAATATATCAGCTGATTCAGGTATATAATATTTTTATTTACCAACTTAAAAGTTATCAATATACTTTTACTTGTATTTGATAGTTCAGGTGGATTATACTCAGGAGATCCTAAATATTATTGAACCTCAAATTAGACTTTGGCCCCATTCTCATCCAAAGATTTAGCACTAAATCCAAAATCTGCTAGCTTTAAAATTCCATTGCTAAATAAAATATTTTCAGATTTTATATCCCTATGAACTATTCCTTTTTCATGTAAATATTCAATGCCTATACTAAATTAAACTGAATAGAGTATACCCTTTATCAATTAAGAAAATATTCCCCTTGAAAATTTTTCAGAGAATTAATGAGTTTATTCAAGTAATTCAAAAAGTTCCCCCTAATCTGCCAATTCCATTACAAAATAAGATACTTAACATAATCTACCATCCACTTTCCTATATTTTCCATTGATGCTGCACTATTAATTTTGATCTCAAATACTTAAATAATCTTTATTATATTATTATGTTCAAACTCAGCTTAATGAGATACCTCATTTATAAATTGTGATAGTTTATTCTGATTTGTAGTTGGATCTATCTTCATTATTTTTATTGCGTACTTTTATTTATCTTATACATCTATAGCTAACTTTACTCTATAATAATCAGAATTGTAGAATTACTTTGCATATCTGCCCACACCAATTGTATCAATAATATAGTACTTATCATCTAAAACAGAAGCATAATCAAAATAATCACTTTAAATATCTAAAGACATCATTTTTTTATAATGAAATATAATTTATTCTGATAATTTAAATAGTTATTTATTTAAATTTGCAACATCATAACTTAAAATCGAATCCAACAAGAATTTATTATAGAAATATATTTTCAAATTAAATTGCTAAAGAATTATAAATTAATTTCTTAATTTAAGTAAATATCTTTTTCAATTTGTAAGTTACTTATAAAAGTATAAAAATATTTTATTAGAATAATTCAGATATCTAATTAATAAAAGATTAAAATATATAATTATTGTTATCTCAATATTTGTTTATTCTATTGTCATGTATCTCTTATTTTCTTTCTTTCTCTCAGTATTTGATTAAAATCTTATCGTTTTAAACTCTCTCTTTGGAAAATATTCATAAAATTTCATTTATTAACTCTTAGAAATAATTTTTAGTTCTGTGACTCAATATATCTTTATTTTCAGTTTGATAAATAGATTTTTCAAGACCCCTAAAGATTGTTTTTATCAATTATAAATAATATTGTATTAGTTAATAATTTTGGTGATTTTTTTTTCTATAGACAAGAAATTCATAATCTTCAAATAAACCATCATTCTGACATTTTTAATACATTTTTTATATTATAATTATTTATTAATATAAATTGATCATATTTATTCAGTAATTGTTATTTATTTTCAATTAGATGTATATAAAATAAAGTCATTATATTAATTGAATATAAAAATTTAGTTAATATTAAGTTCAAAATAAATAATTCATTATACTGAAATTTTTCTAAAACTTTTGAATTAAGGATTGATCACTTTTCTATTAATTTTATCTTTAACTCCATTTTAACTATTCAATGTTGAAGACAGTATTTCAATTGTATTATTATTAAAGTCTTAAATAGTATATTATAATTTATCAATTAGACTAGTCTTAATTTTAAAAATTGATGTTTTTTGCAATTCTGATATATTATTTTTTATAGAACCAAAATTAGAGATTGAATTATAAATATTAAATGGACTCTAAACAGGTGAATTATTACTTGAATAGTCTTCATAAGTTTTAATAAAGACATTTGGAATATTAAATTATCTTTTATAGTTATTTACTCTATCTGTTGTTTATGTAATAAGTCTATCATTTAATTAATGAGTATCATTAGAATTATTAGATATTGATCTATGTGTATTTGTTTACCTTTAAATTTTAGAATTAATGGGAGATTAATTTTAATTAAGTGGTTAGAGAATATTACATTATGATAAAAATCTTGATTACTTTTTTGTAAGGTATTTTTGTTTAGATAATATGATTAGATTATCAGAATTCTTTGTTTATTTACTTTAGTTTGATAGTAAGGAAATTTATCCAATAGAAACAATGAATTTTTTAATTTCTAATTCTTTGGTTTATTTATTATCTAATAACTATCTTAACTCAGTTAGTTTGAGTAGAATTTAATTATCTAAAATATAATTTGAGAGTATTTGAATCAAATAAGAAAATGCTCCTTTAAGTTCCATTTGAATATAATAAGTAAAATTAATTTAGTATAAAAATGAGTTATTTATTAAAGAAGAATATTGAATCACTGTATCCTTAGTTTAGTGTTATTGAAATTTTAAGATAGAACGTATACAAAAAAACAATCATTTTAAGAAAAGGAAATAAAAATTATGTTTTGAGGTTATTTAATTTAGAAGGAATTAATAAAGAAAAAGTAACCTCAGTCATTAAAATAATGAACAAACTTTCTAAAAAGAACAATCCTCATATAATAAAATTTTATGAAGCCTCGCATGACATTGACAATACTTATTTAGGGTATGAAATAAATAATATTTTAAAGTGTTATCAGTGAATATATATAATCCTAATATTAATGTCCATTGTAGGAAAAAGATATATTGATAATTTTGATTCAAGTATAATAATAAAACTAATATAGTTATGTTCATCACTTAGTTTATTTCATCCTAAAAGACCACATGGTAAAATACTGTTATCAAATTTATTTTGTTATGATAAAAATGCTATTTTGGGTGAAATGAACATATTGTTTTATATACATCCAGAAGAGTATTTAGATATATATTTATTGGCACCAGAATTTGCTAAATCAAAAATTTATGATTATAAATCTGATATATGGATGCTTGGCTTTTTAATATTTTAATTCATGTTTAAAGAAGCACCTTTTAAAGCTAATAATATTAATGTTTTACATAAATAAATCTTAAAAGGATTGAAATTTACATATAATCCTTAATATAGTTTAAATATGAATAATTTATTAAGGATTATGTTATGTTATGATCCTGAATTAAGACCAACAATAGAATCTATAAGATCATTTGCAGAAACAGCTTTAATAAGTTAAGAGAAAATAGATATCTTTAAATTATTACCTAAATATAAATTAGAGTAAATTGTTTTACATAAAAAAAGAGAAGAAAGAAAACCATAATAAATTGATAATTAAATTTACTTAAATGAAGATTTGTAAAAATATCCTTCATTTCGACCATCAAAAATATTGAAATCTTTTAAAAAAATACTTTCTCCCTGTCCCTCTCCATAAAATGTTGTAAATATTACAGAAAAAAATGATAGTTCAATTAATAATCCAATTTAATCACCATAACATCATTTCTCATATTTAGAACATCTTGATAGTAAAAAAAATTTATCTACAACAGGTAAAAACTCTTATCAATCTTAAAAATAAATAAATTAATCATAAGGAATCTCTCATTCATATTAATAAAGTTCATAAAATACACTTTATCCTGTTTAATTACCAAAAGTGTTATAATTTTAATTTAGTAAGATAAAATTTAGACATGAAATGACTCCTAAAAAAGAATTTGATGAATCTATGTATAATATATTTGATTTATTAACATTTTAGATAAGATCAACCAATTTCAAAATATGCGTAATTACCTTAAAATATACATCCTATTCAAATTAAAAAGTCTCCTCCAAAAATGTTATTTCATCAATATTAAGACTCTGTTCTCAGATCTTTTAGCCAAAGATAATGAATATATATAATTTTATCTACTTTAGAATTATACATAATCAAAGTATTTCATATTATGATTATTATATTTAAAATATTTATAAATAAATCTAATATTATATATCACTTTTTACTGAATTTTGTTTATTTTACAGTTGATCCAATTTATTAAGATTATTTTTATAATAATGGTGATTATTAAGGAGGTTTCTTTTATGTTTATGTTAATTATCTAGTAGATTATGGATGTTACTTAGCAAATTATTTAGAAAATTGATTATTCTATTTTTTATTTGTTGCTGATTATGATTATTATTACTCAATTTAATTTTCACCTTCATCAATCTATTAAAGTTAAGTTTAGATTTTAGGTCTATATTTATATACAAAATATTACTTATTAGTAGTTGTTAAAGTATTTTCATTAGTAACAAAAGGATGATTTAAGAGTTCAATTGAAGTTATTCTTTTCTTTGGTTCTGGTTCTAAGGCACGATACAAACAATCTAAGCAATTTTAAGAGAGCTTATTATTGTATTCAGGAGGAATATTAACTCTTCCTTCAGAAATTTAAGAGATAATCTCTTTATTAGTATTACCATTAAATGGTAATGTACCAAATAACATCCCATATAATATTATACCCATAGACCATACATCTACTAATGGAGAGACTGCCTTATCCATTCCTAGATAAATTAGAAAAATGAATAATACCTTTAAGTAATTCAGGAGCCATGTATCGAAGACTACCTGCATCTGCATTTTCTGGATTATCATTAGATGCAAAACCAGATATACCAAAATCAATACATTTTATTATGCCAGAATCTTTACTTGTCAACAATAAGTTTTCTAATTTTAAATCTCTATGAATTATCTTCTTTTGATGACAATATGTTATTGCACTGACTAGTTATTTAAAATAATGTCTAGCTTCAGTCTCTTCAAATCTTCCTTTAGTTTATAAATATTATAGTAATTCACCTCCCTCTAAATATTCCATTATATAAACTGTTTATAAATTCTATAAAAAGAAAGCATTGTAAATCTTTACAATATTATCATGTTTTAATGATTTTAATGCTCTTGCCTCTCTAAAGATCATATCAACATCCTCATTATAATAAATTTATACTTAAGCATTAGTCATCATTTATTTAACCATTTTGATAGCTACCTTCTCACCTGTTTATTTGTGTCTTCCAAGTACTACTTTTCCAAAACCTCCTTCTCCTATATCTTATAATTGTTCATACTCTGCCAATTAAAAACTTTCATCAAATTCTTCACCTTTAAATAAGTTATACAATGATTCCTACCTTTAGATGCAAATAACACAGTTCCATTTTTTATATAATCTAAATCATCTTCAGTTATTTCTACTCCTTCTTAATTGAATAATCTTAATCTATTAAACTATGTGTCCCATTTTGATTACAAAGATTTACGTATTTCATTAAATTTAGTATTATCTCTGATTGTTAAGGTACAACATAAATTAGAATTGCCATTACGATAGATTTTTATCTAGTTTTAATATTTGATTCTACATCTTTGTTATTTGTAGTTGGTTAATAATCATCATAAAATTGATCCATATTTATAATTAGATTTTAATTGCATATATATTGAATTAAATTTCATATTTACCACTGTTTTCTTTCATTTTAAATTTAAATCTCACTACTACACATCTCATTATTATAAATATATAATTCTATGATATATATAGTAAATATTTTATTAAATCATAAAAAATGAAAGTGGATTTTTTAACTCGTTTTAAAGGAAGGACTTCTACAATGAATAAACATGAAGGAGTTACAGGTATCATTAAATCAAATGGAACTCCAATTGAGAAAATGCCTGCATCATATACTTTTAGTTCATACATATCTAATTAGCATGCCTATAACTATTCAGATATTGAAAAACAATCATAATAATCAAATGATGTTACTCCTACAAGTAAAGATCCATATGTCATTACTAACATTAAAACATTGAATAAAAATAGAAAATTATCACATGCTTCCCCATTAAAACCTGGAACTAATATGTCAAACATGTATCGATCACAATTTGTCCCTGATAAAGATATGTATTCATTTCCACTCTCGAAAACAGGATCAGTCAACCTAAACGATTATGAATTGATTGCAATACCAAAAAGTGTGTTGTGTATAACTATTTAAAATAATTAGAATTTGGTATTAGAGTAGAACATACAGAAGGTGATTAGCCAAAATAAACTGTCTTGCCAAATATCTCAAGACAATTCTATTCTAAGTCCTAATCCCTTGATTTACAATAAGATAGACCAATGGCCAAATCAGAAATATTAAATTAAGGTTCCTATGCAAAATAAAAAGAAAAAAGAAGTCTTCTTTTAGCTGGATTGAATTCAATTAAATGATTTCCATTTTTCTGATACACTGAAATACTCAGACTTTTGTTTTGTTATTATTTTAAGATACATATAAACCATTTATTTTATCAAATTATGAAAAACATTTCTAACTAATCTTGTTTTGAAAGAGTCAAAATCTTTTACACTCACATGAACATTACTAATAGATTTATATTCACACTAAATTATTCAATGTCATTTAAAATAATATGATAAGGTTCAAATCTCATCATAAACCTTTGTTATTTGACATATAATACAATATTAATGAGGAAATACATATACATATAAACAATAGACTCTTGAACTTATAGTATAATGTACTTTTTATATAATTTTTAAGTTCTTTTATAAAATTATATAAAGAAATTTTATTATTCTTATCAAAGTCTTATTAGTTAGTAAAATATATGCTCATTAATTCATTAGTCATTAGCACTTATATCAAATAGTAGATAGGTTTCTTTTTAGCATAATACATACACATTACCTTTACTGGATGTAATGCTAAAGATTTATCCTTTTAAGGGATTTTCAAATTACTAAGCCTTTTTGAGATTCTAAAAGTTGAGTATGAAGCATATCCATTTAATTAATAAATATTAGTTAAATTTAATAATCAGAATAGGATTAACTTTTATTTGGAACTCCTACTGACTGATCGAAAAGCTCAAAGAAACTTATAAAAGAAGAAGAGGAAGAAAGTATTAGAGTTCTAGAATAAACTGACAAAGGGAAAAAAATATCTAATTTTGAAAACAAGTTGCTTTTGCATTCTTCACTTTATAGACATTTCCAAAATGATTATAAAGCTTAAATAATTCAGCTACACAGACCAAATTAGTTGCTACTGGTAGTTTTGTATGAATGAGCATAAAATTTAAAGTAACAATATTTGTAATTTTTATAGATATATGTTATTAATTTAAATAATTATAATTTAGTATATTTTTGTTTCTGAACTCATTTCTTATTTACTTCCTATCTTTTTAATCAGCTACAATTCTTACTACATCTTTTCAACAATAATAAGCCCTTACTCTTCATTTATTCAAGAAAGCTCAACTTTTTATATTGAAGGAGTGTTTTGTCTAGGTTATTGTAGAAATAATGCTTTATACAATATTTCTTTAAATCCTCCTATCTCACTAACTAAATACTTTTGGTTAAAGAACTAAAAAATAATTACTATTTGAGATTTATAGTAAATTGACTGAAATTAAAGATTCTATATTTTGAATGTAACCTTAAAAGAATAATTAGCAAAGCAAAGCAATTCATTTAATTTCTTTTGCAATTATAATTTATAAATTAAGCTGTTCAACAACTATTATCAATCATTTAATAAATAAAGCAGAATGAATTAAAATTATAGCTAAAAAAAGATAAATTATTTCTAAAGTTAAAAACTTAATAAATTAAATAATTTATTCTGTCAAGACTATCTCGCATGTGGAAGAATGTATAGGTTTAGATTATAGTAAATGATATGCTATTTCATGTCAATAAGGCAGATGTTTGAGGATATGGTTAATAATGGTTGTTGTCTTCAAAATTATAATACAATCGAATATAAAATTTTGTATAAATATTTAATTCAATAGGAAATTCAAAGCTATCTACTTAGCACAAATAAGAATCAATAAAAATAAAATTGCATAATCATCTTATTGGTTATTTTAAAAGTATGATAGAATCAAATTCTCAATAAATGAAAATACTAGAATAGAATATATAACTAATCTAAAATTTAATAAAATAAAAATCATATTAAGAAAATCAAACTTCTTTATTACTTAATATTATCTTATCTATGTGTTTTATTCATTCTCTATTCATTTTAGCTTAAATAAATGTTTATTTTAATTTAATAACTCTAATGATTTCTATAAATATATCTAATATATTTAAGATCAATAAGAACAAACTCAAGAACAGAATTCATAATATAATTATAAAACAATTTAATATATGTGTACTATTTTGCGCTTTCATTTAATCACTCAAGCTTAAAATTCTTAATCGATTCTTGCTTTTCCATCTTAGGTAAGTTGTAAAGTGACAACCAATTTCACTCTCTTTCTTCCATCAATATCAGCTGTGAATGAATTAATTTTAGTTATAGTGACCAATCCTTATATATAAATTAACTTATACCTTATCTCTATAAATTTTCAGCAACTCTAACACTAATCTTAGTAGCTTCACCTAAAGCATGCAATTCAACATTTTGGAATTTCTTCAAAAATATTTTTGAAATGAATATGAATTCTCTTGCATTTTTCTTAGAAGAGATATGCAAATTATTATCTTATGGATCAAGTTTTTATTTTTAACCTCTTTATTGCTATTAGGTGGCTGTGTTCATTTTTATTTAAAAAATAAATATCTAATTTTAATATTAAAGGAAATTATTTCATATTATTTCAATAACTTATAAAATTCATACAGATTTTCATTTTAAAACCATTCTATTTTTATAAATACAGAAATAACAATTCTTTCTCTGTTAACCAACCTGTATTCTTTGATCATAAATTAAAACTCTATTTTAATTATCAAAAACTTTTTCACAATAAAAAAGCTGATTAAGGAAAAATACAACTAAATATAATAAATAAAGATGGATAGATTAGAAAATCAATATGGAATAACAAATAACCAATCATTCATAAAATTAGTAACCCAAAATCAATACTTATTTTTATTGATGTTAAGGATAATTATAAAAGAATAAGTATTTATTATTTCTGATAACCAAACTTATAACTACGGTTTCATGCAATATTTATTTGGCTAAATTCAAAGCTATAAGTTTATATATTATAATTTAACTTATATTTAACATTTAAATTAATCCAATAAATTTTAATTAGAAGAAATACATATAATTGTGAAACCTTAGTATTGTAAACATGCTTATACCTAGTACAGAAATCATTAAGTTTCCTGTTCTATAAGGTTTCTTTTATTCAAAAATAAATTTTTAGAATTAGATATTGTAAACATTATTCATATTCTCTTCAATATATAAAATATTTAGAATTGATTTGTTTAGATAAGCATTCTAATTTATGGTTTTCAAGAAAATATTTTATCTATTTAATATAATCATGATATAGATTTAATAAAGAGTTGAGATAAAACTCAAACTTTATTTCTTCTCAATAAGTGCATAAAACCATTATATAACAATATTTTTATGCTAATAGAAATACTCATGTCTATTATATTAAGAACTCTTTCATTATTTCTATTTATCAATTAACAATAAGAAATTATATATATATACGTGTAATAATGAAACTTAATTATAAAAATTAAAAAAATATGGAGCAACCGAGCTTCGATCTCAGCGCCTCATGCATGCTAAGCATACGCTCTACCAAATGAGCTATTACCCCACGTTCGAAATTTAAGTTACGCATGTCTATTTATTTACCTTTAATGCGATTCTTATTATATAAAATAATAATAGTATTATAAAGTGATATATCAAATACTTTCTAAAAATTAATATATTTATTTATAATCCTCTAAAATGAGTTGAATATTTTTTAATTATCTCTGGTTCCTTAAATTTATTTGATGTAGTTTAATTTAAAGAAGAATATAAAAAATAATTAATTTTTATTTGTAATTAAATAGAAATAATAATTTTGTATTTTATGGAAAAATTTTGATTTAGAGTGTTAGTGTAAGTTTTTTATAATAATGAAAAAATGAAATACTTTATAAGTATATGTTAGAGTATGAAATTTGATCGTTTAATTATGTTAATAAGGATGCTTGCTGGATAAACAGAATAAGAAATGAGAATTAAAGATAACAAAAATTTTGACATTTAAAGTAAAGCTTTAGAGAACAGTACTCTTTATGTTCAATATCACAAAGATATGACAGTGATTTAGAGAGTTATCTATTCAACAAGAATAATGAAAGCTATTAATTTTAATATTAATAATTATATAAATGATACTCATGATTGTGATAAAATCAATGACACAATTAAACCATACAAGGCCAATGCTTCTGCAAAAATGAGGATTAAAATCAATCCTACAAATAACCTTTCTTATTATGCATTTCCTCTGACACCAACATCACCAACAATTCCTATAGCAAATCCTGCTGCAATACAACTACATCCACAACATAAACCAGATGCCATATGAGCAAATCCAGATTTATAACTGTATTCTACAGGATTTTTGACTATTTTTAATAATCGAATTTTTATTACCTTTCTGCGATAGTAATACAGCAACAATCATACCATAGATACCCAAAATACCTGCCATAACTACAGGAATTAATGATTTCATGATAATTTCTGGTTTCCAAATACCTATTGCTGCTATTCCAGCACCAGCCTTAAATGTTCCATATCCTGCTCCTAAATCTTTGATAAAAAATAGAAGATATGTCAATACTTGCTAGCACCAATGCCATAGTGACTCCCATAAAACCAAAGAATGATGAAGCACTAATATTAAGAGAATCACCATCATCCACAGTATCAAGAATAAAAAGCATTTTATTTTATTTATTATTCAATATTTTATGGAGATAAATGTTAAGACAATATTATTAAGAAATACTAATTTCAATAAATTAGAAATTATTATTGATAATCAATCATCCTTCTTGTCCAAATTCAGCAGTCCAATCTTCATATTTTTTAAGATCACCTTATGAAACAGATGGTCTACACTTTGGAAGTACACTTAAGAAATCATCCTGAAAAATTAAGTAAATTGATACATATTCGATTTATGGTAAATATAATTATCCACCTTTGATATCATACATTCTCATTTATTGACCTTAAGGATCAGAAGGAGAGCAAGCCATATATTTCATTCCTTCTGGAGTTTATGCTAATTTAAAATGAGTAGCCCTTTCAGTCTTTCTTAAAGGTTCAAAAGAAGCATCTCTTATTAAAGTATTCATATCAGATCCTGAATATCCTTCCAACGCCTTAGCAATGTCTTCAAATTCGGCTTGAGTTAAATTATTAGGAGTATTTTTCATTTTGTTTTTCAACAATTATAATCTCCCTTGAATATCAGGCAGAGGAATATAGATTCTCTTTTCAAATCTATATAAATAATTATAAAACATCTTACCTTCTTCTAATGGCTGGATCTAAAGCCCATGGTAAGTTTGTGGCACCCAAAACCAGAACTGAATCATTGTTATTGCCAACTCCTTACATTTCTACTAAAAATTGAGTTTTAACTCTGGATGATGCTTCATTTCCACCTCCACTCTCTCTATTACTAGTCATAGAATCCACTTCATCAATGAATATAATTGTTGGTTTTGATTCTCTAGCCATAATAAATAACTCTTTAATTAATCTCTCTGATTCTCCTACAAATTTAGATATTAAATCTGCAGAAGATACAGAAAAGAAAGTTCCTTCACATTCAGTTGCACATGCTTTAGCTAAAAATGTTTTTCCTGTTCCCGGAGGCTAATATATTTCTTTAATATTATACTCCATATAATAGGATTCCCATCCATGGTTTACGTGCACCTTAAAAGAGTTCAGGGAATCTCATTGGCATGATTATAGCTTCTTTTAAAGAATTCTTTGCATTTTCTAAACCAGCAACATCATCCCAACTGACATTTGGCTTCTCAGTGACTATAGCTGAAGTTAGATTATTCCTCAAGGCTTATTATCCTTCAACAAGTCTAATATAATTATAAGATAATAAAGTTTACTTTTATTTTCCTTATTCTTACCCATCTTTTTAGTTTATGCTATTGTTTAATTCATTCTTACCACCCATAATTTTTGATTATTACTATGGTTATGAATTTTATTGGAACTATTATTATTATTGTTATTATGATGGAAGTTGTACTTACCCTTACAAGTTTGCTTTGTAATTGTCTAGATAAGCTTTCATATTTTGCATCTCTGCAGTAAACTCATTTAATTTTTGACTGGCAATTTGACATAATTATTAATTAGTCTCTTGTCTGGCATATTTTACTAATTCTTAGCATCCCAATTTCATTTTATCATATCCTCCTTATTTTGCTTCTAGTGTAGCTCCTCCCAAGTATTCAGATTTCCCTACATTTAATATTTCCATTACCTTGTGCTATCAACTGGATTGCTTAATCTCGTATTTTGTTTAAAAATCCTTCTGACATAAAAAATAATAAACAAAAATATTCAATAAAAGTGCTCTTGAAAATATTTTCAAATCACAAATCTCACATTAATCTCAATATGGAATCAATATGTCATAAATCAAAAATTAATATCCATAAAATAAAATGAAATTCCAATGGTTTTTTCCCATTCTAATCAAACAAAAAAAATTATCCATATATAACTATTTTACATTCTATAAATTACTAATTCTACTTCTTATACATTAAGTTTTCTTGATTGATATTTTCTATCAATTATTCTATAATATATCTTTAACTTATGATTTTCAAATAATTTTTGGAGATTATTGATTCCTATTAGATTGAATTAGAAGTTGATACTAATGATATTTTATACAATTTTAAAACATAATTTTTGTATACTTTAACATTCATTTAGATAATTTTATACATTTTATATTAAAATATAAGTAAGATTGCAATAAAAATTGAATCATACTAATTTATTCTAGCTTGAATTCAATTAATATTATTTTTAATTAAATGCCACAAATATATGATTGTAGATCAACCATTCTTAAAATTGTACATAAAACAGGATTGCTTTCAACAGTCTTTTAATGGAAAGGAAATCATCCAAATATTAATGAGCAAGAAATACAAAAATCTTAATTAATTTTAAATGAATTAAAATCATTGATCCTAGAATTTGAATTATAATTAAAAGAAGAAACTTAAAATTAAATAGTTGAGTTTATTTTACCTGAAGTGAATACTTAATTCAATTAACTTGAATTTGAAGATTTAAGAAAATTAATAAATGATTGGTGTCATCAAAGAGATTGGGAATAATATCATACTCCTAATAATATAGTTATGGCATTGATAGGTGAAGTTGGAGAACTAAGTGAAATATTTATTAATGGAGAATTTTAACCTGGATTACCAGAATTAAACTAACAATAAAAACATCACACAGGAGAAGAAATAGCTGATATTTTACACAATTTAATACGCTTATGTGATAGATGCAACATTGATATTGTCACAGCTATACAAATGAAAATTCAAAAAAATTCCATAAAGTATCCTATTAATAAGGTAAAGGGTTCATCCTTAAAATATGATGAATATTAAAAATGATTAATAATCATTTTATTATAATATTTGTTAATAAAATTTTATTAATATAATTAACTACCTCACATGTTATATTCTCAACAACCATATGAATAACCAAATAAGTAATTTCAAGTATTTATAACTCAGCTACATTCCATAAGCATATCCAATGTTTTATGAGCATTATCAACCATATTAACTACCTTTTGAACCCTATTAAGTTATTTCAAATGTGATACCTATCACAGAGCCAATACCATCAACCATTATCTATCCATAAGAAACAGTAATTGAAAGATATCCTCCCCTATAAATAACAAAAAAAGTCCAAGTTGAAAATACTTAAAAAGAAAAAAGGAAGAATTTTTTTAATTTAGATAACAATCCCTATTTGCTTTCATCTCCTAGAATGAAAAATTATTCATACAAATTTGCAACTTAAGGATATTAATACTAATCTTAAGATTAACACCAAATGTAATTGTAAACAAAGCAATTGGAAAGCACCTAAAGATTTTAAGAGCCTTAAATTTAATCAATTTAACAGAAAAATCTAAGAGGATCAGAATCAGCAAGAATATTTTATCCACCTCAACCTAATTAATAATAATCAATTCATAACTAATTTAACTAAAATCACTAAACTACTTAATATAACCCTTTATCTAATATTTAATAGTCTAAAATACTAGAATAAAATGATTATATTATTTAATAATAAAACTTTCCTATTAATGAACAAGTACCTCCTAATTAAACCTAGAGTTTGTATCCTTAACATTAAACTATAGCATAATTTTAACCATAATTATCGAAAATTGTAAATGATTAACCTGGAAGATAATTGAATGAATCAAAATCTCCTATCATTCAATCAACCATTGTAATTTATAATATAAACTGATAGCAATACAATGCACCAAAATAAAGGCCAGGACTCAATTTAGACTTGAATTTATATAAATCATCAAGTTAAAGCCTTTCACAATCTAAATTAAGAAGATCTAAAATTTTTGATTGATTATAATTAATGATTAATAAATAATCTTTTATATTTTTCTTTATAAACTATAAAAATGTTATAGAGAAATTAATTCAAAATTAATAAGCAAAGACTCCATACTGTAATTTTCTGAGTTAAAGTTAAATCTGTTTATATAAAAATTTTGAAAAACTTTAATTTATAAATGATTTTTTTGAGGATTATAAATTAAATTAAAATATTGGATTATTTTGAGTTTTTCTTAATTTTACAATAGATAAGGTAGGTAATGTAACTTCTAATTAATAATATACTATGGATGTAACTAAGAAATCATTATTTTCACTTCTGGGTTAACTATAACAATAAAGAAAATAAAAAAATTAAATTATTTCTCAATCCATTTTTATGAATTGCTTTTTATAACTCTAGTTCTCATACATAATTTATTTAGTATTTGAAAATTATTTAAATGTAAAGTATAATTAAGTGTTAAAATGAATTCTAATGTATCCTAGTTAATCTTATTGCTAGAATGAAGATTTAATAAAATTCTAATAAAAATTTTATATTTCCTTATATTATATGATATAAAATTTTTATAGTCAAAATTGTCATTCTTCATCGGTCGTTTCTCTTATTAAGGCAAAGTATCTCCTCATAATTTATTTACTTCTTAAAATTGGCTAGTTTAATACTTTTATTCTATTTTTGAAGTATTTCTTTATACTGTTCTTAATTGGTAAGCTATAAGGGTTGAATTTTTAATGATGTGATCTAGATCTATATAACAAATACCTGCATTAGCTTGGTGATCTAGTTCCTATAATCTCACTCATTTTTTTAAATAATGGTTATCCTTTCTTTTAAGAATTATCAGGACCTTTGGCATTTTATAAAAATTCTAAATATATAGAATGTTCATTGTAGTCCCAATGACCAGTTCGTTACTATGAGCAAATATTTCCTTCTTATTATTTAGAGGCATATACAGTTGGATCAAGATAATCTTCACCTTGTTAATCAGAGCCATCGAATTTCATTTCTAATTAAATCTTAAATTAAAATATTAAAGTCTAATAATTAATATCTGATTTATATACCTCATACTGATTATATAATATTGGTGCTTTAATTTTACAACCATTAGAAAATGTTAATATTCTTGACTCATTTGTTACTGAACTTAATTAATTCTTATTTTAACAATATTATTTGGCATTCAATTATCTGATTATAAGAAAACTTTAAAATATAAAAATCCCATTATATATTTATAGCCATTTGAAATTTACTGATTATTAGGTATCTATATAATCGAAATATCAATGATCAAATAATAGCTTAAATGAATTTGATGTAATCATTATTCGATCATTAAATTAAGATATAAAAAATCAATTTCAAACTACTTTTCAAATAATAAGTATTGGCCATAACAATAATTCATGTACACATAATTTATAATATAATTTATATTAATCATAAATAAATAATTAAATAACATTTAATCTAAGTACAACAATGTTTTATTGAAATTTAGAATAGATCTGACAATTAAAAAAAAAGATATAAAAAAATCCTTTTTTATGAAGAGGCATAATTTTATTAATTTTAAATGATAGAATTTTTATTTTAATTTCTTTTGTTTTTATATATAACTTTATTTATGTATTAATCGTTAAATTATCTCTTGGAATTCTTCTCCTTCTTACCTAAAAATATAATTTAAGTATAAGTGATTATTAATTATATATGTGTATATATATATATAATAATATATTTCAATAAAGCTGTTATTACTATTAAGATTAAATCTCTTTCAATTTTTAATCATAATGCCTTTAAGCATTATTATAGATTTATTAATATTATTATTTTTCTTCCTTTGATCTTTCTTAATCATGTATAATTTATTTTATGATATCACTTGCTCCCTGAGTGTCTCCTTATTTTGCTTTATCTTGTCCTTATTTTAAGAGATACAGAATTTGCTTAAAATTAATAAAAGTTCAAAGTACTTGCTATCCAGGAAAGATGTGCTCCATATTAGCTAATATCATAATAAGTATCTGTTAAGTAAGATCTGTCTATAATTATTGTTAATTCATTTATTTCATTTATTATTACATCTATCTAATGGATAGTCATATAGAAGCTTTACTAGTATTAACTTTATAAATATGGCATTGTGTTTAATTCACCTTCCCCATGTGCAAAAGTACAAGTGGGTCCATTTTTGCATTGGCCAGTTTATGGATTGAAATGCTTGCATAATTATGCTAAATTCATGATCTTGATCATTTACTTTTGTAATTAACAATCATAGGATTGATACCTTGAACCTTATTGAAATTATTGACAGGAGGAATAACTTATTCAACATATCCTGTTTATACACTATTGGCTCTAAGTTCTTATGGGCCATGAGCAAACTAACATCTTAACCCTAAAGCGCAAACTCCATTTGAGGCTATATTTTGATTCAAACACTTACTAAAATGTCTACAGAGTTGTGTTTTGAACTTTGAATTCGGATACTAAGTTGCCTATTGGTACATAATTTTAAATAATATCTCAATTAAAAGAAATTAATTTGTTCATTCTAATAAAAAATGTAATTATTAATGAATTCTTTCTCTTTTGAATTCTCCATCTATTATTCTTAAATCATTAAATATTGAACAATCTATTTAGGTTTCACTACAATCTCTCAATGAAAATGTAAAATTTATTTTTATTAATATTTTCATAACATAATCTTATTTTCAACCTGATTTGACTTTGGATCCACCTCTACAACTTGGAGTGGGATTAACATCTGTTGATATCTACCATTCGTTCTATGTTTTAGCTGTTATTTAGATTGCATGAATTTTATAATCATTTTTTAGCTAACATAAATATTGTATGAAACATTATCAATTGATTAATAAATAGATCTATGTCTTTGTATATGACTTTTATTTTCGAATTCATTGCTTACAATTGTAATTTTAAAATGAGTTTCTGAACCCTTTGGAACAGAATGAAGATTACTCTCATTTATTATACTTAAATGTTCAGGAGTAAAATCTTAAGTGAGCTTTTATTAGAGTAGGCTTCTGACTTTGCAAAAACTATATTTAATTTAATTCATAAATAAATAAATAGATTTTTTTGCATAATTAATTATTTTAATACTAACCAATTCTTATAGATATGTCTTATAGTCTAATAGGTGTACTACTTTTTTAACAAAATAAAAATGAAGTTAAATTGTTTCTTTATTTTATTATACTTATGTAATATATATCAGAATCTCAATTTTGAGAACAGGAATCTTGATTGAGCTTTCTTATCTGCCAAACTTCCTGCTGGTAATGTTCTATATTTTTCAGCTAAATATTTTCTTAAATTCTTTCTCAATTCCTTTCTTTTTTCAACATTCTTCAATTCAGCCTCTTTAACTCTTTCAATTCTATCTCTGACTTCTTTCAAAGTTGATTCTTCTAATCTGTATCTAAAAACTATCAATATTTCATTACCTTGTTGGCATAATGTGATTAAGATTTAATTATTTAATGAAGACTTTTAATGTTGTTCGCTTTCTGATTTACTTTTAACCCATTCTCTTGGTAACTTTTCTTGGATATCTTTAGATACCAACGACTAAACCATTTGGGAATTTAGAATCCTAAAACAAATCAAATTTTGATTTACTTTAGTTGATTCTTCATTTGCTTTAATCAAAATAGCCTTCTTTCCTGCCTATCTGCCAGCAAGCATAACTACTAGACGACCTGGTTTCAAGCTAGCTATATTACTATTGCTTACAATTTTCCCATTTAAATATACTAAATAAATCTTTTAATAATTTATTCCAAATTTTTGATCACAAATAATCTAACTCATTGATTAAGTATTCATAAAATTATTAGAATTCAAGTGTTAAGAAATACATAATGATTTAATAAAAAATAGATGAAGTTAATTCAAATCTGACAATCAGATTTATTAATATATTATATTATATAATTCAAAAGAAGGCAGAACCACATAATTAAACATTATTTACAAATTTTATAGTCTTTTTAAAAAGTAAGAATAACAAGTTAATGTAATTTATAATATTTTATATTGTACGATAATATCTTGGAATAATCAAAAGACTAGCTCATGTGGTCTAGTTGTTTTACCAATGCTGAAACGTGCACCAAGATATTGTTTCAAGAGTGGTGTTTTCTTAACAGCTGCAATCAATCCATCATCAATTGATTTTTAGGTCTTTCTTTTACCTTCCAATCTTGTTTTTTCTGCTGCTTATTATTCAACTGTAAGCTAAACATAAAATAGTAACTTTACTTCTCCTCTCTTGGCCCAGAATCCTTATTCATTTTTACGTCTTTAAGCTTATGTTCTCTTGAAATATTAGTCATCCACCTAACCAGCATTCACTCCATTAACATCTACTTTAGTGGATGTTGGAATGACATATGCTGAGTTGACTCTCTTAAGTGGAACACCATTAATTTTGAATGGACCTGTTACAAGCAACAATCCTGATTTAAGTTGCTTTAAGAATACTACTCTCTTTCCTTAGAATCTTCCAGACAACAAGATCAATACTTGTCCTGGCACAATCTTTCTTAACTTAGCTGGTCTTGGAGCCTTTTTTTTGATTTTATTTCAAAATACTTTTCTTTTTCTAATGAAATGGACATTTTCATCATCGCTCTTGTACCAATTACCAATTCTCACAGTTCTCTTTTTAGCAGGCATTGATTATATTTTAATTAATTTTAAATCTAATTTTAAAATTTAATTATCCTTAATCACTCATCTCTTTTACATATTTATTATTTATCATTTAATCTAGCATTTCAAGAGGCAATGATATTAATAATAGAATTCCATTCTTAAATTATATTATGTCATTATATATATTAAATAGTTTAAATATAAAATATTTTATTACTATTTTATTCATTATAATAAAGATTAAAGAGAATGATTGAGAAATATAAATAATGGTGAATTCTTTAATAAACTGCAAATTAAAATATTTGCTTAAATTATTTCAATTAGGTATATTTATTTTATAAATTTTAGCTTTTATTCTAATTCTATTATCATCATTAAATTACAAAATAATATTCTCCCTTAAAAACTATTTCTTTTCATTTATTGAAGGAAATGAGAAATTGATCAAAACTATCTCTATATAGTATTAAGTCAATTTGTTTTTTCCTTATTTTTTTATTCTTAAAGTGTATTAATTTAATAAAATAAATGAAAGGATGGTAGAATTACTATGAGATTGCATAAAAAGTGAATAGAGATGATGGGTATTATAAAAGTATTAAGTGCTTTGAAAATAATGAATATTTAATCACTTAATAAATAATAGATCACTTTGATTATAGATTTCCTTAGTCATAATGTTTTAGCTTAGATTAGTTAATAGAAGGATTAGTAAATTGATTATAATTTTTAGAATTACAATTTCATAAAGATCTATAAAGGTTAGCTTTTAATTCTCATCTTGGAGGTCTTAAAGCATCTTTCATAATTACATTAATTAAAAATATCACATGGAAGATTAATACCTTAAAACATTGTTATTAAATTAATAAATGAAAAAAATAATAAATTAACAATCATATAAACTAAATTTAGAATAGAATAAGTGTATTTTATAAATTATAGTCTTATTGATGATTGTAATTATCAGATTAATTACTTATAAGACTTATATAATGTAATTGATTGTCTTATTAAAATTATATAAACATTTAAAAATTAGCAGTGTTAATTATTAAAATTAATATGTAATATGTTGAATGACTATAAAAATAATAAAAAGAAGGATGATTTAAATAAATTAATAGAGTTTTTTCATTTATTAATTCAAGAGTATTTAATAATGTTATTTTAGTTGTGTTAATTAAGACTAGTAAAAACTTAAAAAAGGTAAAGTCAATTTATCAATGAACTTAAATGAATCAACTATTTAAAGTGTTCAATATTAGGAAGGTGAAGAATTTAGTATTTTATCAAAACGAAAAAGAAATGAAACACTGATACCAAAGTTTATTGTTAATTTAAATTCATAGAGCCTTATTTATAAATTAACATAAAATAGGAATGAGAAAAATGATGATGATAATTTAGTTCAATTATTTGATATTTCTTAATTAAGATAAGATGAATTAAAGATATTTAATGTTGTTGAATCAATTATAAAATAATAAATGATGAAGATAATTTGGGATCAGTTTGGAGCCTTCTTAGAATCATGGGATTCCAATTTTGATATAAAATGTAATGCAATCCTTGAAGAGATTAATTCAACAAATAATAAAATCTTGAATAATCAATTAAGTCTTCTTCTTGAAGAATTTAATAATGTTAATTAAATGATTAAACAAATAAAAGAAGAGATTGAAAAAGATTATAAATTTGATATTAATTATGATGAATAGAAGGCAAAAGATATATTCATTTTAGAATTAAAGACCTAAACATAAAATTACTCCTTCAACAATTTTCAAAGCTTTATTGATATAATCAAATCTAATGTAAAAAAGGATTTATAAAACTATTACAAGGAAATTCTAACGATGGAGATCTTAAAATTAATATTTGATTTAATTTGATATTTTAAGTTAAAATATATTAATATGTAATATTATCATAATGGAGACTAAAATATATCACTTTTAACTTGTAACTTTAAATCACTTTTAACATCTTATTAATTTGCAGATTCTCCATGTGATCCTATATCTAATTCTTAATGTTCTCCCTTCTCATGATGCTTTTTTGCTCCATGATGATGACCTTGATTCAAAGAGTGTTTTAATATAATTAAATCTAATATGATTGTCACTGAAAAGATAACTAAATTTGCTAGATTGTATGACCAGGCGAATTTAGTTAAGTCATTTTCTAGATTGGTGAAAAAGTAATCACTAACAGGATCTGAAACACATTTATTATCATTAACATCTTTAATTACTAATCTTTTTCCATCTATAATAGCAAATGAAACACAAATAACAATAATTTCAGCTATTTATAATAGTAATTTAAAGCCAATTTCAATAAAAAATATATAATTATATTAAGATTCTGGACGAGCTAAATAATATTATATTGTTATTACTTGTCATACAAGACCAAGCAAAATTACAAGCAGTCATAGTTCCTACAATGTTGAATATTAGACCAATAACAATAAAATATGTTATTGTGATTCCCAATTGAACTCTTAAAGATATATAAACAAATGATAATGTACTTCCCTCATGAATTACATCATCAAATAATTATCCTCTGCAATTTTGAGCCCAAGGAATATAAGTCTTAGAATGTAATGTCCAATTATATTTTTGATCAATGTTAAAATATGGCAATTTTTCTTATAAATAAATGACATTATTGGACAAGTAAAATTATTCTTCATCTATAGAGTGAACTAATTTAAATAATGGATCTGTATTTTCACATTATTTTCTTCTATCTATCATAAGAGGATAATCAATTCTATTTGGAGAGATATTCTAATTTAAATTCCTTCTACAAACTTTATCACCTTCAGTAACTCTAAATTCTATAAGTGGTAGATTTTGATGTATTTTTTAAATAATAAAAATAAAACCCTTTTCCTAAATCATAGATTTATCCAATTTTAGTATCGTTTAATTTTTGTAAATTTTTAAAATTAGAATTTGTAGTAAATCCAACATCAGAGATGGGACAACTCATATCTGTTGGAACACAAAATAAATTATCTCCTGAACCACATACAATTTTATCTTTTGATTCACAATAACTCTAATTTGTTTGTAAACTTATTCCAGTCTTTCTTCTAGCACATAAAACAAAAGCTAAAATATATAAGTATATATTTACGTCTTCCATAAGAACCATCATTCCAAGAGTTAAAAACTTTTGGTTATTATTCATTTACATTATCACATCCTTTTGCCAACATTTCCTAACTACAAATTCTACCTAACATAAAAGATTGTTTAAAGAACTCCTCTATATTAACAAAATTTTAATTATTTAATGAAGAGAAATCAAATCCTTTACTACAATCACATCCGATTGTTGTTCCTGGCCAGTAATATTCATATAAAGAAGAATACTAAAATGTTTAATATTATTATTACTTCACTGCCAAATTAACTCTTACAATTTTTATTCGTATAAGTAAATTGAATATCATCTATTACATATGAATCTGTATTATCTAAAAATTATTTATAATCTCCTTCATACACTGTTTGATCTCTATAAGATAAAATACTTAATGCCAATACAGCTATACTAACTATAAAAAAAAAAGCTTAATATGCTAATCTCACTTTATCAACAGGTTTTTTACGTAACATTCTCTTTAGTCTTTTTGCTGAAATCAATCGTTATTATTTTGCTTATTACTTTCTCTTTTTCACAATATCTCTTTTCATTAATTTAGGATCCTCTTCATGATAAACTTGATTAAGCACACTGCTCATCGGATTAGTTTCACAGTATTTTTATGTTTACTACTGTCCATCTTGATCAAAAATTTGATCATTAACTTAGTCTGGTTTTAATTGTTATTGTTCTTAATCTATAGGATATTTCTCTGAATTCATTTCTTGGGCAGCCATTTATATTAATTAAATAATTTTAGAAATATGAAAGGCAAAGATAAGTATTGGTAAAATTAATACTGAATTCTTTTTAATACTTCTACATTGTTTTTCATTATAGATTTTATTTATAAAAGATTAAAATAGGTATAATAAAAATAGGACAAATAGAGTAAATTATCTATTTTTAGGAATTATAATTAGAAATAAATATATACAAGTAATTCAATTTTAATTTTTGTTTTAACATTATTATAATCTATAATAAATTGGTTAAATTTCTTCTAAATTTTATCATTTATGATAATCTTTTAGTTAATTTAAAAGATAATCTCAGGTATATATTTGTTCTTTCAACGATATTAATATTTCACCATAAGATAATATAGTATTACTAGGTTTGTAAAAAAATTATTGATAAATAAATTATTAATAATATTTGAATTTAATATAAACTGCAATAAATTTATATGAGAAACTTGATTCGTTGATATAAATTTTTAGAAAAATTATTAATAACAAATACATAAAAGGATTATCCTCCTTTTAGGATTTGTTATAATTTTTTAGTGATTTTATAATTATTATCTAAAAATTAACAATCATCATAATTATAAAATTAGTTACCTTTAATTTAAGTGAATCTAAATCCACTAAGCATAAATAATCATATAATTAGTATTAATATTTATAAATCACTTTTATCCCTACCACCATGATGGCATCAAATGTTTTAATGGTTATCTTCCGAAAATGTTCTCTTCCTCTGGTGTAAATTACCACAATATATCTGGTACTTCCTCATTTTTTATTTCTCTCAAATCATTAAAAAACGGATGCATTAAGGCCATAAATGGTTTAATTCTTTACTATGGTTAATATCTATTTTAATAAAATTATATAATTACGTAAGCATCTTTTTAACCAAATCAACAAATTATAGATCCGGTTTATATTTAAGGAAAACTTTTGACCAAGGATGTCCTTTAACTTAAGGGAATTTAAATTCAGTATTAGAAACATTAAATTCAGCAATATCAGCTGCTGTAGGTGTTCCCAAAACCTTCATTATTTCAACTAATTAATCTACTGAACTCTCTCCTGGAAATAGAGGCTCCTATAGAATAAGTTCAGCGAAAACACAACCCAATGACCATATATCAATGTTAGTAGAATAATCAGTGGCTCCAAAGATAAGTTCAGGGGCTCTATAATTTCTGGAACATAAATAAGAAGTGTTAATTTATCCTCCTGAAATGATCTTTGATGAACCAAAATCGCAATATTTAACAATCATTCTATCTATCAGAATATTCTATGGTTTAATATCACGATGAGCCATCCCTTTTCCATGAATAAATGCTAATCCTCTAAGTAATTAATAAGTAATGCATTATAGTTGAATTTATGTCAATTATTTCTTTTGTTTCTTCAAATTTTTAATATAGTCTGATAAATTCTCAGGTATGAACTCCATAACATAATTTATATAAACCTCCTCACTTAATTCATATAATAAAATACGTTATACTTTTAACCAACTACATAAAATGCATCTTTGAGGGATACAATATTCGGATGATCTCCAAGTAATTTCAAGTTTGCAAGTTCTCTATTTTTATATTTCTTGTCAAGAGGTGCCTTTTTAATTGCAACTCTTTCACCTGATTCCTAAACCGTTGCTAAAAATCTAATATTAATAAAAAAAATCTATACACTACAGCAAAGGCTCCTTCTCCAATCCTTTTTTCTACAGCATAACTTGAAAGATTCTCGTTATTTTTCATATGTTTTATATTAAAGAAAAAAGAGAATTTAATAAATAATTAATCGCTAATATAATAATAAGTTATCATTTTTGAACAATATAATTAGTCACAATTAAGTAGAGACCTTAAGTTTAAGAAACAGATTAATAAATTATTTGAAAACCAATGAATATTTATCTGATTGTTTGAGAAAAGAAATAAATTGCAGTTTAAATAATTGATTTGTAGATTTATTGTTATTTAAATTATGATCAAATAGATTAAAGTACTTAAGCTTCAAACTTAACCATTATTTCGAAGGAAAGCTAAAATTTTGTAATTAATATTTTTTTGATAAATTGTTCAAATTTCTATTTTTAAATATTATATTAATTTAATTCTAGGATTAGTATTATTCTATAAAATAATATAAAAAAATTTAATTACTTTGAATTATGAACACTCATCTAATATATTTAAGAAATTATGAAAAATTTGAGTCTATTAAAACTTCAATGGCTAAAATGAGAAATATATTTTTTCTTGAATATTTTAAAACTCCTAATGAATGAAAATGCTGATAAATCATTAGATATAAAACCATCATCTTTAATAAAACTAATTGAAAGTAAATAAATATTTTTAGATTTACTTTCAATACCATATTGTTCTATCAAGTTTATGTCATTTACAAGGTTACTAGAATATTCTCTATTAATACAATTTTATTATATAATGATTGAGGTTGTTATTTTTATTATTGAATAAACTCCACAAAGTAGTTAAAAATTATCTTATCGTTTAAATTTATGAAAGAAAAATAATTATGAAAATATCAAATTCATAAACTGAATTTAAGTTGTATTTAGATAATTGGATAAAATTAATAAAATTACAATACTCAAAAATATGAATTTAGTAATTATTATATGGCAAATATAGAGACAAATTTAGATTCTAATATATAAATTATGTTTGTTGTATTAAGAATAACGAACTTTTGTTTGTTTACTAAATATAGGGTTATTAATTTAGATATCTAACATTTCTGAAATTCCAAGTAAGATAGTGTAGTAAGAGAGGGCAATTTTTTTGGATTATATGCAGATCTTTAGAGTGTGAGTAAATAACAAATATCAATTCACCTTATTTTTGTGAATAACCAATTGATATTGCCTGTCGTTATGATTAATTTAAAAACAGATGTATAGAATCATTACCTAGTGATAATATGGATTGCATAAGAGGTTTAAATGAGTATGCTTGTCTCAATTACACAAAACCTTCTCTAAGATGTAGATTTACTGATTTTTGTTATGGACCAACTTAAGGAATGTTAGAATGTGATAATAATTTATTTGATTGTTGCAACAAAGCCCCTGATATGAATACTTGTCTATTATAAAACCTTTTAGATTGTTAATGGAATGGCACTAAATGTATTAAGTATACAAATGAAATTACAACATGCACTCTTTTGAATACTTCGAAACTTACTTGTATAAAATCTACAGATAAAAACTGTGTGTTTAATCTAACAACTAAATCTTGTTAATAAATACTAAATCCTACTTCATGTGATTAATTACAATCTTCTGAATAATGTTAGATGATTCTCTCATTACCATGTGTCTGGTTAAATGAATAATGTAAATATCATGAATCAACAATCTTTGAAGAATGTGCAGATATTACTTAGTCTTTTGGATCTATGAGAGCATGTCTAAATATTATAAGAACAGGATAAATGTGTTAATTTAAAGAAGGTAAATGTTCATCTTATTTTTATGACTCTGATTACTGTTTAGATAATATTAATAAAGTTGCTTGTATCAGTTAAGCTACTACTAAATGCTATTGGAAAGTTCAAACTGTTGAAATCAAAATTATTAAAACATCTTAACCTATACCTGTTGATTTTGGAACTTGTACTTCTTTTATTGATGATAAAATCACACTTTGTAATGAGAATTTAAGTTATTTATCATGTTTACATATTACAACCTTTAATTAGTATTGTAAATGGCTTAATGGAAAATGTATTTCTATACCTATAACTGATTCTATTATTACACCATAAACTCATGCACTTGTAAATGTAAATGCTTGCGCTCTTGTCAATACAGAACCTGTCTATTATGATTCTAAACAGCACCTTTGTGTCAGAGTTTAACCTACTGATTCAATAGCCTGTTTACCACCTACTCCAGGATTAAACATGAAAGCGTGTCTTTCTATCACCAATTAAAGATGTAGATGGAATTTTGATAAACAATAATGTGAATTCACTAAATCTAAAATTAATAGACATCTTTGATTTAAAAATTATCAATCTTTACATTTTAAAATTATAATTATATTTATTTATTTATATTGAATAAATATATATTTTCATTATAAAAGAGAACAATTTATATTTATTTATTTTAAAACAAAATAGAACAAAATTTCTTAAACCCATAACTTTTAAATCGTAGTTATTTGTATATAATCATTCTGTAAATAGATACTATCCCAATCTAATGTATCAAATCAAACAAAGTAACAAAATAAAACATCACAAAGATTATGTTCGATTCATTTTTTTAAGATTTATTCAATTTTTATTTGAATGTGGTTAACCTACAGAAATTAAGTATAAATCAATCATTCTTACACTTTTGTGAAATCAATTCACTATCAATGTTTTTAAAATAATATGAAAAAATATTGAATTATAATTGATCACTTATATGGATAATTTATTATGAAATGGATTAAACAAATAACATAGATAATCAATATTATTAATTACTCTAATAATAAATAAACCCATAAAAATAAAATAATCACAAATTTGTTTTAAATAATGTTATTTGCTAAAGTAATTGTGATTAAGCTAAAGAGTTACTTCATCAAACATTAACAAACCCTTATACTCTTGGCGATCTAACACACAACTCTTTTTTGTAAATTGTAGCTTGTTCTTAGACTGGGTTAATAAATATGGATGTAAAATGAATACTGGTTTAGAGTTCTGTAGATATAATGATATAATAAATACTTGTATCTCCACTTATGAAACAAATTTAACTTGTCAACATTTTACTAATAAAAATAAATGTCTTTTTATTAAGACTGCTTGCAGATATTGCATGTTCTTAAATTACTAATCCAACATAATATTATACTAATCCAACATAATATTATAATTATAAAGATGATTATTATATATTTTTTAGGTTTTTAATTTATATTAATATATGTATAATAACACATATTTATATCATTCACATATTGAGCTTCGATATTATTATTATAAACATATTCAAATTTGTTTAAAATAAAAATGCTTTGTTTTTAACATATATATTGGAAGACTTATTTTAATGATTTATTGAATAAATTAAAGTATCAGTTTTATTATAAGTAATGAAGAAAACCTGAAGGAAAGGAGTAACGTCTTCAATAAAAATAATGTTGATATCTTCATTCAATCCAGATCTTAATTTTGGTTGAATATTCTAGAATGATATAAACTATTATTTAATAATTATTGATCTTTAATCATCTTAAGATTAAATTTAAAGGCTCTTAAAATAATTAGTTAACATAGATATTACAAACAAGTATTTTAATAAAATGGTCCATCTGGTGTATAAAGTTCAAATAAGGATTAAAAATAAGTTTTGAAGAAAGCTTTTTGAAGAATTAAAAAAAAAACAATTTAGAATGGTTGAATAAATAAATTAATAAGTAGGAATTATTAGTTGTAATTTAAAACATAACTTATATAGATATAATTTTTGCTATCCTTATTTAGAAAAATCAGTGTTGGTTTTAAAATATTGATTTTGTTTATTTCAAACTTATTCAATAATATTTTCATGAATTGTATTTAAATTTATGCTACTTTATTTAAAGAATATGTGATTGACGATTTTCAGGAATTAAAAAATTATTAAGTATATTATAAACCTTAAATGTTTCAAAGATTTATTAAAATAAGTTTATTAATTTTAATATTCTGATATTCTAATGGCTTATCAAAAATTGAATCATAATTTTTATAAAATATCATTAATTAATTGAAAATTTTCCACTATAGTACAATGTCTTTGAATTGAAAAATTATTTAACAAGTTTTGATAAAAATATTAGAGTAGGAAAAAACCTAAGGTAACAAAAATTAATATCTCTTTTTTGAATAAGAAAATATTCAGAATTAACAAAATGTCCAAGGCTTCTGAAATATATAAATAAGTCAAATAAATATTAGATTAAAGTGTATGAAAGATATGTAATATTTATTTATTTTATGTTTTTAGTAAATTTAATTAATAAAACGTGTTAAATAATTAAATTAAAAGATGAGTTAAGTATCGTAAAGATAGAGAAGTCCTTCTCCTTAATCTCCAGAAAAGGTTGCATAAAGAGAAAAGGCAGCATAAGCAATGAAAAGACGAAATCAAACATAACAAAGCTTCTTTGAAAAGTATGCATACCATTTGGTAATTGGTGCATTTGGATTTGTGTGTGTTTATGCATTATTCTCTATACTAACACGCTCAAGTAAAAATATCTATACTGCTCCTGTTATTGATGAAGAAGAAATCGCAGGTCATAATTCTTTAGGATCTTATTTACAGGGACCGAATGATTTCTTTAAAGATTGGAAATTTAGTGATGCTAAATTCATCTTTAACAATCATTTAACATTCAAAGGAAAAATTCCATAATGTCCCGAGAGTGGAGTCATTATTCCAGAAGGCTACAATTTTAGAGAAATTTAACCAGAATGTGCCTAACCTATCTATAATCAAGGTAAAATATTGACTAATTAATAGGAAATTGTTCATCCAGTTATTCTATTGCTGCTGTTTCAGCTACTAGTGATAGATTATGTAAAGTAAGAAATGGAGAATTTTAAGATTAATTATCACCATAATCACCAATCTCCTGTGATAATAAAAATTATAGATGTGGAGGAGGAAGTGTTACTAGAGTATTGGAAGTTGGTAAAAAGTAAGGGTTTGTTGCAACCTCTTGTTTACCATATACAGGAACTGAAGATGCTAAAGATAATTGTGATGCTCTTTTTACTAATTGTGAAAAATATAAGATATAAGATTATTGTGTTGTCTCAAGCGAGGAAAATATTAAAAGAGAAATCTTAAATAATGGACCTGTTGTTGCAGTTATCTAAGTATTCAAAGACTTCCTTGTTTATAAAGGAGGAATCTATGAAGTTGTTGAAGGAACTTCAAAGTAATTCTACATAATATTATTTAGATTCCAATATGGACATGCAGTCAAAGTTATTGGTTGGGGCAAACAAGATGGAGTTAATTATTGGATTATTGAAAATTCATGGGGAGATTCTTGGGGTCTTAAAGGTTTAGCCTATGTTGCTGTTGGTATTTCAATTTTATTTAAATCAAGGTTAAAATTAATTACAATTGGAAGCATATTCAGTAGCACCTATTGTAGCAGTTCCATTGGAAAAGGCCGAATGAATTATAGTATTATTTCAGTTAACCTTTAATTCTAACTTAAATTTCGAAATTTCTCAATCTTTAAATAATAGATTTAATTAATTAACATTTATAATATTTTATTTTTCAAATTATATAATGGATATTAATTTCAAACTAAATCAATTTAGAAGTTTAATATATCAAACGTTAGGATTTCCTTGTAATAGTTTTATAAATCCTTTTTTACATTAGATTTGATTATATCAATAAAGCTTTGAAAAT
Organism: Paramecium biaurelia; assembly: GCA_000733385.1. Classification (NCBI taxonomy): domain Eukaryota; phylum Ciliophora; class Oligohymenophorea; order Peniculida; family Parameciidae; genus Paramecium; species Paramecium biaurelia. Next base: position 139,189 of record JPFL01000010.1, read on the forward strand.
TGTTGAAGGAGTAATTTTATGTTTAGGTCTTTAATTCTAAAATGAATATATCTTTTGCCTTCTATTCATCATAATTAATATCAAATTTATAATCTTTTTCAATCTCTTCTTTTATTTGTTTAATCATTTAATTAACATTATTAAATTCTCCAAGAAGAAGACTTAATTGAATATTCAAGATTTATTTATTTGTTGAATTAATCTCTTCAAGGATAGCATTACATTTCATATCAATAGTGGAATCCCATGATTCTAAGAAGGCTCCAAACTGATCCCAAATTATCTTCATCATTTATTATTTTATAATTGATTCTACAACATTAAATATCTTTAATTCATCTTATCTTAATTAAGAAATATCAAATAATTTAACTAAATTATCATCATTTTTCTCATTCCTATTTTATGTTAATTTATAAATAATGCTCTATGAATTTAAGTCTTCAATAAACTTTGGTATCAGTGCTTCATTTCTATATCTTTTTGATACAATACTAAATTCTTCACCTTCCTAATATTGAACACCTTAAATAGTTAATTCATTTAAGTTCATTGATAAATTGACTTTACCGTTTTTAAGTTTTTACTAGTCTTAATTAACACAACTATAATAACATTATTAAATACTCTTGAATTAATAAATGAAAAAACTCTATTAATTTAATTAAATCATCCTCCTTTTTAGTATTTTTAAACTCATTCAACATATTACATATTAAGTTTAATAATTAACACTGCTAATTTTTAAATGTTTATATAATTTAAATAAGACAATCAATTATATTATATAAGTCTTATAAGTAATTAATCTGATAATTACAATCATCAATAAGACTATAATTTATAAAATACACTTATTCTATTCTAAATTTAGTTTATATGATTGTTAATTTATTATTTTTTTCATTTATTAATTTAATAACAATGTTTTAAGGTATTAATTTTCCATGTGATATTTTCAATTAATGTAATTATTAAAGATGCTTTAAGACTTCCAAGATGATAATTAAAAGCTAACCTTTATAGATCTTTATGAAATTGTATTTCTAAAAATTATAATCAATTTACTAATCCTTCTATTAACTAATCTAAGCTAAAACATTCTAACTAAGGAAATCTATAATCAAGGTGATCAATTATTTATTAAGTGATTATATATTCATTATTTTCAAAGTACTTAATACTTTGATAATAACCATCAACTCTATTCACTTTTTATGTAATCTCATAGTAATTCTACCATCCTTTCATTTATTTTATAAATATAAACAAATTTTTTTTTTTTGAAATACCAATAATATTTTAATAGAATTAGTTAAATGTAAAATTTGGAAGCACTATATAAGTTTACCCATTTAAAGAAATAAGAGCTCCCTGATGTACACTATATTCTTAAAAGAGAAGATGAAAAATGTTTTTTCTATTAACTTGAAGGATCAAATTATATATCACTTGAGATACTCCTCAAATCATATGTAAGAATTTATTTAACATAGTTATCTCAAATTATTCGATTGAGTATAGGTTAATGCTTAATATTGATACAATCAATTTACGAGAAGGTCATCGAAGTTTACAGAAAAGAAGGAAAATAATTACCTAAAATAACATTATTAAACATATGGATTTATACAGAAAAGGGATTTAGTGGAGAAATTAAACCATAAAAATCAATGAAGATTATATTTCTGAATTATCAAGATGAAAATGTTAATATTGAGGAAAATTTGAAATAGCTCTAATTGATTAATAAATAAATAAGAAAATATTGTCTTAAGACTGAGTTTAAAATAAGAGCGACCGATGGTAAAAATAGTCTTTTAATATAATAAATTCTTGATATTATTGATGATATGTTTTATAACATTGAAATGTGTTTGTACTAAAATCCCAAAGACATTAAAAACATAATAAAACAATATGTAAATGATGAAACTTAAGAAACGGATTATGAATACTTGTAAAAAGATGTTGAATATATTCAAAAGAATTTTGAGAACGTTATTAAAAAATTAAACGAAATATTCAAATAGGATTGTCAAAATGAATTGTAATTACATAAAAAGTTGTTAAATTGGTAGAAAGAATTATTTAATTATTTTATTGAAACAAATTGGGATACATAAGGATATAAAATAATAATGAAAATGATAGATTTTTTTGAATAAAAGATTCAAGAGAATACATATATGACATCTGAAATAGAGCATAAAATGTTTAAAAAATTAGAAGAACAAGGATTTTTGAATTTTAATTCACAAATTATTAGATTGTCTTCAGAAGTAAAATTTAGAAGGGAACTTGAATCATCATTAGAAAATGAAATGAATAAATGTAAAAGTAAAAAGTAAGATGATGAAAATTAAAATAAAACTATTGATTAAATATATTAGGATCGTCTTTAAAAGGAGAAAGAAAACGCTGTGAATAATGCAGAGTTTACTCGATAATAGAATATAAGAGACTAAAATTTAAACTTAATCAAGAATTTCTATAAACAAAATGCATAAAATAGATATAAATTGTATGATAGGTTTTATTACACAATTAATTTAAAAGAAAAATGGACAAATTAAATAAAAAATGAAATTCTACCTAAAGGAAAAGATAGAGATATAATTAAGCTTGAAGACTAAGAATTAGAGAAAACTTTAACTCCCTTCTTTGAAAATCTATTAAAATTAAATAAAATTGGAAGAAATAATGAAGAAGAAAAACCAAAATATATTTGATAAGTAATATAAAACCAAGATTAATATTATCAATAAATAACAATTTTTATATCCAAAAATACATTATATACTTATAGATTATAGAAAATTAATTAAATGTATAAGGATTATTAATATTTTTAATAACATAATCAAAAATGGGAAATGGATAAGGAATGGAGGAATAAATGGGTACATTCTAACCTCAAGAGATTAAAAGGCTTTACAAGAGATTTTAATTCTTAGATAAAGATGGCTCTGGTCAATTAGAACCATCTGAATTGTTTGATGTTCCTGAACTATCATAAAATCCTTTGGTGAAAAGAGTGTTTCAAATATTTGATAAAGATAATGATGGTAAGATAAGTTTTGCTGAATTTATCACTGGACTCTCCAGCTTGTATGGTAATGATGAAGAGGAGAAGTTAAAATTTATGTTTAAAATTTATGATATAGATTAAGATGGATTTATTACAAATGGAGAGTTATTCAAAGTGCTTTAAATGATGGTTGGAAATAATTTAACTGATGTTCAATTACAACAATTAGTAGATAGAACCATAATCAAAGCAGATGAAGACTTTGATTCTAAGATTTCCTTTGCAGAATTTAAGAAAATGGTTAAAGACTTAGATGTTGCTTCTAAGCTCTAAATGTAAGGAGTTTGATAAATATATATACAAAATATATTACATTCATTACAATAATCTTCATTCAAAAATTTAATTACAAAATGTCAAATTATTGTTAAGCTATAATAGAAATTGATTTTAAGATGTAAAAAACTCCTTTCAATCAAATGAGCTTATTATCTAATTATTTTTAAGCTCTGTTTTATAATTAAATGTTTTAAAGTTCAAAAAACACCATTATGATTTCTAATTAATTCAATAAGGAAATTACTACAAACCGAAGTTTTTTAAATATTCTATAGTTAGTAATCTAAATCATACAAGAAATACAATATATTAACACTTTGAATATTATACCTTAAGTATATTATTTATTATCTTAAAAAAAAAGAAATTTAACACTTTTCTAAGAATTTTTATTTATTATTCATTGATTATGATTTTCATTTCATAAATTAAGTTCCCTTAAAACAAATTATTTATTTAAGAAATGATAAGAATATCGACTTGCCAAGGTGATAAAAGTATTGATCTAGATAATGAAATCAATTGGTGCTTTGAGTAACTTTAAACAGAAGTTAGTGCCAAAAGACATGATACTAAATTAAGAACTGATAAAAATAACAATGAAATCAATGCTTAGAACAAAAAATTCTCTATATCTTTCAGAGATGAGATTTTTCCATAAGAAGGTCTTACTGATGTGTAAATAGTTGAAAATTGGAAAATATATAATGTGAATCAACAGAAGGCAACAGCTGATGATTGTTTATGTTATATCTCATGAGTCCTATTTATTAATTGATTTTAAATTTGAATCTAAAGCTTATTCCATTTCTCATTCAAATTAAGTATATTTTGGTGTTTTTGTCAATTTGTTTAAACTTAAAAATCCTTATTACTTCTCAATACTTAACATTGTCCTAAATATAGTTAATCAATAAAAGGAATATATACAATGGATAAATGTTTAAGATTATAATAAAAGAGTATAAATACTTTTATTTGATAAAAAAATATAAATATTTACTTTTAAAACACACAAATCACGAGTGATCATTAAATTTCATTTTTTGTTGATAGTTAAAATACTAGCTCGAACTTATTTCATATGACGAAGCTAGCTAATTTCGTTAGCTATAAAACTCTTTTTTGGACCTTTATTTCCAGGTACTTCAAGCTTTGTAGGATCTTTAATAGATTATCTTGGAATTATAGGTTTTAACACTGATTATCTTTACGCTTCTTTTGGAGGTGGCTTAGGTCCTTCATCTGCTCTTCTTGCTGTTAATGGTGTACTTTTCAACATTTATCTTTTTTTTAGAGCTTCTTATCTTTTTGCTCTTTCTTCCCTTTACAATTTCTCAAATTTTTATCTTAAAATTTGCCTGAATATTTTTAAAATTTTATCTCCAAATTTATCTGATGAATCTTTTGGATTTTCACCATAAAATTACACACACTTTTTATATTCTTCCTCTAAAAGATTAATCTTTTAGTCCAGTTCTTCAATATCTTTCGTTATAGATTCATACCCATCCTTAAATTTTTGTTATACTAAATCCTATGGATCATCTGTTTATGATTCCATAGCCTTTTTCATAAAACTACAACCTTTTTTGATATCTCCTAAATCAACAACTAATTGATGAACTGGTACTCTTTAAAGAACTTCAAATGTTTTCAATTCTAAATTTCAATTATATTTATTACTTTCTTCAGTTATGATTTCTCCTCCTATCATTTACTCTGTTTTTTCTATTATATACAATAATAAATTATTATTTTGATTATCAGATGTTTTGATTTCAGCACAAATGTCAAGAGCCTCTATTTTGAAACCCAAGGCTTTGCCTCGAGGAGTCTTGGCTTAAATTATAAAAAAATTATCTTTACCATTTAAAAAATTTCCAATGTTTAAAGTTATTAATAATATCTTCTATAATCCTTTTAAATTTCTTATTTCTTAAAACCTTGAAGTTAAGATTGACATTTTATCCATTAAATCTTATCTATAATCATCATAAACAGATCTAAATTTTAGTGATCTGATTCTAAATTAAAATCCATTAACTTATCTAATGCTATCTATAAAAGTTTCAACAACTCCAAGTAAATCTCTTTAACCTTAAAATTCACTAATCTTAAAATTAATTATAAAATTGATACAATTTTAATTTCCTCATCAGTTGGAATAATTGTATCTAGAGAATCTATTGCAGAATCAGTAAGTATATTTAAATCAATAGATAATAAAGATTTCATGATTAAAGCATTTGGTATTTTAATTTTACCTAAGACTAATTCAATATTTTTTGATCTGTCTGTTGCAATTAATTGTATTTTAGTCTAAACTACTTTCTTAACAAAAGTGTTTTCACAACTTTTCTATTAAGAAGTTGAAACAGATTAAATTTTATAAAAGTATGTTTCTAAGTATTTTGTATCAATTTCAAAGGATTCCTAATAAATTTATTCATAAATTGTGTTTTTCATATTTTATGGTTATATCAAAATCCAATTTAAAGGTTTGGTAGGAACAGAAGGAATAAGTTCGTTTTTGTTAAAAGGAAATGGAGATTCTTATAGTTTAGGTGCTTATTGAGCTCCTTTTAGAGGTGGAGGAGGAGGTGGAGGAGGGCCACCAGTTTTTAAACTAAGAGGTGGAGGTGGTGGAGGAGGAGGAGCTGCATTTACTTTAGGTGGTTCAGGAGGTGCATTAACTTATTTATCCATTTGTTCTTATTTAGTTGTAACTTAAGTACAAGGATTAGTTGGAAATTCAAAAGTGGTTTAAGCTTCTTAAGTTATATAAGTTTTTTGATTTGTTTATGATCCAGAATCTATCATTTATTTTCTTCCAATCATTATTTCATTTATATTTGTTTCTATTTATTTTTGTTAATCTTTATTAGAATTTACTAAAATTAATTAGTTATCATTATTTTAATTTATTATCTCCTTTTGTAGAGTTTAATTTTAATTTGTATCTTCAATTTAGTTATTTTCCATTTATTTTTCAGATTAAATGTCTTACTTAGATTCTCCATCTGTTACAATGATTTATATTGTATTTTAGTTATCTTTTGTATCCTTTAAAATATTAGTATTAGTTTAGGACTTCTATGCGTCAGTATTTAATTCATCAATTTTATCAGAAATAGGCATTGAAGCATATTAATCAATATATCTCTATAATAAATCAATTTATTGTTTCTAAGTTTAAACTTTTGTTCTTTCCATTTCAATTTAATTTATTAATTAATTTTCAACAAAATTTTAATTTAAAATTTAGTCTTTTAATTAATTCAATTCGTCATTCAATTAAGTAATTTACAATAAATGCTACTATTTAAGATATTCAATTTATTCTTATACTAATGTTTAAATTGAATCTTAATTTTGACTTGTTGAATGACATATCAATTTTTCATTTTATTCTTCAAGTTTTTTAATTTTATCATGTTCATCATTTAATTTAAGTTATTATTCACGACATTATTTTTCAATTTCTTCATATTTAGAATATAGAATTTAATATTTTTCTTCTAATGTATTATATTCTTATTATAAATTAGCATTTGCATATTTGATCATATTACCTTAATTTTTAAATTAATCATTATTCTTTATTTTTGAAAAACTGACTAATCTATTATCATAATCTTCTTCCTCTTCTTCATCTACTTCAGCCAAAGTTTACATTTCATTGAAAACATCATTTGGATTAGAAATAATTTCTGTTTGTTCTTGATCATCATTTTCAATTTAGATTAAAATGGAATCAATATTTAAAATACCATCCATAAGTTCAAAAATTTAAACTTTTAAAATACTAAAAAGTTTAATATCATGCTATTCAAAATAAAAACAATTTTCAAATTTAATTCTACCAGTTTCCTCAAGATCAAACTCAACATTAGGTTTAATAGAATCTTTGGGAGGTTTTTCTGTAATTGTTTTAAATCTAGACATAGAAAAAAATTCATTTTCTTGATTTAATTTTTCAACAAGAGGATGTTAGAATTAAGCTAATTTTTATCTCACACCTTAATAAGTACATTCTTCAATTTAATAATAATCTTTAACAATTCTAATTTTCACTTATTAAAATATTTCATCAATCCTTTTACCATTTATTACCGTTTCTAATAATTCTTTATTTAATGTATCAGATTCAGGTTTTTCAACTGAAAATAAAAAGTTAAACAAAAATTAAAGTAAATGATAAATAATAATTATATTCTTTGTATAATAAATACTTCGAATTATTACATCAAATCTATATATGTAATATATTTTTGTTACTTAGTTTATAATCTGTGATTATTTTAAAACTCAGTCATGGCATCAAGAATATTGTCTAAGCATTCAGGTTGCCAACATAAACCAGACTTTCCACCTAAAACTTATAACATTAATCCAGTAATTTCTGGTTCAACAGGATGAAATGTACTAAACATAATTTAGAAAAAGTTAGATGTATCACATAATAATTATACACCTATTGAATAATAATAAATAATTCAAGATTACCTGTTTCATGATGTAATAGCTTTTCGAAAATTTTGATAATAACAATCTAATCTCTAAAATTTTTGGAATGTCTAGATAATAATTCTTAGGTTTTCAATTCTACAACTAATTTTGCAATGAGATCAACTTTAGTTATCAAAGTTATTTTATGTTCAAGAAGTTCATCATTTGTTAAATTTCTTGATAATGCTTATATTGTTGAATATGATTTGTACCTTCTAATGAAATAATGTCCTGTTAAGATAATACTTTTTAAATTAGTTTATCAGTTTCCTACATTACTGTCAATTTATATTATTCCCCTTTAGTTATCTCTTAAACGATTTAATCATGCTTGTGACATATTCTAAATTTATATTTAAGAGGAATTCCTTTCAGTTTTTCCTTTTCCCTTCTTCCAATCACTATCTGTAATTATTAAATAATAGTTTACTTTACTAAGCCATTTTTGAAACATAATCTCAACATCTTTTTCTCTTGAAGGGACTTTGGGAAAACTTTATTTTCCCTTTAACTCTTTAAAAGGAAGAAGTATATCTTAACCTTGAATAGTCTAGTAAGATAATGTTTAATTAATCTCTATAGAATTTCCCATAATTTATTATTAGAAATAGATAATAAAATTAATTTAATACATTAAAGTGATGATGCTGATATTCTATTAAAAGTTGAGAGTATATATAACTAAACTTATTGTTTATATGATAACTTAATTTTAAAGATAAAGTTAATTAATCAAATTTACAAATTTACTAATATCCTCACATTCCTAACCTGCCTAAATAATGTTAAAATTCAAAGTCTATTATATAAATTATCAATTTTACTTTATTCACAACTTATAATAAATCTATATAATGATCCATCCATCAAACTTGCTAGTAAAACAAATGCTTCATTCTCCATAACTAATTAATATTCAAGTTAAAATACATTAAGAAAATGTCTTAATTCCTATATTTGATGTATTTTGATATAAGTGAAAAAAAATAGGAGGCTAATCAGGTAGGCTAGCTATATCTTAAATTATAAGAATCTCTCCTTTAAGAGTGGACACCAATAAATGAGATTGTTAGTATATACTTATTTAAGTTATAGTACCCATATTATTGTAAGAATATTTCTAAATATTTAATCCATTAACCCTAATAATATTATTAATTATTAAAATACGTAGTTGCTATAATTTAATTAAAGGTAGTATATAATACTATTAATCCATTCCCATTTGTTACTATACTTTATATTCTTTCACCATCTACTAAATCAAGTTTAAAATCATTTAGAAATAATCCAGAAATAATAGAATGAATTTATAATTTTCCAATTTTATCCAAACTTAGAACAACTTACAAATTATCATCAATATGAACACATTTGATGGTTTTATCATGACCATACAGAATTAAAGATGGATTTGATAAAAATGAAATTTATTTTTCAGAAGATTAAATGGCTTTCCATATAGTCACTCTATTATCTTTTGCTCCCAAACATAAAATTTTTAATTTAGAGGAATATGATAAACAAGTGACTCTTTTTTTATGTAATTTGATTTTATGACTAATCTAAGCTTATTAAGATTTATCAGCAATTAAATTATAAATATATACTGCTCCACTTAAATATCCACAAACAAATAGAACATGATCATTAAATTAAAACTATAATACTTTTGAATGAAGTTTCTCATTTCCTCCTATAGAAAATGATGATGCATTTGCCAATTTATCTTCACTATCTCTTCTCTCTTAATTACAATTAAATCTATAAATATTTAAAACAAATACTTTAATTTATAAACTTATTTATCATTCAAAAGAACATATAAATTATCACTTTCTTTGTAGATTTTTATAGCTACTCTTTTATCAAACTTCAAAATTCTTTTAGAATTAAGACATTTTCTTTCACTTAAGAGTTTAATTAAGTTCATTGGAGAAAATAGAGTTTACTCTTATTTTTGTTTAGGCCAATGTGGTTTTGTAAATAATTAATAAGGCACTTAACCAAACTATTATATTTAAGCTAAATATCCCAATCTTTCTTAACTTGGTAGTTTCTCTAAATATGTTAAACATGAATCATAAGTTAGCCAATGATATAAATTATCCCTTTTTCTTGCTTCTTCTCCTAAAGCATAAGGTCCAAAAATTAAATTAATCCAATTATGCAATTTCTCATTTACATATGTAGATTCAAGTGCTTATCTATTAATTTCAATAAATTCTTCACAACTAGAGGCCCAAGGAGGTAATACTACATCATTTACTTATTCTTGATTTTATCTTTAACCAAATTATATTTTATTAATATTCTTCAAAAATTCTGGCAAGTAAAAATACTCAGGAATTAATTCTCTATAATCTTAATTATCATTTTAACAAGATTCCCAGATATTTGAAATTGAGAAAAATATTCTATCAGGTTAATCTAATTTACCATCTTATAATTCACAAGATAAAGTAGTAAATGGTTCTATTCTCACAAGAGTATTAATTATTTATGCAGCTACACTATAATGAGATCCAAATAAAAAATATTCATTCTAAGTTTATTTTAAAGATTCAGCTCTAATCTTACAATTTTTTAATCTCTCCTCATTTGAAGTACTAATCATCTTTTCTAAATCTCTGTATGTCTCTCTTTTGTTCTATTTTAATAATAATTAAATTAAATTACTAAATCAATAGTCTTGCTACTATAATCACTAATAACCCAAGGAAATATTGGATACTAATTTAAATCATTAAAAGATCTTCCAGAATATTTATTAATCAACATTAAATATTCAAAATTAGATAATTTCCCTTTCACCCATTTTTTTGTATATTCTTTTACTTAAAATTCTAAAATTTATCAAATCTAACATTTACCTGTTCTTTTATCTATTACAATATTAAAAAAGTTGTTCTATTTTATTTAATTTAAAAATTGGGTTCTTCTATCTTATTCGTATAATACAAAAAAGTAAGATTTAGTGTTTTTGCAGAATATCTCAATAGCAATTTCTTTATGTGAGTACCTCCTAGTCTAAATTTCCAGAATTTAAGAAGTATTTATAATTTTCTTTTTCTTCAATTTTTTTAAATTATAAGGCTAATAATATTATTATATAATGTAATACTATTGTTCCATATATGTAAAATTCCTTATCTGGACGTTCTTAACCATCACTTTGAAATTAAATAATTTTGCCTTTTTCTAATATTTTTAATTCACCATATATTTACATCTTTACCCTAATCCATTCACAATGATATAAATTAGAATCCAATATTATTGATTCACCTTATTATTGATGCCAATCAATATTTTTATCACTCTGTATTTCAGCCATATTTTAGATATTCTTGCTTATTTATTATGCATTTTTTGCTGATATATTACAAGTATAATGTTTTGTGTTTTTTCTTCCATTAAACTAAGATTTAATTTTTCTATCTATGTTAAACTCCTCTAATGTAAATTTCTCATTTTAAGATATATAATTAGGGATTTCAATATTTGGTACTTCTTTAGGAGAACTCTGTTTAAATTCAGAGTCATTTGATTTAATAACAAAAGGGGATTATAAGTCTTAAGAGAATGTATTTTACACTTAAATTATTGGTATATTGAATAATGAAGTCTAATCAATTAAATCTACATTTTATTATGAGACAATTTGATGTTATGAAGCTAATTTTATTGAATTCTTGTTTGAATTTGAACTTTCTGATTCTAGCTAGATAAAATTTTATCTTTATTATTCTGGAGATTCTCCTTAAGAGAGTAAAGAACTATTTTATTTCATTAGATTCAATTGAAATTAATAGCAATTTATGTAATCATCTCTACATTTTCTTAAATCCTTTACAAAAAATAATGATCTTGATAAGGAATCAAAATAATTTGTTCTCTTATAAACTCCTTTACTAGAAGTAAATCCATTTTACAAAACCACTTTTACACTTCTTAATTTACAAGATCTTCTTTCTTATGGTTCTATATCAAAATATGTTTAAGTTGTAATAGATATGATGAATAGAATGATTTCAATATTTTCTAAACTTAAGAAAACTTCAGCCAAACTTGTATCTTCAATAATATTGGCCCCTTAATATAGTACTTTAGCTTCCTAATTTATTTCATAGATTATCTTATGTTATATCTATTTCTTTATCATATTCATTATAAAATTTTAATCTTATACATTCTAAGCTCTAATAATCTTTAACACATCTTTAATTTCAGCAATTTAAAAACTTGATTTAAATTTTTCAAAATCTAAGTACTACATTTCTCTACCTAATATGATAATAATAAATAATACTTTAAATTTCATCAACTCCAAAATTCATAGTTTCTTTTTCAACTGCTTCAACTAAGTTTGTTTAATTTCTTGAAAATATTGATTCAATTTATTTATCTAATAATATATTTTCAATAAGAATAAAATTATTTATGATTCCTTAAAATGTTCTTTAAAATTATTAATTTAAATAATAAGAACCTATATTCACACTAAGAGGATGTTTGTCAGAGTGCTTTTTGATGTATTCTGTTAAAAATGGTTTAACTTAGAAAGACTTCTTAATCTAATTTTAAATATTTATTATAAATTTTCCTTTATGTCTATCATCAAACATAAACATAAGTAATATAATTTCCTCTTTTGTTTATTATGTGTAATTAATTGTAAATTCTTAAAGTTATTATTCTTAATTGAGTATTGCAATTTTTATAAGATTATCAAGAGGGTTTAAATTTTATTATTCTTCTTGTTATAAAAATGAATTAATCAATGAAACTGTAATTAAATCAATTTAGACAATATTTTATTTTTAAGTAGTTCCTTAATGACCACCACTTTTTTCAGGCTTTTCTATTTAGCCAGTATATGCAAATAAGATCTATTCTTTTTTATAGATTTCATCCAATGATTTTGCATTTGAATTAATGAAATGGAAACCTTCCCTTTTGAATTCCATTAAAATTGTAAAAGATTTCCATGATTTATTTACACAAATATCTTTATAATTTTTTATTATGATTCCACTATCTTTTCCTAATAACTAAAAATATTTTTTAAATTTAGTTTCAGAACCGCTATTTGATAAATTTTCCAAAGTTGTTCCTACATATTATGAAAATGCAGATTATCTAAATACTTTGTTTTTTTAAGATTCTTTAGGTGCATTTTAGATTAATTTTTAAATTTAATCATTTCTAATAAATGACAAAGATCTTTTTAAGACTTCTTCCATAGATTTTTATAAATTCTTGTTTTTCTAATTTCTCATACATAATAAAAAGTTCTAAAGATAATTTAAGATTTTATACAGACAATCGAATAGCTTCTCTAAATATCATCTTATTATAATCATTAATGGAAATTAATATACCTAAGAATTAAAGACATTTAAGTCTTAATTATTCTGAAGGTGTTGAATTAAGTATGAAGGTTTCAACAAGAACCTAAATAAATAATAAATTAATTTACTTTTAAACAAAATTCATTTTATATGATAATCTCTCCATATTATTCAGCTGTATTTGTTGCATTCTTTAATCTAATAAATCTACTTATCATAGAAACAGAACAATCAAAAAGAAGTTCAATAAGTTCTCTCATTTAATCATCTGAAAATAAATACAATTTTTATTCTAAGTATGAAATAAAATCATCAGCAAAATCAATCTAACATAATTTTAATCCTTCTGTTAATAACCATAATAATTTAATAAACTCTTTTAATTAATATACTAAATTTGCAGTACTACTAATACCAGAAATTAAATTAATTATTAAATTGTAATAATTGTTAACTTGAAAAAAATCTTAAAAACTTCTCTTAATTTTAAATTTCTTGAAGTACAAACAATTAGCATATGTGTCAGGTTAAGAAAATACTTGTTCCATATTTATAGAAGCATTCTCAAGACATAAATATTAACATATTTAAAGAAGTGCATGAAATTTTTATGTATGAACAATCTTCTTTTGACTTTCCATTTCTAAAATTGAAATAAAAAAACTATTTCTTGTTCCTAATGAATGATCTTCATTTTCTAAATATAAGGTTACAACCATTTGTAATATTTGTAAATAAAAACGATCTTCAGGGTTTAATTTAGTCCAAATATTTTAAAATATCTTTTATTTAAACTATGGACTTATAAATTGTACTTACTTTAAGACTATCTCTATTGTTGTCATAATTCCTTCATTTTATTATAGAGATGGATCTACAATAAATTCAATAGAAGATCTAATTAAATTTTAGATTAGTATGCTTTATTTAATTAAACTCTAATCTAATGGAAAGAGTTGATCAATAAAATGAAATAAAATAGTTGAAGAAGAAACATACTTTTAAATATTTTGATGATAGCGTAAGATAACATATAGACCAGCACATCGTTTTATATCATTTGATTATTTCTAAACTGGTGTTAATGAAATAAGGAGTTCATTTAAACCATTGATATAGCTTAACCAAAAGTCACACTTCTAAACAGTAAGTTGATTACAAGTTTAATATTCCAAAGTGTTCCATAAAACATCAAAAATATATATTAGCTCCTCTAATTATTATTCAGTATAATTTGTTCCATTAATAAACACCTAAGATTTAATATTAGCTAATATATAAGAAAAATGATTTACTTAATATTTCAAATGATAATTCGATACATTATTAATCATACTCAAAATTAAAATTAGAATTCTCAAAGGTATTTTCTAAAAATTATCTAATTTATTAAAAGACAGTTAAGTTTTTAGAATTCAACCAAATTTTTAAAGCCTAAAGACATAAATATGTTTGATCATTCAATTTCTATAAATTAGAAAATATTTTATTTGATATTTTGCTCTAGTTTTCTTGATTCTAAAGAAATGTCTACTTGATTAACAATCTTGTAACATGAATTAGTTTATCAGAACAATCAATATATTCTTTCATCAATTCAATTATAAACTTTGTATCATAATAGCGTATTTTAATTGCACATTCTTTTGAGATCTTTGAACATAGTTCTTCACTTTGAAATAATTAGTTAATGAATATTGATATCAAAATTTATCCTTCATTGTAGCATTTAAACAAAACATCTTTCATTTAACTAACTAAATGTATATAAGCTAATTTATAAAATAGCTTGCTTTCAGGTATAGCATTATAATCATCTTCATATTCTTCTATTTAGTTTTATTCATTGGTCTCTAATAATTAACTTGATTGATGAAGAAGCATTATTATGCATTCAAGTAAAATTGATTTACAAATAGGGTGCTAAGGTTCAATGATTTACTATAAATATTCCAGACTTTTAATTTCGATTTTATCTATTGTTTAGATAAACTTTTTGAAGAAATTATAACGAAATTGTTATTTTTCGATATATGTGATGTGATATCCATAAATGAAGAATGTTATTATCATTATTTTCTAATTAGAAGTTTAGAACTTTGCTAATTGTTCCTAGTCAATTTATATTCTTTCTTTGTTGTGCTCAATACAATTTACAAAATTATTAGGGCATTCAATAGATTGAGTTTGACTTAAATAATTAATCTTAATCCATTAACTATCCATAAATGATTTAAAATCATCAAATTAAATGAGTGATTGTCTTTATTAAATTAGCATTAATATTTTTATTCGATAATTTAATATACACTTAGGTAATCTTTATCTCATTAATTGATAAAAAGAGATTAAATAAAGTCACCAAACGAATTCGAACCAATCAAAAGAATCATTAATTGAATGCATCAACCCTTAAGATTGATATCAAATATCCAATTTTTAAAGCCCATTCTAATTCTTAGAAATATAATGATATGATAATCAAAATTTTCAGAATGAGTAAATTAAAATGTTGAAAGAATAGAAATTTATAATCAAGTTTTATAAATATAATTATTTTTTAAAAATACTATAATTTATAAAAAAGAGTTGTGTGTTAGATCGCCAAGAGTATATGGGTTTGTTAAATGCTAAATGAAGTAACTCTTTAGCTTAATCACAATTACTTTAGCAAATAAAATTATTTAAAACAAATTTCTGATTATTTTATTTTTATGGGTTTAGTTATTATTAGAGTAATTAATAATATTGATTATCTATGTTATTTGTTTAATCCATTTCATAATAAATTATCCATATAAGTGATCAATTATAATTCAATATTTTTTCTATATTATTTTAAAAACATTGATAGTGAATTGATTTCACAAAAGTGTAAGAATGATTGATTTATACTTAATTTCTGTAGGTTAACCATATTCAAATAAAAATTGAATAAATTGTTAGAAAAATGAATCGAACATAATCTTTGTGATGTTTTATTTTGTTACTTTGTTTGATTTGATACATCAGATTGGGATTGTATCTATTTACAGAATGGTTATATACAAAATAACTACAATTTAAAAGTTATGGGTTTAAGAAATTTTGTTCTATTTTGTTTTATAATAAATAAATATAAATTGTTCTCTTTTATAATGAAAATATATATTTATTCAATATAAATAAATAAATATAATTATAATTTTAAAATGTAAAGATTGATAATTTTTAAATCAAAGATGTCTGTTAATTTTAGATTTAGTGAATTCACATTATTGTTTATCAAAATTCCATCTACATCTTTAATTGGTGATAGAAAGACACGCTTTCATGTTTAATCCTGGAGTAGGTGGTAAACAGGCTATTGAATCAGTAGGTTAAACTCTGACACAAAGGTGCTGTTTAGAATCATAATAGACAGGTTCTGTATTGACAAGAGCGCAAGCATTTACATTTACAAGTGAATGAGTTTATGGTGTAATAATAGAATCAGTTATAGGTATAGAAATACATTTTCCATTAAGCCATTTACAATACTAATTAAAGGTTGTAATATGTAAACATGATAAGTAACTTAAATTCTCATTACAAAGTGTGATTTTATCATCAATAAAAGAAGTACAAGTTCCAAAATCAACAGGTATAGGTTAAGATGTTTTAATAATTTTGATTTCAACAGTTTGAACTTTCCAATAGCATTTAGTAGTAGCTTAACTGATACAAGCAACTTTATTAATATTATCTAAACAGTAATCAGAGTCATGAAAATAAGATGAACATTTACCTTCTTTAAATTAACACATTTATCCTGTTCTTATAATATTTAGACATGCTCTCATAGATCCAAAAGACTAAGTAATATCTGCACATTCTTCATAGATTGTTGATTCATGATATTTACATTATTCATTTAACCAGACACATGGTAATGAGAGAATCATCTAACATTATTCAGAAGATTGTAATTAATCACATGAAGTAGGATTTAGTATTTATTAACAAGATTTAGTTGTTAGATTAAACACACAGTTTTTATCTGTAGATTTTATACAAGTAAGTTTCGAAGTATTCAAAAGAGTGCATGTTGTAATTTCATTTGTATACTTAATACATTTATTCCCATTCCATTAACAATCTAAAAGGTTTTATAATAGACAAGTATTCATATCAGGGGCTTTGTTGCAACAATCAAATAAATTATTATCACATTCAAACATTCCTTAAGTTGGTCCATAACAAAAATCAGTAAATCTACATCTTAGAGAAGGTTTTGTGTAATTGAGACAAGCATACTCATTTAAACCTCTTATGCAATCCATATTATCACTAGGTAATGATTCTATACATCTGTTTTCAAATTAATCATAACGACAGGCAATATCAATTGGTTATTCACAAAAATAAGGTGAATTGATATTTGTTATTTACTCACACTCTTAATTTTTAAATTCATTTAAATCTTCTGATTAACATAATGATTAAGAATAACGACAATATTATAGTGGAGTTGATATTTATATGCATCCAAGCTTATTAACTATTTAATCACAATTTAAAGTTGTTAATTCAGTTGCTAGAACACAATTATTATTATTATCTAATTTACATGGTTATGTATTTACATTTTTACAATCTGTACTTCCTGTACAACTTTTTAAGATTTCTAAACAAAATTAATCAAATCTACAAGAGACTAAAGATTCACAAGCCAATTTATTTATTCCTCTTATACAAGAAGTAATTGGTTCTGAATCTAAATCTATTTACTCACATAATTTGGTAAATGAGTTATATTTGCAAGGTACATCATCAGCTTATTCACAATATTCTTATTAATTTACATAACCTATATTATTGCAAGATTTAATGATAATTTCTGTTGGTAAAATAAATTAGCATTTATAATCTTTATAAATACAATATTATGTTGGATTTGTAATTTAAGAACATGCAAATTAATTTACTGGTTAATCACAAGTAAGATTAGCTAATTGCTCTGGATAAACTTCCATACATCCATCAGTTGTATAAATAACTTATTTATTATCTGTTTGATATTTCATACATGCTAATTTGTTAAATGAAACCATATTAGATTATGGTTCATTCAAATCCATATCTGCAAGTACAGAAACACACTTTTAAGTAACTCTGTCATATTTACAAGCAACTGAATCTGCAGCTGTACATGTTATTGGATTCGTAGGAGTTAAATTATAACAAGAGATTACTTAAAGAGGATCAATAGATGTACATCCATTATCAAATTTACAATATTATTTGGCAGTCTTAATAAAAAGACATTTATTTTCATTTGTAAAATGTTGACAAGTTAAATTTGTTTCATAAGTGGAGATACAAGTATTTATAATATCATTATATCTACAGAACTCTAAACCAGTATTCATTTTACATCCATATTTATTTAACCCAGTCTAAGAACAAGATAAAGTAGTAGAAATAGACAATTAACAACTGTAAGTAAGAGGATCGAAAATACATGCCTATTAATCAATTGATCTAGTAGAACATGTATATGGTGAGGCCATAATATTAGCTAAAGATAGGCAAGTTTCAGAATCATCAACAGATTAACATTTGTTTTAATAAAATTTACATTTTAATTTTAATGAAACACAAGCATTCCAATTAAATGTTGAATCACAAATTTTGGAGTCATTAATCATCTTATTTGTTAAAGTTAAACATTAACCATTCAAAAATTGACATATAGGTTTTGTTTATTTTAAACATGTTAATTCATTTAAACCTGGTGATTTGCAATCGTAAATAAAAGGTTTACTTAAATCACAATTTAGACAACATCCTTTGACAGAGTCATATATTAATAATAAAGCTTTGCCTTCCAATTCTTTATAAGCTTAGCAAACAGAAGGTGAATAAGGATATGTTTATTAAATAGTAATTTAAGCTAGAGTTGTAAATGTACTAACATCATAATCTTAACATTGATTATCTGCAAATTTACATGTAAATTTTAAACTGAAACATGTAACCAAATTTATTGGAGATGTACAATTAACTTTACTTAAGTCAAGAATAGTTTAACATTGTCCATCTACAAATTAACAATAACCAATTGATTTAAGATAACATCCTAGTTTATTCAATCCAGTTGTTTCACATGTTATTTTATCTTTTAATCCGATTTCATTGCATTTTTAAGTCTTATCTCTAAAACAAGACACATTCTATATTTATTAACAAGATTATGAATTAAATTTTATTAATTTCTTATTAGAATCAAAGAATTAAAGGCAATTAGTTATTGATGGTTTGTATGAAATGGAATAACATTTTTAATCTTCTTCAGACCATCCACATGAAACTTTGGTTAAGTTTAAACAACCAAATTTATTAGCTAAAGTACAATCTAAACTATCTAATGGATAATCTTCGCATGCATTATTTATCCATTAACATGATTATAAGTTACTAATTATACATGATAATTGATTTCCATCCTATTATTTAATTAATTTACATGTAGAATATACATCTACGATTGAACAAAATTTAGTTAATGGAGATTTCCAACAAGAATTTTATACTTTAGGACAACCATATGAATTTGTTTATGAACAATCTTTTAGATTTTATACATCTGAATCACTTTATTCAATACATTAACCATTTTTCCATGTACAATTCTTACCAGTTGTCATACTTAGACAACCATCTTTATTTGTATTCATACATCCAAATTACTATGTTACTAAAAAATTACAATAATTAGTAGTCGAATCATAAGAATATGATCCACCAATACAATAAATACATGTTTGTTAAGTAACTGGTAATTAATTTAGAGTTGAACAAATAGCCTATGCTGCAGCAACACATTATTCATTTTAAAATGCACAAGGAAAATCCATTTATACACAAACTTATCTTTTAATAAGAGTTGAAATACTCAATTTACTAATATATTGACATTAATATAGATAAAAAGGAGATGTTTGATCAAAGGATGGAGATTAAAATATTTCTTAACAAAATCCTAAAGAAAAATCACATCCATTAGATAGACAGGCAAGTTAACTAAATGTTTCATTACACTTTTTCTTTTTTGTATCTGATGAACATTTAGTACCATCATAATAACAATTATCACTAACTTTACTACAAACAATAGGACTTACTTATCCTAATTCTTCTGCATCTTTACATTTAGAAGGAGCTGTTTATTTACAAATTTATTCTTCACTATTTGGATATCCATTACAAGTATCAATTTTAGGAAATACAACACTAATAGAATCATCTATAATACAAGGTGCATTAGGATTTTTAGACTTTAAACAATTATTACCAATAATATCCTCACATGATAAGATTTATTTTTCATTTCCATCAATTTCAAAACAACCTCCCATTTAAATATCAAATGCACATATAGATGAAAGTTATAAACAAGCTCCTTTACTATATATATTTGAACAATCATCTTGATAATCAATATACTCATCTTCACACCATTTTTTTATTCCTTTAGTTGTATTTCCATCACCATCTGTAATATCTACTGATTCTTCCATCCAAGTTAATTTTTTCAAAGACATAAGTTAACAAGTAGTTGTTTTTTAATCCCATTTACAATATTTTTCAACCCTACATTATTATAAAAATTCTTAATCAGGTTCACTATTAGGATCTGGTGATTTAAAACATTACAATATTCCACCATATTCTGCAAATTCATAATTGACAGATGCACAAGATATCTTATTAAATAAATATACATCTGATTAATCTCTTAAATCACTACATTTAGTAGAATCTTCAATTTTAATGTATTTGCATTCATAAGTTGATTTAACAAAATA
This sequence comes from Paramecium biaurelia, assembly GCA_000733385.1. Taxonomy (NCBI): domain Eukaryota; phylum Ciliophora; class Oligohymenophorea; order Peniculida; family Parameciidae; genus Paramecium; species Paramecium biaurelia. The sequence goes on from JPFL01000010.1 coordinate 160,254, forward strand.
ACAAGCTTATGGTATTTCTGCACACATTTATAAACTTATTTAATATGGTGAATCACAAGATGTTTAAATTCCAGTAAAGGTTTAACATCTTTTTTCTGCACTTTAAGATTTGTCAAAATAACATTTCTAAAGCATTGTAGTAAATAAACAAGCATCAACATTTAATAATATACTACCATCACATAAAATATTAGGTTCAAGTGGATCTTCAGGTTTTTTTTATTCTTTATAAATATCAGCAGCTGTAATAGGATTACAAAAATAAGTAATTGGATCATATTTATATGGTGCTCCAAAGACTTATACACAAGCTTCAGCATTATATAAATTATCAACTTTTATTAATTAATATTAATTGCTTTTCAATCTTAAACATTTTAATTTTAGAATATCCCATTCACATGATTAAGTAGTTATTTTTAAACATATTATCATATTAACATTATCCTCACATCCTAATTAATTGATAGGTTTATCATTTTCATAACAGAACGTTTCCTTATCATCCCATCTGCAATCACCCTTAGTTTTTGCATAACAAGCTATAGAATTTCCATCTGGTAAATCACAAGAATCTGATTCAGTATTTACATCTTTACAAATATATTATTTATCATCATAACCACAAATTTAACCATCTAATTTGATATTCATACATGCTAATCTACTGACTTTTCCAGTTAATGATCCAAAGTATTTACACTCTACTAATGTTGGTGCATCTGTACATTTATGTGTTTAATAAGAAAAGAAACAACTTGCATTTGGAATATTTACACAAGCAAACTCATTTAAATTTGAATCACAATATGTTAAATTTTCAACATAATTAGAATCTACACTCTAACATTTTAATTCTGATTTTGACCATCTACAATAAATTTCTGGATATTTTGCTTAACAAGCATTACTATTCAATTCTGTAGATCCACAATCTGTTACATCTATTATAATAGGATCCTTTTTACAATGTTTTCCTTCATAACCAAAAAACATTGCAGTATTATCTGCTGTTTTCATAGCTTCTATTGATAAACAAGCATACTTATTAAGTATGACAGTATCAGTTGTAAAAACATCTAAATTTGGATATTAACTAAAATTTATATTGACACATAGATTTCCGTTAAAATAACATCTTTATTGAGTTGACCATTCTACCATATGACAAGAATTCTTATTCATAGATGAACATTTCAATTACAAAGTATTATAATAATCTTTTACTTATTTTTCAATTGTAATATCTACAGCATCCATAGTAAGTTCTGTACATTTTAATTCATTACTAAAATAACAATATTATCCTGTTGAATAACGTCCACATACATGAGAATTAATGCCTATAAATTCACTACAACATGGTGTTCCACAAATACCTTTAAAAACTGTACAATTACCACCCTCATAAATACAATACCCTTTCATTTTATCAATTAAGGGACCTTTTACAACATCATAATCAGGCTATTCCATCTCAATTGAAGCACATACATTTGCATTAATTAATATATTCTTACCAGTATATGATGAATTATAATCTAAACAACTTTCATTAAATGTAACATATTAATTTGAACATCTATTCTCTCTAAACAACCAGGAACACTTTGCACTTGCTTTAGTAATTGATCTACAAACATCAGGAGTAGGTGAACTTGTGACACAATCAGAATTTAATAATAATTTATCTGTCTATTTTTTTATTATAGTATTAGCAGTAATAACTGTTATTTATTTACATTACCATAAATCCTTATCATAATAACAACTTTTTAATTAAATTTATGCACATGCATAAGCATTTAATCCTGGAAATGAACAAGTCATAGTTTCAGTATTCAAACTATTAACACATCCTTTAGCATTCTTTTCATATCTACATACTTCATTACCAGCCTCTACTAAAGCACAAGTAGCAGGATTTACATATTACATTTATAAACAATATACAGCTTATACATCATTTTTATGTTTGATCTGTTAACATTAATTATTATACCATCTACATAATTAACCAGTAGTTAAAACTAATGCACAACCTATTCTATTTAATCCCATTCCTGTACATTTAATTTCATTTAATAATTAATCATTAACTAAACTACATTATTAAGCATTAGTATCATAATAACATCCATCTTCATTAGATTTTAATATCTAAGAACATGCTATTAGATTTGCAAAACCTAAATCTAAGCAACTTGTTAATTCTTGAATTATGATGGCTTAAATACAACCAGAACTTGTCCATTAACAAGCTTATTTTAAAATAGATACACAAGCATTAAGATTTAAAAATGGAGTTGTACAAGTATCACTTTCAATTGTCTTTTCACATAAATGAGTTCTTATATTATACTTACATTTGATTCCTGGTTTCGATATTGCTTAACATACATTGCCATTAAATTTAAATATATTATTTTCATTTTAAATTGGACAATCAATATCTTGATTAATAAATATTCCAATACATTCTTACCCTGTCCATTTACAAAATTAAAATTATGTTTTTACATTAACACAAGCATCTTCATTCAATTCATTGCATGATATTTAACTTAACTATATTTCATTTAATTATTCACATCTATTGTTAATAAAAGTACAATTATCATCCTTTATAGATAAACAACTCAATCTACTTAATCCTAAGTCATTGCATTTTTAATTATATAAATGTGGTACAATACAATTTCCATCTTTAAATTAACAATATCCTTCTTGAATTGCACATACACTAGGACTCACATTTATATAATCTTCACATGTTTTCAAAATATCAACAATTAAAACTTCACACTTATTCTATCTCCAAATACAAGTAATCTTAGAAGATACAATTGCTAAACATGAGTCCTTATTAATATAATCATCACAACCATTTATCTTAGTACTTTCATCACATTAATTATTTTTGAATATACCTAATTATGAATTTTTATCTTACATTTCTATCCTTTAATCTATAAACAAGCCTCTTTATTCAACCCTTCACTTTTACATTCAAGCTTATTCACTTCTGTATCTTAAACATTTTAACATTCATAATCATTTTAAAATAAACCACTTTTACATTTAACTCCAATGATCAGAGCACATGCACTAGGTGTTACTGGTACATTGTAAGCTGATTTACAATTCTCTGTTTCTATAAATAAATTTTTTATTTCTTGACACGAAGACCCATCCCAATAACAGACTTTTCCTTTTACATTTACACAAGAGTTTCTATTGAATAATGGTGAACATCCTAAGTTTTATAGATAATTATCTTTTGCATCCACACATCTTGTTCCAAAATAACCTAAAAATATATAATTCAATTATAACATTTTGCTTCATTTCCATCTATGTTTCTAAGCTAACTTAAACAAGCTTTTTTATTCAATTATGGACTACATCCTAAATTAGTACTTTAAGTTGGTACACAAGCATTTTCAAATACACTAAATTGACCTATTGTTTAGATTAAACAATTACACATTATTCCTTCTGTATTACTAATGCATGCTATTGGATCCATAGGATAGTAATTACAAAACATGCAAAAAGAACAGCAAACTAAACTGATTAAAACAAATGATTTTAACATTTTTTTATTAATGAATTACTGTATCAAAGCATTAAGATTTAAGCTGAATTTTTACTTTATTTATCAATGAATAGATAAATAATAATACTTAGATAATCAAAATTCAAAAAATTAATTTAAATCAATACATGATTCCTTAAAAATAGTATTAATACTTATCATACCAATTAGCCCTCCAGTTTCCTCTACTCAAATCAATTAATCTTACATACTTAATATAAATAGATACTTTTAACATTGCACATACAATTAAGTGTCAGAAAGATCATTTTGTAAGAATCTCCTCTCCAAATCAATTAAACTTTTTTCCTTTAAACAATTCAAATTGGAATTGTCCATCATTTTTACTAACAATATAATCTTTTCTTTATGTTTTCTAATTGCCTTGAAACCTTCAAAGAACATTTTCCTAAACCTCTTAAATAAATTAGAATCGAATCCACCTAATATTTCTACATATTCTTCTGTCAATTTAAAGGCTACATCTTTCTCTAAGTTACCTTTGGGAGCACTAGATAAGAAAAATCCAAAATCTATATGTACAATGTAACCATCTTTATGTAATAAAATATTGCCATTATGCCTATCTTTGATTTATAAGAAATAACACACTAGACTATATGCAACTAAACTGTTTAAAAAATTGGATATCATAGCTTGAGATGAGTTTAATCTAATTATTACAAGTATATATACTTAAAATATGAACTTAAACATTTAATTTGTAAAATATCACTCAGTTTTTTTTTAATCGAATCTATTGATAGAGCATCTTTCACTACTTCTATTAAACCATAACCAGGTCCTAAAGATATAACTTCATATGTTGTTAGTTATAGTTTTAGTTACTCAATTTTGAAAATTTAATCAAATGTTGATATTAATTACATAGCGAATTGTTCTTATCTTAAATCATCTCCTGATTTAACAATAAGATGTACTAATTTCCATGTTTTGAAATTTCGAAAAGGAGAATTATTCCTTATTTTATCTTAATTATCACAACCGAAAATGGAATCAGCCAATTATTTTTTTGACATTTTAGTTAATTATTTCCCTGTGTTAGTTTAGATTGATACTAAATTATTTAAATCTTCATAATATGAATGTGAGACATCATTATCCTTTAGTATATTACTGAATTATGTATAATCCTCCTTACCATCTTCAACATCCTCTTCTTCTTCCACTATTTTACAGAGATAAGTAGGTCTATTTCTGGTACAATCTTATGTTTCATTATTTTCACTACTATTTTTATTATCCATTTTCCCTACTGTTTTTGGAATAGACAAACGACTATTTCTTAATGGATTAGGTATTAATTCAGCTTCTTCTTCAGGTCTATAGATTTCGAAACATAAATAAAATGGAGATCTACATTTTGTAGAATATACTCTGCATTCATCAACAACAATATTAAGTACAACATAATTTCTAACTCCTTAAAATGGTATATAAACTGCAGCAGGCAAACCTCTGTTTATTTTTTGGATATCTGCCTTAAGAGATATTATTTTAGGGTCTGCCAAATGTAAACTAGAATCTTATTAAGATTATTTACTTTTAAGAAATATATATGATGTCATCCCAAAAATCTATATTTGAACAGAAACCTGATGATTTAGCTTATCTGAAGATTGATTCATAATTAGTTAATTGTAAAGTATCATTAAACACATGATTTGAATAAAATAATGTGCCATATGCTTGAATTCGGTCAGGTAGAGTATTTACTTATTATACAATAGGCATGCCTTTATTAATCTATTGTTCTATGCCTTCATTAAATTGATGGTTCTCATAATAAGCAGCAATTAAGATAGTCTTTTTATAAACTCTATCTAAAGTTGATAAAAAGAGTCTTAAATAATTTTCAATTTCTGGAGAGTTATCATTTACAATGGATCTCCAGGCAAAGAAGAATGTATGAGCAAAGAAGAAATCTACTTCAGCTGCCTTAAGAATAAAATTAAGCACATATTCCAACTATTTATATAAAATTTGGTTGATTAGTTGTGGAATAAAGTACTCTAAATCATCTCTAAATTATAATAAGACTAAATTTGGGTTTAATCTACAACGAGACAATGCGTATTCTGCATTCTAATTTCTGTAAATCATTTCCAAGATTATTGATGCTGATACAATTTCTTCATCTATTTCTATGTGAGAAAACTTCAACCTAAAGATCAAATATAAACTATACATAGTTTTTTATTTGGAACCTCCAAAGCATCCACATCCTATTTGAGAAGATGTAGGTTAATCTTTGAACTTAGACATACTTTATATTAATTATTATTACAATGAATAATTCATCAAATTCTAATTCTAGATAATCTGCTCAAAACATCATAAACAAATATGAATAAAATAATAATGAAGATAGATTTACATTTTAAGTAAGACCTACTTCACCTAGAGATACTTTTGGAAAATAAACATAACCTAGAAATGGTTAAGTTTAAATTCTAAGAGAAATTGATCAAGCTAATCTTTCAAAAATGCTTAGTGATTTTTCTATTGTTTCAGAATAAGAGGAATCCATCTGTCAAAATTAATTTAACAATCCTATTGGAATAGGTATAATTAATATACAATTTTAGTTTAACCTCCTCCATAGATAATATAATAAAAACAATAAGAGTAAGTATAAGAAAATTAAAGTTATCGTGGAACCTTTGGCAAGAATCCATTCTTTTAACCTAAATCAGAAGTTACTGAAATTATAGAAAAAAGTTACTTAGAAGAAGAACTTTATGATGATATGTCTGTATTAAAAGATAAAGTAATGGGATTATTACAAGCATATGCAGATGATCTAAAAAAATCAAACAATGATCCTACAATTAAATCCAAAATTTAAGTTGATGCAAAATAAGTTTTGAAAGAATATTCTTAAATTATTGAAAAGGTTAATCAATCTGAAATATCCTAATTGAATATTTCCCAAAATCAAGGCAAAAAAGTATTCTATTTCTATTAAATTTATTAAGGATTAAGAATTAAATTTGATGTCCAATTTAGTTGCTGAATTCTTGAATAAGTTTGATATGCAAAAACAACCAGTTCTTAATGTTTCAAGGGTTTTAGAATAAAAATTAGCAAAATCAAGAGTCAGAAGTTCTAATTAACAATTAGAATTAACAGTTATGCATTAAATTCCTTGTGATGAAACATTTTATCAACATGATTAATATAATGATGATAAATTAGAGATTAAAATTTAAAAACTTAAACAAATGCTCTAAGATGAACTTGATAAATAATAACTTGTTTATTCCAAAAAAATATTATCAGATATGATTTCAAATTTGAACTAAATATTAATTGCCAATGATGCCCAAACTGTTAAAACAATCATTTATAAAATTGAAAATATGATTAAATAATTACCATAAGAAGATTGTGGATCTATATAACTTTATGATTATATGGCAAAAGCAATGAAGGCAACCAAAAGAAAAATAAAATAAATGGATCCATAAAATTAATAATAAGAAAAAACACTCAAAAGAAAGTTTTTTGATCTTGCCACTTAATTAAAAAATAAATTACCTTAAGATCACCCAGGAAGAAATGAAATGATATCAGTGCTTTATGATCTTTATTGTTAAGCCAACAAACCTGAATAAATGGAGGACTTTATTTTAAGTCAATTGAATTTAGTAAAATGATATTTATTAATTTTATGAACAATGAATTTTAATCTCACTAAGGCAAATAATAATTTAAGATCTAATCATATTTACAAGGAAGAGTACTAAAAGCAAAAAAATTGAACAATAGCTTCCTCTTCTATAATTAAAGAATGATAGCGTTACTTAAAACTGGAATGTTAGTTTACTATTCGAAATGTTTTAAATCCCCATCATAAGATGCTGATCTTATTAAATCAAAACCTAAATATGGAGTGTATTTTAATAATGTAATATATTCATGTGTCAAAATTTCTGACAAAGAGGTTGAATTAATTGTAAAGTTTAAAAAGTCCTAACTATACAATTTTGATGACAGATTATTCAATTATGTAAAAGAGCCTAGATCCTAAGATGTTGTTCTTTGGATCTTTGTAATTCAATTAGATTAGTAACTTCCAAAATAAAATTGTGATACAATTAAAGGACGTGACAGTTTAAATTCTTTATATAACTTCTAATTGTTTTGCTTTGATGAAAAAACGCAAAAAAGTAATAATAATCAAGCAAAAACAGAGAAAACATCTATTGAATACAGAATTAATACAAATGATGTCAAAAGTAAAAAGAAGGTTCAATGGCTTGATAACTATACTTAAAAATAAATAATAGAAAAAGACCCATAATAATTTATTTCAGAATAGAAAACTTAGAATACTTAAAAAATTTAATAAGAAGATGAATGGGAAATAAATGAAGAAAATACTGATCTTACAATCAAGAGTATTTAAATCATTAAGCCATCTTTTTCATAAAATAAATCAAATAACAGTAATAAAATAGAATGAATAGGTCTTCATATATTCAAAATCTAATCTTTATATATATAATGTTCTTTTATTATTATTATTATTTAATATTCAAATTATAATTAAATTCATAATAACAAATTGAATCTTAGAGTATTAGCATAATCATTTTTACAATATATATATATAAACAATGAGTTTTTATTTGATTAATATTTTTATGATTTACCCCATTAACAATTAAAAACGACTATTTAATTGTAAATTATTAAATATTTTTATGCTAAAATACCTATAAAGTTTTAGTATTTTATTGATAATATTTGAATATAATTTTATTGAAATTTATAATAAATACCAAATCAATAAAATTAAATTTTATCAATTTTCTAGTAGTGACTTAAGACTTTAGGTAATGAAAATAAGGTTTTCTCATAGAAAAGTTTAAGGTTTAAACATTTGAATTAAGTTAATGATTATTCAAATATTTTATTACTCTTTATGGATTTGATAATCTTCAACAAGGATTCTATATTGTAATTAAACACATTAAATTATCCAATTGAATTCTGATATTTATTGATTAATTCTATAAAAATTTATGAATTTTGTAATGAATTAAAATATCTATATTATAAATAATGGGTCAATAGCAGTCATTTTAAAAAAATTTCTTCTGGCCTAACAAAGGTGAAATTAATGTGTGGACTGTCTAATAGTTAAAAGTTTAATTTATTTAATAAGCAAGATCTTTTCAGAAGTTGATTCAAGATTATCTGAATAGCAGAATGAGTCTTAGGTTCAAAATCCTATTGAATATTAGTTAACTTGGATTACTAAATCGAATTAAATTTTATTTACAGTTACTAGATTATCTGATAATGGTAAAGTTAAATTTATTGTTGATTAAGGAACTGGGAAATTAATAAGTATATTTTAAAGTAAAAAATTAGAAACCGAATACATTTAACTTGAAAAGGATGAGATATCCATTTTTGATGAATTATCACCTTAAATTATGTGGAAATGTTGGGTTGAAATATGGCAAGGTTAACCAAAAAAGAATGATTATATACTAAATAAATTGGAGAGTTAAGAAAATGCCCAATTTGAATGTTTGAAAGGATCTGTGTTCAATCCAATAGTGAAATTATTTAGGGAACGAAGAGAATAAGTTTAATTTATAACCAGACAATTGTTTTATACTAATTAAAATGATAATGCTAAATCAAGCAAATACAAAATAAATATGTAATTCTGTAAATCATAAATTTGGATGTTCAATTGGGATATTAAAGAAAAAGTAGTTCCTTAACAATGCTTATTGGAACTACAAGATAAGTTATAACCAGACTCTTTATCATTTTATCAATATACTTTAAATTGAGTATCAACTAGTAATTATAAAAACACAACTGATATTTTTCAATAAGCAAATATACCTCCACTTAGATTATTTATAGTAAATGGATTAATAAGGCATCTATTTGATCCAATAAAAGATTGCATTTCTCCCTTAAAATCAGGGGAAGAATAAAATTCTATTCTAGTATGTCTTGGAATCTACATTTAAAAAATACTTACTTAAATTGATCTTACAGTCATTCTTGATAATTGTGAAGGAATTGTGGGAAATCTACCACAAAGTCTTATGGCTCTTCCTTAATAATTACATTCTTCATATGCATAGAAACAAACATCATCAACATCTAAAAATAAATTATGAATTTACTTTATTCTAAATTAGCCTTCTTAGGCTTTGTAGCTTTTGTATCATCTTCTAATAAGTATTCCCCCCTATATCCATCACCTCTTAATAAATCTCTTACAACTCTTCCTAAATCTTCATCAGACAAATTTTCTATTAATTTATCTCGTTATTCATCTTAATATTATTCATCCTAATTCTCATTTCCTTCACCACCATCTTCACCTCCCTCATCCCAATTCACTTCTTCAAATTATGCTTCATCTTCTCCTCCTGCTCCTTCTTGATTATCATAAACTACATTACTATCTTCTCCTTTATTTTCTTCATCATTATCCTAAGAATTATTCTTATTAGAATTTTTATTTTTTTTTGATTCGTTTTCTGTTTAATTATCATCCTAAGACATATGATTATTTTATTTATTGTTTTATGTTTAATCTTAAGAATCTCCTTTTCCTTTATTTCCATTTGAACTCTCATTAGAGTCTCCATCTTCACTCTTTGGACTTTTATTTTTTTACTCATCTTTTTATTATTATTCTTCTTCATCACTTTTACTATTTTAATTAGATTTTTCATGAGAATTTTAAGCCGTACCCTTTTCTGATTTAGTTTCTTCTTCTTAATCTTCCTTTTCTGCTGATTTAGATTTAGTGTATAGTTTATTTTCAGCAAAAATTTAAGGCTTAAATTTTATATTGATTGCATCCTCTTCTTTCATTATTTCTAATCCTAGTAGCAAATCGTCATCTTCATTTGCATAACAAAAAAATAAGCAGGTAATTCCTATTAATAATATTACTCGTTTCATTCAATATATTAATATTAATATTATTTCTTTTAAAAATAAAGCTATTGTTATTATTATAAAAGACAACAAAATTAAATTATGTTTCTAAGATCATATTTATCAACTATGAAAATTCATTTTTAATAATTGATAAATCTATGTAGTCATATAAACCATATATAAATTGTTAATCAAATTTTACTTATGATTTGAGTTTGATTTATTAAAAAGACTATTAGAAATTCATTTAATTTTTATATTAAAGTTATAATTGAATAAAAGAAAAGATTTAATTCATTCAATAAGTATATATCAAATAAAAAATGATTCTAATTATTATTTATTCTGAGTAGATTTAAATAACATTTTCTATTTTTGATAGTAATAATATTATTTATTGTAATTAAGAATGCTTTCTACAGAATAATGAATAAATAAATAATTAATATAGCATAGTTTAAATCCGTTAAAAATGAATTCCCTCTCTTAATTCTAACTCCTATTAACAAATAAAGCCTCAAATACAAAAATGTTTTTGACCCGTTAACAAATTATTGATAAAGTAAAAAAAGAGAAAGAGCATTAACTAATTTAAAGTAACAGAATTCAAAACAAAAAAATTTCTAAACCCCAATCAGTAATGAAAGTGTCAGTAGCAAAATCATCAACACAAAAATTATCATAACAAAAAAAAACATTTAGTTGCTCCAAGTTTTAGATTAATGAGTTAGTTCCTGATTATGAATTGATTTGCAAAAACACTAATAAATCATTATAAAATCCATAATCAACATTAAATACAGATTATTTCAACTTTGTTAACACAAAAACAAAAGCTCTAAAAGATTATTAATAAAGAAAAGAAGAATTTTAGTAAATTGAATTAAATTCTTCTTAAAAATTATCAGGATTAGGATAGTATTAATAAATGAAGAATGAATTGCTGAAATCATTTTTAGATATAGAATAAATGTTATTAAGAAAGACACATTGATTAATAATAATTAATATTGTTTAATATTATACTTCATTAACATTTTCATAGTTTTTATTTTTCTATGAAGCCTTATAAATAATTTTCTACATCTTGTTGAATAATTGGAATTAAATCTGTAGAAAAGTTTATTATAACAGCATCTAAATACTAATTAGAAATATTTTATGCAATAGCTAATTCATCTTGATTTAAAAATTTTTCTTAATTATTTTAACTATGTTACTAATTACTTTAAACTTTGGTTAGTAATGAAGATAGATAATCTGTAACAATCTCTTTAATTATTTATTCTTGAACTTTATTATTAGATTACTCTCCTGTCTAATCTTACTAAAGAGTAATATTATCATTCTTGACCTTATCATTTTGTTTATGAGATGATGAATGTTGGCTTGAAGAATCTTCTACAAAATCTTATTTTTCAAACTAATCAATTGATTTTTATTCATTTTTTTAATCATTTAGAATAAGTTCACATTAACATTCAACATCTTACTTTTTTATTTCATTTTTATAAATTATCTATACATTTTTAAGAGTATAAATTTTCAATTCTTTTTAGGGCTTCTCAATTCTAAAATTTAGTTAACTAATACTTTTATAATGTTTCAATCTTTTTGGGAAATTGATGGTAATCAAATAAAGAAACTGCTTTTATTAGAGATAATTGTTTCTGGTTCTTAATAATTTGTTTATCTTTCTCTTATAGAGTTTTTACTTATTATTCAATTTGTTGTAAATTCTTTTCAAGTGATAGTTTCTCTTATAAAAGTTCATTTATGTTTTCTTATTATTCTTGTATACTATCTTCTAAGTATTTTGATTCTTCCTTTAATTTCTAATTTTCAGATTCTATAATTTTACTTGATTATTATTAATTAATACATAACGTTTTATTTGGCTTATAATTGGGAATTCAATTATTCGATATTTTAGAATTAAGAATTTAATTTAATTTAATTTTGTTATTGAATTCTAGTTAATTCTAATAATTTTTTATCTTTCTCTTATAATTATTAATTAAATTAATGTTACATTGTCTTAATGTCATCGTTTTGATTTTCATTTTAATTTAACTATTTTCTATAGGAGGGTTAATTGCCTTTCATCATTTATTCTTATTATTTCTTAACAATAATTTATAGTTTTTCAAGTTCTCTTTGTAAATTATCATTTAATAATTTTAGTTTATTAATCTCCCCTTTTTACTCCTAGATTTTAGATAAATAACCAATAATCTAATTTTTCTTAGGTTCAGATCCTTTAGACAAGATTTCATCAAGAAAAGATTGCAAACGATTAATTTCATCTTCTTATTATTGAATTTGATGCTAATAATCTTTAGGTATATTTTCAGCTAATCTTTACTAAAGTTAAACTTGCTATTTAAGGATTTCAATTTCATTTTGTTACAATCTAATATTGTGTTAGAAGGAAGTAAACAAGGTAAAATGGTCAGATTTTTTTCTGGTAAAGAGATCTGATCTTGTCAATTGATTATCATCCCCCACTTCATTGTTATTTTGTTAAACCTATTTAATAAGATTGCATAACATAAATTATTTATACTTTTATTTTTATAGTTTTGGTGAAAGATTGTTTTTGATCTGTAGGTCTATTAGGTGATAGTTTCTGTTCTAAAAGTTCTTCTTTGTTCCTGGCAGACAGCTTTTAGGCTTATGCACTTTTTGGTCGTTTCATAATATATTTATTATATATATTAATAATTATATTATTTTTTCTGAAAAGTAAATATTAGTAACTATAACATATTATTCTCAAATCATAAAAATAGATCTAAACTAAAATTAATTGTTGAAGCATGATTGTAGTGAGAAAGTTAATACTTTTTAATAAGGGATGGAAATGGTTAACTAACTTCATCCAAAAACCAAATTTAAATTAAGTCCTTTGTTAATTTGTTAATTTGATTAGAATCAACCTAAGAGCTAAAAGTTATGATTTTACCTTTAACATTGAGGAATCAATCTTTTTGTTCGAGATTTTTCCAACAATATTTAAGATAGTGCCTACTATTAAGAAAGGGTCTCCATTGGCAAATCCATAACTAAATGAGGCCAACTATATCAGATATCAACTAATTAAATTTATATAATCAACCTAATTTAATCATCTACTTCAGTAATATGTTCAAATATTCGAAGTGGTGATATAAAAGATAGATTAAAATTTATATTTTATAGTATCTAACCTTCTGCCTTCAAAATATCTTCTTTGCTATAAACTTCATCACATAACTTCGATAATTAACCACTTTTTGGTACACCATAAACTTCCTGATATTTGGATGCAATAAATAAACAAGCAATTCCAAAAAGTTGAAATCTATTTTTTTAAACTAAATGAGTTTCAATAAATCTTTAATAATACATTTATACATACTTATCTATAAGCCATACAGTCAGAAGGAGAGTTTCCAATTATAATTTTAATTTATGATGAACTTCAAAGAGCCAATTAATTAGAACATTTCTCATTTTTAGAGTTATTTAACTTTATGAATAAAATGCATTATAAGAGATAGCATTTTACTATTATTGTTATTATTTTTGATTTAGTTCTTCTAGATAATTAAATATATCTTATTTGTAAGTTTTAACTAATTATGGGTTACCATAATTTTCTGTTGATGAAAATTTATCTAATCCTTTTGTAACTAAATCTACAAATAAAAGAATACTGTTTACATTTGTTGCTATTTGGTAATGATATTGAAGCATTAGTATTGTTATTATTATGACCTTAATTAATGATAGAAATTTAGATGTTGGTTAAACTTCTATTTTTTAAAGTTCTTTAGATATGCTAATATTAATCAGTTTTTTATCTGGGCATTTCATAACTAATATGCCTTTAATCCTCTCTTTTTCCATTATCTCTTACATTTTACTATTTATTCCATTTTGAGACCCTAATAACTCTGGGTTTAATATTTTGTTAAGATAATTCATCTTTGATATAGAGAGTAGATTAAACTCTGGTTTATCTATTTTAAACAAATTAAAAGTTCCTATTTTCTTTATTAGCTTCTAGCATTTTCAAAATATTCACAGATTTCATCGTTGTTATTTTAACGACTATATAAATTATAATTAATTAAAATTGGCGAAATATAAACTATGTAGGGCTTAATGGAATGAAATAATTCAAAAATAAGCAGAAAACAAAGAAAATATAATCAAGATCCTTTTCTATGAAAGAATAAGGGAAAACAAAAAAGCAAATAAATTATTTTTAACAAAAATATTAAAACTGCAAAATTGGATATCAAATAATACCATCCAAGAATGATTAATATTATTGACAACATACTATTAATAATTGAATTAGAGTAAATTAGCATTATATAAATAATAAGATTATAAAAATAAAATAGACTATTTTTTTTAACATTTAAATTTTTTTGTTCTCTTTATAAATCCCATAAAATAATAAGTCTAATAAATCAAGTTTATATGTAATTTGTTGAATAATGTATTGAGGTCATGTTAGCGAGTTACTTCATATAACATTCATTGATAAAATGACAAACCTCTTGCAAAATACCAACTTGCAGCGCTCTACCTCTTACATTTTTTATACTTTAAACCAAATAGAATTATTTTTGAATAGAATAATGTATTTGAAAAAGTAGAATGAAGCATTAGATAGAGAAATACAGGATTTATTGATTATAAATTAATCTTTATTTCTTTTAGAGTTCTGAGTCAATTATAATTATAAAATAAATAATTTAATAAATATACTTGTTTCTTAAAGTATCTTTCAATTTCAATGAATTCTTAACCAAATTATTCAAAAGAAGAAGACATGTAGCCTCTTAAGAGAAAGTCATTTCAGACCAACTCTTAATTTCTAAAACCACTTTTCCATTCTTTCTAGAATCCAAAATATCTACTCCTCCAATTATTAAATGGGGATTAATGGCATCACAAGTCTATCCAGAAATTTAAAAATATTCAAATTTGTTTTCTGAATCCATCTTAGATTCAATTTAGAAGTCATCACTATATCCATTGGATTTGAAATCCTAAATTAGATTTACTTTTTATTTTTAAAAGGTTTTAATAATAAGTGATCCATCATACCTTAAAATATGGGGTCTGGATTTATCACAAAGAGAATAGTGAATTATTAGTAAGACATTGAAGATAAGAGTATGTAGTTTTATTAGATATTATATTTTTTTTTTTCTGTAATTTTATTTGATTTTATATTAAACTAATTAAATATTCATGAATCACTTAAAAGAATTCATTGTATTAAATGAAAAAATCACCATTGTTTATTTATTCTACTAGAATTGGTGCATACTATCATTTAACCCCATTCAATTAACAAAAGCTTAATTTAGATACATGTTTATTAAGTGCAGGTGACTTTTTTCATATGGAAAACACATTGAAGAAACTACAATCAGAAACCAAGATGAGTTTTCGTTAATATATTAATTAAGAAAATAAAACCTTATATATGAGTTCAATTGATACTTATAAAATGAAATGTGTTGAAAGATCATCTAATTGGGATGGAGTAAAAATTACTTAATTAGGAGGAAATAAATTCATTAAAAATTAACAATACAATAATTTGGCTAGACTAATTAATCCAGATATATTAGTCTCTTTAACTGAATAATTAGATTTTTAAACTGGATAAAATTCTATAAAGAGATCTTCTTAAAAATCAGCTAAATTTTTAAAAGAAAGTTTAAATGAATTAAAAGACACTTAAATTAGTATCTTTGGGGCTATCTAAGGAGGTTTATAAACTGATTAAAAAATAATTGCTGCAGAAACATAAAGATTTGCAGTTGATTATCCAAATTTTAAAGGTTTAACTCTTTATGGATTCAATCAAGGAAGTTCTTGGAAAGATAAGGAGAATGCAATATCTGTAGTATAATCAGTTTATGATGATTATAATTTATAATATATTTTGGCTGGATAAGGAGAAATCTTAACAATACTTTGGGGTATAAGTTGGGGCATCAAAGGTTTTGAAGTTGAGGAGCCTTTTAGATTTGCTCAAGATCTCAAAGCACTAATATTACCAAAATTAGAAGTAAACAAAAGTGAACTTGAACAGTTCTCTAATGATAAAATAAACTTTTATGAATTGGAAGGCAAAAAAATAAGTATTGTAGATTTTGCTATTGATTCAAATGTTAAAGAAAATGTATGTTTATTTACATATATTTAATAGATTCCACTGGATTCTAATTGTTCTTGTTTTGTATGCCAAAATCATACAAAATTATATATATCTCATCTAGTTGAATGCAAGGAGATGAATTCTTAAGTATTATTAACAATTCACAACATCTATTAATATTAACAACTTTAGTAGAAATTATAAGAAATGTAAAATAAAAAATAATTAAATTAATGGATTAGATGGGTTTTATAATAATTATGATATGATATTACAAAAATAGCATTACAATTACATTAATCAATATAGTGACTTTCTTGCATAAAACAATATATATGGACTGCTACTACCATCAGTATCATATCTTTATTATTTTATGTCAATCTCTCTAACATCAGAATCATTATAACGATACCATTTTTAATTTTATGGATTCTTACTGTCACTTTATTAATATATAAATAATAATTACGCTGTATAATGTCCTCCATATAAAGTACCACTATGATTTACTATTCCACATAAAGAGTATTAACAGTTTTTTGTAGACTAGTCAACTAAAATTAAGAATATCTTACGTGAATCTTAAATGAATTTTGTCATATCTAGTTCCAATGGAAATTTAACTCTATGATTTAATTTGTCACTTGAAAATCTTCTATAATCAAATCTTTTGATATGAAACATTAAAATATGAGGTAATCTCCAAATTGTAAATTTACGTTTAACTTTTTAATTCTTTTTACTTCAACATACAATAACGATAAATTAAATACCATTTTTAACAATAATAATCATCAATTGTTTCTTCGATTACATATTTATCTAATAATCTATCTAAATCCATGTCTTCCAATATTTTAAATGCTCTTGTAAATGCTAAGGATGTATCTTAGAAAGTATCAAATGCATATGAACTATTATTACAAACACCACATTTAATTGTATGTAATAGCTGTCCTTAAAAATAATCTAAAACCAAACTATTTTCTCTACTTTTTGAATAATCCCACCATTCTTTACTCTAAAAGATGATAAAAAAATAAGAATTACTAAATCTTATAATGTTCTGCCATTAAGATTGTCATTCATTTCTTTATAATATGGTTTGCTTTTTACTCTGTTTAAACCAAGACTTAGACCATCTAAAAGACCTACCAAAAATTCTTAGGCATCTTATTGAGCATAACCTCTAAAACAAGGCATTACAATTTCTAATAAAAATATATTAATTAACAAAAAGGAGTATACCAACTGCTGATTTGATTCCATATGGGGCAATAGATTGAAAATTGGGAGTATTTCTGATACTGGATACTAATTTACTGTACTCATTGGGAACAGAACTGTTTTTGGAATTCAAGTCTTTTAAGTAGTCACCATTTAAAAAATGTTCATTAAAAGCAGGTACATTGAGTAAGCATTGCAAAACTGAATTCCTGAATGTAATTAAGTATAATTACATGAAACATGTATTGCCAATATTTCTTAAACCGCATATCCCTTTGCTGACATTTATCATAGATTTTTATTAATATTATTCTGGTTAAGATTATGTCATAGATGTAATTGTTGAAGTTGTCTTTTGAGTAGTCGTTAGGGATGTTGTCATAGCACTTGATTATTAGTATTAGTTGATTTAAGAAGGATATTGTTTTTGAATATTATAGTCAATAGCACTTGTCTATTCTAATAAATAATAATAACTTACCTATTATGATTAGGTGTTTAGTGTTGATGTTCCATATGAAGAGAAACCATAATTAGATTTGATCTCTTGAGTGGGTGTTGACTATGTTTTATTAAGTAATAATGGGTAATTGGGCAAGGTTTATTATTACATTTTATCCTTGATTGTACTTGGTGGTCTTTGATTATTAGTAAATAAATTTTGTCTCATTATTTAATTAATATAAAATGGATGATTTAGATTTTGAGCAATTCCAGAGATACATACAATTGGAACATCATCAAGGTAAGAAGCATGATTTGAAGTTGAATGACAAAGAAAAAGATCGTGGACATGATAAAAATAAAGATAAACATAATAATAGAGAGAGTCATAAAGAAAGAGAAAAAGAGAGAGAAAAGGATAAGAGTATAGAGAAAAAGAAAAAGAAGAAGGATGAGAAAAAGGATAAGAAAAAGTAATTAAGTAATTTTTAATGAGGTAGAAGATCAAGATCAGCATCTCAATCATCTAAGAAAAAAAAGAGTAAAAAAGATAAGGATAGAGAAAAAGAGAAAGAATAACAATAATAATCAATTACATCTTAGATATTAATGACTAATGATATCTAAAAGAAAAGGGAAATTGCAAAATAAAGGAAAACTGAAATTATGGAAGCAGAAATAAGAGAGTTGGAAAGAAAAATTGTTGAAGTAGAAAGAGAATTAGAGGAGGCTCATAGATAAGATCTAACTGTTTTAATGTATTGTTTACCATTAAAAGCAAAAGAAAAGCACATATATTAATTTTTCCAAACTGTAAAATTTATTATTTACTTTTTTAATAGTTCAATTGTGGTAAGATTAGAGATATTAGAATTATAAGAGATTAAAAATCAGCTAGATCTAGAGGAGTAGCTTATATTGAGTTTTATTAAGAAGAATCAATTCCTATGGCTCTAGCATTGAATGATAGATTATTTATTATGGAGGGTCAATAAGTAGGCACAATTCCAGTCAAAATATAATTAAGTTAAGCCGAAAAAAATAGAGCTGCTAGAGATTAAAAGAATATGTAAATCAAATAGAATAAACTCTAATCAATCTAAGACTTATAAAATATGAATGGCCCAGCAAGAGTTCAAATATCAGGAATGGCTGAACAACTCTAAAGAATTAATGAAGAAGACATAAGAGAAGCTTTTGTACCCTTTGGTACAATTGATACTGTAGAAATTCCAAAAGATGAATAAGGAAGAATGACAGGAGTTGTTTATGTTACATATGAAAAAGCAGAATCAGCTAGAAATATGATTGAGATCATTAACAATTAAACATTTTTATTAAATGGGAAACCTATAAAAGTTTAGTTAGTTTCTGGTGCCAATAATTATATGGACTTATAATTAGATGATGACTTAGTATAGAATCCTGTTATGAGAATTACATTAATGAAAAAGTTGATGGATGACAATTTAATTGATAATGTAAGAATAATTAAATATTATTAATAGATTAATTTACCACCATTGATGACATAATTAGGCTTAACTGTTCAAAGAATTTTAAACATCATACAATCTCCTAATCCATCTTTAGGTTGTATAAATGGTTGGATGCCTCTTAAACATACTCCACCTGCATGTCCATGTGTCACTAAAGTCATAGTATTGACTAATATGTGGACTGAATTGGAAATCTCAAATCAAGCAGCGATTGTGGAATTAAAAGAAGAAGTGGAAAGTATTTTAAGTATTATTATATTATAGATGAATGTAAAAAGTATGGAGATGTTGAGATGGTATGGGTTGATAAGAAAAATGAAGGGAATGTTATTATTGTATTTAAATAATGGGAAGCTGCAAAATAAGTAAATGTATTAATGAACAACAGAAAATTCGGAAATAAAGTTGTATAAAGTTATTTCATTACAGAAAGTCAATTCATGAGCATCATCAAATGATATAGTAATATATAATAATAAACATACAAAGTAAAGAGTTCATTTTTATAGTTTGATTATGTCTAAGGTTGAATTTTTGTTGAACTTCTTTAAGTTTTCTAGATTAGGAAATAATTTATCAAAATTCTTGGCTAAATTTAATACTTTATTTGATAATTCTATTGTTTCATCCTTATCAACATTAAGCACTGATAAAGTTTAAGAAATCTAATTAATAATAGAAATATATTTTTACAAGATCATCACTAGATTCTTGACATAACAGATTACATCCAATTATAATACATGCTGCTGACAATGATGAATAATTATATTAACTAATTAGTTCATAATCGTATAAAACTATTTTAGCCAAGTAGATAACAAGTTAATTCATTTTTTAATACTAGTTGATTAGTTATAATGTCATTGAAATAATTTCTGAAAGTGTTGTTCCAACAAATTTAAAATCTAAAGTTTATGCTATTTAACATTCTTTATCCCTAATTTCATCCTTAGATAATTTTTTATGTGCTATCTTTTCATGCACTATTTATATCTTTACAGGATAAATTTCTTCAAATTTACTAGCAATAAACATACAAGTCACACCAATTAAATGTAAATCTTAAGGAACATGTTATTTAGTTGTTAAATGTAAAAATGTATCCATTAATCTTACAGCCATAAAAAAAGTTTAATCTTTACATTTGTATGATGTTAAGACTTCAACCATCCAATCAACCATTTTAGCTCTTAAATTATTGCTTATAGAATGTTTTTTTAAAAACTCAAATTTTTAAATAGAGTCTTAAGACTAATAATTTGTAAGAATATTGTCTCCATAAAGATAAATCAATTTATTTTAAGGATTCTTTTATTCTTTATTTAAATAGTCTTGGTTACATTAACTAATAGAAGTAGTCTATCTCACTGTAATGGGGGAAAACTACAATTGACATAAATTCTTACAATTTATTCAGTTGTAGAAATAGTTGTTTTTTACTTTACTTCTGGACGATAATGTAGACTTGATACATTTGGATTTCTTTATGTTAAATAGTTTTATTGTGATGGCTATTATTTGATATCTATGCTCTTAAATTCAATTTCTATAAAAAATTATAAAAATATATTACTTGGTTATCTATTTAGCAAACTTAATGAAACTAATTAAGTAAATGATTTTTAATTAGTTCTTTTGTCTATATTATTAGAGACTTCAGCTTGGTTCTCTTTTTCAAATATACGTCTGGTAGTATCTTTCATTATTGTATAATTATGTTTAACAGATAAATAATTAATGAAATTTATTAATAAACTTATTTTGGTATTTATTATATGACAAAGAAATAGTTTTAAAATTATGAGAATAAATTATATTTAAAAAAATGTTAAATTTTTATCTGATTTGTGTAGTTACATCATCAAATACATAAAATTGATGATGAATAGTAAATTTTCATTGTATATTAGAATATGATGTTAAGATAATTATATAATCGACTTAATGATTACTTATTAAAATCTATAATATTTTTCTACGAATGAATGATTCCGAGAACAAGGATTAATCAAAAGAGTTGATCACAAATAATCAAAAATCTTGGCATCATACAAATGTTAGATGGGTAGCATTGATATTAGCATGTCTTTTTTAATTTGGAAGCTATTTCAGCACAGATTATCCTTCTGTTTTGGCAGAAGAAATTAAAGATAGTTTTGGTAAAACTTAATCTGATGTGAATCTCCTCTATACTTATTACTCATTACCTAATGTGATTTTGCCTCTATTAGGAGGATTATTCATTGATGCCATTGGAATAAGACTTGCTATGGTTGGTTTCTTTGCTATCTTATTAGTGGGTTAATGTACATAATTATTTTAAATTTAATAAGTTCTTTGTTATATTTCAGCAGTCTCAGGTAATTTTACAATAATGCTAATTGGTCGATTAGTTTTTGGATTAGGCGGTGAAAATTGTGTTGTTGCTTAATCCTATATTGTGAGTAAATGGTTTTTTGGAAGTGAATTAGCATTTGCTTTAGGGTATATACATCATTTTTATATCCTAGTTTAAATATTACATTTGCAAGACTTGGTTCAGTTTTAGGAGCAATTTTATTAGGAAAAACATATATTTGGTTTGGAGATAGTTTGTCTGCATCGATGTTTTTTTGTTTAGCTCTTTTGGTCCTAGCATGGGTAGATGCTATCATACTAGCTTTATTAGATAAATATTGTGATAAAAGAGATAAAGTAGAAGCTAAAATTGAAGGAGATAAAATTAAGTTAAGTGATATCAAAGAATTTAAGTTAGATTTTCATCTTCTTACTCTTAGTTGTCTCACATGCTATTCTGCATTCTTTTTATTTTAATACAATAATGTTGAAATGTTCAAACTCATGTAATTTATTATTTCATTGTAGTTATCATATGAGCCCTAATTAAGCAAATAATATCTATAGTATACCATATTATGCAGCAGCACTATTAACACCTGTGTTTGGATATATTATTGACAAATTTGGTAGAAGAACTCATTTATTAATTTTATGTGGTGGCTTACTTGTATTAGTGAATATTATGTTTATAATGATTACTTGTGATTCATAAAATGCTTGTCTTACTGCACCAATCTTAGGATAAATTTTAAATGGAATCTACTACTCTCTGTATGCTGCAGTTATGTGGCCTTGTGTTCCTTTATGTGTGCCAGAAAGAGCTGTTGGAACTGCATTTGGAGTTGTAAATGCTGTCTAAAACATTGGATTAACAGTGTTCCCAGTTATTGTTGGACATTTAATTTCCGATGAAACTCCAGCAGCCTATAGACATATGTTATTATTTTTAGGCAGCACTGCTATTATTGGTTTAATTAGTAATATTGGATTGTGGTTTGTTGATAAATAAAATGGAGGTAAAATGGCCAAGCCTAGTCTCAAAGATAATTCTTAAGTTGAAGATTAAAGCTCACAACAGGAATATGATACGCCTAGTCCTAAACCTTATGTAGAATGAAATATTTTATAATACACAAATTTATAAATTATAACTCAAAGATTCCTTAATGATTAAGATAACTGTAATTTATGCTAACTAACTACCTATCTATTTAATTCTTGAAACCATTCTTCTAGCAATGCTTATGAGGTTACATTAAAAATGTATTCACAATCTCTATATTTGATCTTTAGACAATTTGGTTTACATTTCAAAGGATTTTTAATTATGATTGCATCTGCACAAGGAACAAATAGAATTGGATGCATATCACCAGCTTATTTAAATAATAATAATCCCACATCAGTCATTAATGCAAAGACTTCAATCCAATCTTAAAATCCAAAGAGTGTTTTCTATTGCATCTAAAGGAACCCTTACTTTTGTGAAACCTTGAACGCTGCTTATTTTCCACTCCCATCATATAAACCATTCCCAATTTCATTTAGACTTTTAGGATGTGTATAATTTTTA
Organism: Paramecium biaurelia; assembly: GCA_000733385.1. NCBI lineage: Eukaryota > Ciliophora > Oligohymenophorea > Peniculida > Parameciidae > Paramecium > Paramecium biaurelia. The sequence goes on from JPFL01000010.1 coordinate 184,064, forward strand.
AATTGAATCTAAAAATTTTATTAGTAAGATATTTAAATTGAACAATTAAGAGTTTCATTTAAGAAATCTATAAAATCCTTTAATTTAAATGTTTCAATCAAATAATCATCATTTTAACCTTTGATTTTCAAACAACACAAAATAGGATTAAACTCACAACATATTATTTATTAGAGTTTAGAAATAGGGAATTACCTTGTAATTTTGATATTTTAATAATGTTCTTCAAAAAAATAAAAATTACTTTCTGTAATAAACATAATTCTTTTAGATTTCTCTCCTCTAATATTTATCCTAAAAATATGATCACTAAAACAAAAGATATATTCTTTTTTCATAGATTCTCTATCCTTTTTTATAATTTCTTTAATATATCTATTATCTTTTAATCCACAATATTCTTTTTTAAAATAACTAAATTCATCAATTTATTCAATATTTTGAGTAGTATCAGTATTTTATATGATACTCTAAAATTCAGACTATATAGTTTCATTAACTTTATAATATAGATCTTCTTAATTAACTAAATCGTCTACCAAAGAGAAAGACATTCTACTTTAAAGAGTACTTTGTTGTTATTGTTAAAAGAAATCTAATTTAAGTTCGTATTCTGCAATTTTTTGTTTCATTTATTCTACTATTAAATCATGTGATTATGTCATTTTATTATTTAATTAAATCTAGTTTTAGACTTCTTATTTCAAAAGATCTAGTTAATTTTAATCATTATTCATTCTTTAAATTAATACCTCATGATCATCAATAATCAATAATAATTACTAATTATTTTCATTTAGTCTCTTATTCTCTAAAATAAGCTAAGCATTATAATTATTTAAGGAATTTAATTCCATTTATAATGTGTTAATATGGGATTCCAATTAAGAAAGATGTTAGCTATGGTACTTTTCAGAATCAAGTTCTTTCTATATGGAATTATAATTGTTTTATAACTCATAAATTTGTGAACTATATTTCTGATTCTCATTGATTAATTGCTATTTATGAATACAAAGATTATCAATTTGTTCCTACAAATCTTTACAAAGTATTTCTGCTTCATCAATAGTAGCTTATTACTCTTTAATTACTTCTGATTAAGTTATTAATAACTTTGCAATTTACATAATATTCTCTTATTCAGTATATTCTTCTAGCTATAATAAAATTTTCATTGAAGTTTCAATTTCTTTATTGTGACTTAATAACTATTCTTCAAACAATATACTCATTTAATTTATGATATTATAATATATAATAGATATATTTTTTTACAATTCTAAGAATTCTTAATTTAAAACTTCATATTCATGAAACAATCAAATAAGGAGCATTTAATTGTTATAAATTTACATTTTTTCTATTATATTTTAACTTCATCATAAAGAGTTTTATTAGTTTTTTGCTTTCTAGAAAGTCTCTAAATTTAAAAGGTCTCTAAGAACACTATGAGGCATAGAAATATTTAATTCAAGATGACTTTTAGAAAAAAGCAGTAAGAGAAAATCCAGACAAAGGACTGTTCCTGAAAATTGATTTGCATCAAATTTAATAATAAGTTTAAATATTAACAATAGAATTATGAAATACTATAGATATTTATGAAGGAAGTATTATTCATCTTAAACAGTAGAGAAAGAGATTATGTGAAGGATATTAAAGAAATGGAGGAGCTAACTCATTATTATGTTCAACTTTAAAGGCAAAAGAGTGGTTCAGAAATTAACCATATTAGGTCAAGGAATGTAATTTCAACCAAGTGGATCTTGTTCAGATTGCAGCTATCAGGGTATACTCTAAACAGATAAGTAAAAAAACTATATCAATTTTTCAGAGAAGGATTGATATGAGAAATGCTAAGGAACTAAATTGATTAATTTAGAAATGATAATTTTAAACTTTACTTAATTGTTGTATCAAATTAAACTAAGATTTTACCTAAATACTAAGATAATAATGTAAAATTTGAATTCAATAAATGAATCTATTAGGAATAATAATAGTCTATACTCAAATCCAAAAGGGGATAAGCAAGAGGATAATGAAGAGCAAATTAGTGTGCCTTATAATGAATTTTAATGTTTTCATTTTTATTATAATTATTTGCTTAATAAATTATATTGCAATATGAAACAGGCAAGAATTACAAGACTCCATCCTATTTTAAGTCCTCCTAAAAATGAAGAAGTAAATTAAAACATAATTAAGTTTAGGCTCCTTTCTTTGATCCATGTCCTAAGTTCTAAACTTCATATCATCCCAAATGTAGTTTAGATAGGATTATTTCTTACTTGTTTTTAAAACAAAATGATATAAATGGTAAAACTTTTAGCTAAAGACGTATTTGCAGATTAGATGCAACTCAAACTTATGATGGTCCTTCAAAATGCAGAGTTCTTAAAATTCATCCTCCTGATGCTAATAAAATTAATGGATGGTAAAATATTGGAGGAGAAGTCTCTTATGATTATAATAATGGATGGAAGACTAGATTAACTGATATTTGTACAGATATTTAAGAAGATATTAATATAATGAGAAAGGTTTTGATGGATGAAGGAGAATAAAAACATAATTATAAAGCAAGAATTGAATATCTTAGAAGATATATTGAAGAAATCAATAAAATGTATCATATAGTCAATTTAAAGGATGATATTAAGAAATTACGTGGTATTTATAGGAAAAGTAGAGAGGAAATTAAATCATATGTCAAGTTTAAAGGAACTCGATTTTTTGAAATTGTACCTTAATTGAAATAAACTTCAAAGACACCCACTGTCTTAGATGACTTTAAGGTGTTTAAACCACTTTCAGATGAGAAATTGATGGAGAAACAAAAATATCTCGATGATTTATTTAAACATCTGAATAAAAAGAATCAGTAGAAGGAAGTCAAAGAATAATTGGAATAACTTGATCAATTAGATTAAATGCTATAATAATCTGGAGTCAAAATTGATCCCATTTAATAAGATCCATTTGCTTCAAAGGATGTTACAGTAAATAAAGAAATTGAAAAGAAGTTTGTTTTCGAAGAATTCATTGAAGAATCAAAATAATATGATGATGAATAAGAAGGAGAATAATAAGATGAAATTAATGAAGAAACTGAAAATACTAAAGGAAATAATTAAAGACCTAAAAGAGCATTTAGCTAAATTATTTCTAATAAATAATAAGATAAAAAAAGTGCTGCATAAGAATTCAATTCTTAACACTACTTATTTGAAGTGAAAGATGTGAATTCATTTGGTTAGCAAATTCGATTGAATAGATTAAATAAGATTATGAATGAAATGTTCAAAGAATAAAGAAACTTTTCTTAAGATCTTTAACAATATTCATATAATCATATAAAACCTTAAACTGTCTCAAATATCTCGTGCGAAAATCTTCAAAGTCTCAAACATGTAATTTATTATTCATAATATAGAAATTCGTCTAAAGCAGAGAAAAAGAATTAAAAAGAATGAACAAATCATCAGTTTAAGAAATTGGAAAGAGAAGTTCAGTTCATGTTTCTGCATTTTATTCTACTGCAACTTCTAAGCAATAGCTCAAATTTTGTTGATAATTCTAAATTAATTAATGAACTATCATAATATTATAATACATTATGTTAAATGATCACTTATTGTTAAATAACATATTTTAATTGATTAAATATAGAATATATTTATATATTCTTCATAAAGACTAAATGTATCTATTAATTTCTATTTAGATCCAAATATTCTAATGAAATAGAAAAGAATTTAAAAAATTTACAGTATTATTTAGTTACTATATAACAATAAAAATATATTATTAAATTTGAAAATATGTTAATTAACAATAATACATTAAACTAAATGATAAAAGTATCAAATAATGAGAATAGAAACACTTAGGAAAACTAATTTAAATAAGATAAAGAAAATTATTATAACTAATGGGAAATAACATTAAAGTAGAGGGAAGTTTAGGTATTTAAATCAGTCATGTATAGTTTAGTTAGAATAAAAGTATAAGGAATTAAAAAATTACTCTAAAAAATTGAAGATTAAGAGTGATGAACTTGTAAAATAAAAATTAGAATTAGGAGAAAAAATAGAAAAATATAATAGACTTTTAGAATAGATAATCTAAGTTTAAATGTCAGAGAGATAAAATAATATAACTGGTATATTAACACCAAATAATAATAAAACAACAAATAAAATTGGAATCAATTAATGTTAACAAAGAGTTGCAGATTTATTGTAAAAAATTAGACATACTAGTAAAACTAATTTAAAAACATAATAATATTCTTATTTTGGAAATAATTCTGATTATGAAGAAATATTATTTAGTAAAAGATAAAAACATTCTAATTCTTTTACAGGAATTATGAATATTAGTGAACAATATTAAATAAATTAATAACAGTAATTATAATAATAAAAATAAAATAAAATTTAGTAATAAGAAGGAATAAACTAAAAATCAAATTAACTTTGTTGTGAAAATGAGTTAATTAATCATTAATTGTAATTATAATAAATGGAGACAAATTAAAAGTAATTTTATTCAAAAGTATATGAAGAAATGAATAAATTAAAGTAACAACTTTGATTGAAAATCATTAATACAATATATATTATTATTATTATTAATGCTAAAATACGTTTCTCAATACAATTATAAAAATATAGGATTATTACTAGAATTAATTTACGGTTAATTATTATAAAATCATGCTTATTTGGTTTGACCAATAGTTTTATATAGATTTAATTAAAGTAATACAAATCTTTATATTTTGATGATGGAAAATCGAACATCTACATGTAATGAAATTGAATAAATTTTAAATCATTTCCATAAATTAATTATTATATATGCTGTAAGAGTACTATGACAAGAAGGTCTTGTTTCTTACTGGATGCACAGGTAGAAATTAAGACTGATTTTATAGGGTTTGTTGGTAAAGTGCTTTTAGAAAAGACCTTGCGTTGTCTTCCAAACATAGCTTACATTTATGTGTTGATAAGATAGAAAAAGGGAAGTAATCTAATGGAGAGATTCAAAAGAGAAATTTAAGACTCTTAGGTAATTGAAATCTAATATATAGTGCTTTGATCGATTAAGAAAGACTTATGGAAGTGGATTTGAGAAATTTATTAGCGATAAGATTTATCCAATAGAAGGAGATATGTTAAAGGATGGTTTAGGTTTATCTGATCATGATAGGCAAATAATAATTAATAATGTGAATGTAAGTAAAAAATTACAATAGATAGATTATAATTAATTGTGCAGCCAGTGTTGATTTTAATGCAAGATTAGATGATGCTATATAAATCAATGTAAGAGGACCTTAGAGATTTATAGCTTTGGCATAGTAAATTAAAAATTTAGAAAATTTTATTCATATTTCAACAGCTTATGTAAATTCAGATAAAGGAGGTTATATTGAAGAAAAAATTTATGATCCAGGCTAAGAGAATTTAGAATAGTTAGTTACTTAATTGCTTAAAACACCTGTGAGTATCCTGGAAAAGAATGTCAAGGATATAATTGGTGATTTTCCAAATACATATACATTTACAAAGTGTATTGCAGAAAAACTATTAGTTTAAACAAGACCTCCTACTTTTCCATTGACTTTAGTAAGACCCTCTATAGTAGGTGCATCTTGGAAGGATCCAGTGCCAGGATGGATAGATAGTTTAGTCGCTAGTAGTGCAATATTTTTTTTTGTTGGCTTAGGATTAATTAAAACATTAAATGGAGATGAATGTTTAATTGGAGATTAGGTACCTGTTGACTATGTATCAGACTTTATTTTAACAGCTGGAGCATATTAAAATGGGAGAAAAGAGGTTTCTGTATATCATTGTTGTTCTTCAGCCAAAAATCCAATGACATGGGCTTTGGCTAAAGAAGTTAATGCATAATTTTGGACAAAATCTCCAAGTTCTCAGTAATTCTCAAAACCTAATTTAACATTCTATAAAAATGAAAAATTATATAAACTTATGACCAAGATAAAAAATACTCCTGCTTTGATGTATTATTAGATAGCTAAACGGATAGGAAATAAGGAAATGAAAATATAAGCAAAGAGATTAAAGAAAATAATTGAAAGAGCTGAATCAATTAATGACACATTTAAACCATTTGTCATAAATGAATGGATATTTGAAAGTTCAAATAGTAATTTATTAGTTAAATTCTTGAGTGAATCTGAAAAATAATATTTTAATGTTGATATTGAAAAATTGAATTGGAGAAAGTATTTAGAAAGATTTAATTGGGGAATTCAAAAATATTTATTAAAAGATCAAACAAGAGAACTAAGTGAATAAAGCACTGATGTTTTATCTTAAAGAAATTAGTAATCTTATTTTAGTGATATTGAATGGTGTCTTAATAATGGATAAGATTTTAAAACAAAAACTGCAAAAGAACAAATAAGTTTAGTAATGAATTCATAAAGAGTACAATCTGTAATCAAATAATTAGTAGAAGAAAAAGCAAAGAAATATTAATCAACTACACTAAATCTAGAGAAATTCCATTAAAATATTGAAAAATAAGGGGTAGATATTTGTGAAGTAATGTTTGCCAATTATAATATGGGAGTAATCCGTGTATTTGCTTGGTTTATAACAAAGGTTTTTAGATAAATCTATGAAAAAGTTCAAATAAATGAGTAGGCTCTGTTAGAATTATAAAATTATAATTAAAAAGAAGGAGGACCCTTAATATTTATGCCCACTCATAGATCTTATATTGATTTTATTATGGTAAAATAATATCACATTATATTTAGTGTTCATATGTGTTCTTTTCATATAAAATTAAATGTCCACACATTGCAGCAGCAGAAGATTTTTTATAAATGTCTCTTATTCCCATTATATTGAGAGCTTCTGGAGCTTTTTTCTTGAAAAGAAAACAATTAGAAGATAGTATCCTTTATAAAGCCATATTTTATGAATATGTGTAAAGGATTTTAATAGAAGAATGTTACTTAGAGTTTTTTATTGAAGGAACAAGATCTAGAACTGGAAAAACCTTAAATCCTAAATTTGGATTACTTAGTATAGTATGTGATGCAGTCTTTGATAAAAAGATACCTAATGCAACTATTTTACCAATCACTATCAATTATGAAAAGGTTTTAGAAGCAGATACATACCCCTATGAATTATTAGGGGAAGAGAAAGTAAAGGAATCATTAATAAGAGTCATAAAAGCATTAAAAATATTATCTTCTAATTTTGGAAGAATTCATGTTGGTTTTGGAAAAATGATATCAGTTAAAGAATGGTCAAAATAAAAAGGTTTAGACTCTTTTGAAAATATGAGAGATAGAAAACTGTCAATAGAAACTTTGGGATATGAGGTAGCATATCGATTAATTGAAGAATTGGTAGTCATGCCAACAGGAATTGTATCTTCTCTTTTATTGATGAATAGAAGAGGCATAACTGAAGATCAATTAATAAAAAGATTTGAATGGGTTTTAAAATAGATTACAATTAGAGGAGCTAAGACATCTATTACAAATAATGGTCAAAGTGATGTAACAGTAAGAAATTCTATTGGATTTTTATAAGATTTGATTGATAAAAAGAAGAAGAATGTATTTGAATTGACTTTGATTCCAAAGCAAGAATATAAAAGCATATTGTTATTAAGTTATTATAGAAATCAATTAGCTCATATATTCTTTAGTGAAGGAATTTTCTGTTGTGCTTTAAATGGATTTGGACATTTATTATCTCATAAGGAAGGAGTAAGTATAGAAAGATTATGGGAAGAAAGTGATTTCTTATTAAAATTACTTAAAAGGGAATATGTTATTAGAAATAGAATAACTACTAAAGAATAAATGATTGATTTGATATAATATATGATTGATAAAAGTGTATTTGAAAGGGTGTCAGACAAAATCAGAGTTAATCAATAATTTGGTGAATAAGCATCTCAATTTACTTGTTCAATTATATGGCCCTTAGTGGAATGCTATTGGGCTACTATAGTTTATTTATATTAATTAAAACGTGTTAGTGAAGCTAGTACAACCTTTGAATTAGCAGAATTGATTGCATAGATCTAAGGATTTGCAGAGTAAATGTTTGGAGAACATATCATGGAACATTATGAGAGTTGTTCAATTGAGACTATTAAGAATGCAATTAATACTTACTCTACTATGAGATGTATTAACATCAATAAAAAAGTTGATTCAGAATAAGTAAACATTGTATTCACAGATTAAGAAGTATTTATAAAACTTATAAATTTTTATAGTTATTGGAAGTAGAAGCTTAAGTGAAAAAATACCTTAAGAATAATTATTCTAAATCAATATAAAACCCTATAGATATTGCAAGATCTTTGTTAGATTATACCATTATACCAAAATTATGAGTAGTGTTGTATATACTCATATATATATAATTGAATTATGATGATATTTTGATTGATGCTCAATGATGATGTGATCCATGTCCTTTCTTAACATATTATAAACCACAATATTTGCAAGTTTAAGGTGTTCCTTCAGTTCTTGTATCTAATTTGATATAAACTTATGGATGTCCTGCATTAATATGAGTACCACCCTTAAAAATAGTTTTATTGATATACTAAACATCTAACCACATCCGTATCTACTTCAATTACAGGAATTTTATGAATAAATTCTTCAGCTCTGCTTTTATGAGTTTGGAGTGATTTCTTAATATTATTATTAATACTTTATGAGTTTAATCATAATCCAACCATTTATGTTATGCTAAACTAGTATAAGATTTCACAACCTATGAAAATTAGGCTGTCTTTGCTAATTACATGCATCTTTACAACATATTTATAATTAAATATATATATATTAAATAAAACTAATCTTTTTTATCATTTAGTTTATTTATAATCACTAGATTTATTCATTATGATTTACTAATTTTTGAGATTATCTAATTCAGCTTGTAAAGTCATCAATTCTTCTTATTTTTGATGGAACTCCCTTTAATTAATTTAAATAGATTTTTTTACTTATTTTATTCTATAAATTTCTTTTTCCAAGTATTTACTTCATCAAATAAATATTTTTATTTCTCTTCTACATTAGTATTTTAATCTTCTAATTATGCATGAAGTTCTGAAATATAATAATTAGCATCTTCAATTTCTTTATCTTTTTCTATTAATTATTTATCAAATCCATCAATTATATTTTATTTTGTTTCTACTTTCTCTTACAATTATTAGATTTCTTCTTACAATATTTTTATAGTATTAACTAACTATTAAATCTAACTATATGCTTAAGATAATTCACTCTCCTCATCTTCTTCCTATTATTTCAATTATTGTGTTTATAATATACCAATCCTATTTTCCAACTCTTAAACTTTTATTTTCCAAGGCTCTTCAATTTATTACATATTCACAATCTGCATTTGATTTTAAGGAAATATATTAGATTGAGATGTATGAAATCTTTAACGTGCAGATTGATCCAAAGCTGGACGACTTACACTACCATTACCATTTATAGGAATAATAGGTCTATTAGATTACTATAAAAAACTAGTTTGCTACTAGAATTGATAAGGTTATTGAACTATTGGTTGAATTTAAGTTTAAATAGAATGTTGAGAAACTATTTTTATTGTTGGCTATGAAATTTATTAAAATTAAGTTGAAAATCCTACTCCATAGTTGGGTTAACTAATTTATTATCTCATAATCTATAATAATATTAAATTCTAGAAATATAAAAAATGTTTGAGGTAGAGCGCCACGAGTGGTATTTTATATATTAATTCTCCTTAATTGCTTTTCAGCATTTATAGGTGATATTTATATTTTTGTAGGTATTTTCCTAGAGTTTTCTTATTTTAATTTCATTGTTGATTGCTTCTCTAGTTGATATCTAAAATTTTTATTGAAGTAACTCGCTAACATGACCTCAATACATTATTCAACAAATTACATATAAACTTGATTTATTAGACTTATTATTTTATAGGATTAATAAAGAGAACAAAAAATTTAAATGTTAAAAAATACTCTATTTTATTTTTATAATCTTAATATTTATAAAATGCTAATTTACTATAATTCAATTTATTAATGATCTAAAAAGTGCTAAAAATAATAAACAAGTGCTTTATTTTTTATAAATATACCCAATATAAATTTGGGAATAATTTTTTTAATTAAATAATTATAATTCTAATGGAAGAATCGCTATTTCATTGTTATCATGAAATGATTCCAATTGCCTCATTTTCTGAATCTCCACTTCTATAAAAAGAAGACTAACCATTAGCAGATGAAACTTGTATTGAAAAAAGGGTAGTTGAAAGTTAGAGAATTAAATCAAATAGAATATAGCGTATAATTGATATTCAACATAAGTTAAACAAACCTAAATAAAGTTACAAAGTTGAATTAGAATTATCAATAATTTTATTGAGAGAAATGAAAATTAATAGATAATTAGAATTTGTTATGTTGATTTCAATTTTAGCTGATAGTTTGATCAGACTAAATTCTTATATATATTTATTTCTTCTATTAGTTGATAAAGAAAGTGATGGTAAGATTATGTTATATTACCTAATTCTAATACCAAGATTTTACTTTTTTTTGAGTTTAATAAGAATGTTGTTTAGAAGATTACACTTGTATAGAAATCAACCAATTTTAGTGATAATTGTATTATTTAGATAAAATTTTACAAATAAAAATATGATTGAAGAAGCATCAAAGGAATGGTATAATTGGCGAAATGAATCTTCTCTATTTAATCTCAAACAACTTTTCATTTATTTACTAACTCCTAATGAATTATCATATTTCTAATTAAAATCTTTAAAAAATGGAATTAAAACCTTTATAGTGACCAGTTTTATATTAAAAACTATAGAGGTAGTCATGTTTACCCCTATTATGCTAATACTATTAAATTTTAATGAAAAAATAATAAGCAAATCATTTTTAATTCCTAATAGTTATTAGGAATTTACTCTCGTTTTAATATATATTGATGGAATTAAATACATATTCTTTAGTATTTTTTACTTAACAAAAAGAAACTATTAGATTAATAAATTTTGATGCAGATTAAATTCCAATATCAATTTTAAGACATACTTATAATGTTGTAAAATTATTTATTTTAAATATCAAATATATCATTTTAATATCATACATAGATGATTTTTAATTATATTAAATTTTTACTTTCAATTTTATTATTATCATAAGTTTAATAATTAACTATCATTAGATTTTATCAAGAAATACTTTTCTTAAGAAAAAATCTAATGAAAAAATCATTAAAGATGATTAGAAATCTTTATCATATTTAATCAAAATTCCTTTTCAGATTATAATACATAAAACGAATATAATGTAAATAATTAAATTATTATTTATTTTTTTTATTATTTTATTCAAATCGATGAGCTTTTAAGTATAAACAATAATATGAATTAGACAACTGATTCAAAAAAAGAAGAATTTAGAAAGTATTTAGAAAAAGCAGGAGTAATTGACTAATTGACAAGAGTCTTAGTCGGATTATACGAAGAACCAGAAAAACCTAATAATGCCATAGAGTATACTCTAGAATTAAAATTAGCTATGTCAAAAAGTATTTAGGATCTCCAGTTGACATTGATGTTGACAAATTAAAATTAGAATATGAGAAATTGAAAGATGAAAACATTAGATTAAAGAGAGAAGTTGCTGAATTAAAAAAAGAAGTAAATAATAAAATATCAAATAATTTAGTTATAAGCAGCCTAGTAAGAATAAAATTGATGAATTATACAAAATATTTAATTATATTGCTAAACAGTTTCTATATTTTATTTGTAATTAAATCCAATATAGTAATATATTTTACAACAAAAAACAATGAAAAATTTATTTTTGATAAGTTTACTCTAATAATCATTTTAAAAGAGGACCAACTATAGGTTTGTAATCATACAGTAATTTAATTTCTCCATCAAAGATGCCACATTATTCTAGAGTTTTTTTAGGATCCAAAACCTATAATGAAAACTTTATTTTACATCTTCAGGACTAAATCTATCTCGACAAACCGATATTCCAGAAATAGCACCTTAATGCATTTTTGAAATTTCTTCATGTATTTGTTCAACTCGTGTTGTTATAGGTACCTTTTAATGAAATTTAAAGTACTCTGATTTTCAAAGTAAATAGATCAGTTACAGGATGTACCAACTTTATTATTAAGTCCACCTTAGGAGTAACAATATCTGGATTTTCATACTAAGGAATATTGAATATTGAAGGTAAATATTCTTCCTTCTTCTTTGATTTTTTAGACTTTTTAGATTTTTTCTTTTTTGGTGGCATTATTAAATAATTGAAATATAATAGAAATTAATATATGTGATAAAATACTTATAAAAACTATTGAAATTTATAGATCAGCAATAGTACTCTATTTCTCCTCCATCATCCTCTAACATTTTAGGTTTTATATATTGATGAATTTTTATTTTAGATTCTACGTTTTAATTATTCTCAATCATTGAAAACTCTGAAAATTTAGATTACACTTGAATATTTTATTATGTTTTATTTAAATCTTCTTTTATTTAAGCAGCAATTTAGATTTCATGATACTTTTAGAACATTAATTCTAAAGTTGGACCAAGCATTTAGGTAAGCCTGTAATTTATTTCATTGTTTTTTTCTTTTAATTAAAGAAAGGAATTATAAATCTTTAAGAATTTTTTAGTTGTGTTAAATCTTGTTCTTTTATTGATTACTCTTGCTCTCTTTTATTTGTTTGCTTAAGTAATTAAAGTATTAGGTTTAGATTAGTCTTCAGTGATAATTTGATAATGTTTGTCTATAAAAACAACAGGTTTTGGAGTGTAATTAAAAACTTAAACCTAATTTTAATCAAGTAGCGTTTTTTTTAATTTATCAATTTATTGAATTTTACTTAATATGGTAATTATATCTAAATCTTTTTTGATCATTTAATCACATTGAATTAAGAGCTATCTTGTCATCCAAATCTTTTTAAAACAAGAACAACATAAAAGAATATAAACATAGAAATTTAAATCTAATTTCAATTAATTTCTAGTATCTAAAATTTTTTAAACCAAATTCTCTATAAAATTTTCTTTATACTCCATTAATTTTTTAGTAAATTAATTAATATCATGCTAAGTGATTTTTTATTCCGTTACTTCTGCTTGATCTTATGATTACTCTTATCGTTATATTTTCTGACTTAAAGAAACACTACTCCACATCCTAGTAATATGACTTAATTTAATCACTTAAAATGTATAATTTTTAAGTTTTTCAAGTAATTCATCAACTCTATTTATTTTATTTTATATAAAATTCAATAATCTATCATATGAGAATTGTATCCTACCCGAATTTTAATAAGGAATATTAAAATCATATAAAATATTAGCCAACGAAATTCTCATGGAAAGTAAATTATATTTAAGAGCAAACATTCCAAATATTGCAGTAAAGAATTTTAGTATTCCCCCTAAATATGAAATAAATTAGTCTAATCTATATGCTGTCTTAGTTGTTATTTAATTTTGTTGATTTATTCTTAAGTTTATTTCAAATAATGATGTAAGATTAATATTTTTTTTCTATTATATTAAATAAATTGATATACATTAAATTATCTATTATCATTTAAAGTGAAAGACCAATAGTCTAATTCCTTGGTTTTGGTTGTGGTCATTAAGCTTAATAAATTTTCATCTTTTTAGATTGCATTATGTTGAAAAAATAAATCTGTGTATATAGATTATTATAGATTTGTTTAAAGATAAAAGTCAGAATTTAATTGCTATTGTAAATCATCATCTGTATAATTCTAAACAAATAAAGTCGATTTAATAAGAGTGGAGAGAGTGATTGTCATATCTTCATCTAATTAAGCTTTTTTAATTTCTTCTTCTGAATAGCAGTTGTCCTCGTTCTTACAGATTTAAATAAGTAATTTTGGATATAATAGTGTTTCTGAATTATAACCTCCCTGCAGTTGAAGTTCAAAGGTTAAAGGCAAGCATAAATAATATTACAGCTGTTTTTCTATGTATGCATTTTATTGAAAATCAATATTTCGGAAATGCCCAACAGTGCATTGTTCTAATTTAAATTCCCTTAACGATTCTCTTGTCTTTAGACCATCTCCTGTAGTTTTTTGGATATATTGATGTAAAGATATTGAAAAGAGATTTTTTTAGGAATTTTTATATTAGTTTTAAAGAGGATCTTCAAGTTTTATAGCAAGCATAAAATTCTCTACATTCATGGTACTATAATTTGGATTTGCACTCTATATTGTTTGTACTTTAATCTAATAGACAATATATTTTAAAATACTGTATATTCAGATTTTGTGAGAATGCTTATGAGTCTGTTTATAAAGATGAAACTTAAAAGGAAAATCATTATAATAGATGATAATCCACCACATGCTGTTGTGTATCTGTCTTTTTATTTCATATTTAAATTTAATTCAACTCCAAAGAGATCGAATTATTTAATTCCTTTTTTAATTTTCAAATACATTTCTTAGAATTCGCTTCCTGTTTTAAAATTTAATAATTAATTTTTTTCAATGTTGGAATAAAGTTAGATGAAGTTTCTTCAATTTTATAAATTTTATTAGATTAGTTATTTAAAAAACTACTCATCCAATATGAATTTAATAAAAATTAATTGCCTGACATAACATAACCAAATTATTACTAAATAATAAATGAAATGAATTTGATAAAATATAAAACATAGTTTATTTAAGAACACTTAAACCTTATCTTCAGTTCAAAAATAAATGGGAAAATAATTAAAAAAATATAATAATTCTTTAAATGTTTTTTTAGAACATTTAATACAAATTTAGTTAGATGTAATTACGAAAAAGCTACCTGATATTTTTAACATTTTAAGATTTTAGATGTTACTAATATGAAAGTTGTATTATTCTTTTAAATTTTTCTATATATTATTATTTTCAAATATATATAAATATATGTTTTCCAATACATTTTTCGTCAACATGATACGATCAATTAAAGAAAATTTGTATTCCATAAGAAATTTTGAATCTAATTTACTTAAAATTATAAATTCTAATTAAACAATTGAATTATTATAAGCTAATCAAACTGATTATCTATTACCAATAGAATTTGTATATTACAAGGATTTAGAGAAATTAAATTAGGAATTAAATTTATTAGGTGAAGTCAAACATTAATGATTGAATTTATGTAAATGATTTACAAATCAATAATAATAATATTTAAATATATATATATATAAATATAAAAAAAAGAAATGAAAAAAAGAAACTAGAAATAATGTAATAAATTAAACTATCAAATAAGGTGATTTTATTATTTCCTCCAAAATTTAATCTTCAAAATTTGGAACTAATTCAAAGAAAATTATTGCAAGTGGTGATGATAAAAATTGTGTTTAAATTTGGCAAATAGGAGAATCAAAACCAATTGCTGTATTAAAATGATAGAATTTTAGACTTTAAGTTCTTAAAATAATTCTAATGCTTAAGTTGAAGTTGCCAGAATTTGCTTTAGTTTTTGTGAGGCAGAAATTTTCTCAGGGTCAAATAGAGGAATTATAAACGTTTGGGATGTAGAAAACAAAAGATGTATTTAATCTAGTTAAATAAGTACTTTAAACACTCAAAGGACATTCTGCTTGTGTGAATTCTCTCTGTATTTATCCATCAGATGAAAATAAAAATTTATTATTCAGTGGAGCATATGATAGCTCAATTAAATTATGGGATTTGAGATCAAAAACTCCTGTAAATTAATTTAAAGGTCACACTATGTAAATCAATACATTGGCTGTTTCTCCTAATTCTAAGTTATTAGCATCTGGATCTAATGATGGATCGGTCAAACTTTGGGATATTGGTTAAGGGAAATTGATGACATCTTTCACATAACATGATAGTCAGATTACATGTTTGGCATTTAATCCAATCGAAACATCATTAGCATCTGGAGGTGCAGATCGTTGTATTAGAATTTGGAATTTGAATGGACTTAATTAAGTAATCAATTTTATATTATATAGATATCTATGACTAGAACAGATTCCACACCTATTTAAAGTATTCTTATTAATGATAATGGGAAATTACTATATTCAGCAACACATGAATCTTTAAAAGTATGGGATCTTGAACATGATTGTTAATTATTAGACAATGTAGAAAGTATGTGGAAGGGAGTTTAAGATATGATAATAACACAAGATTAAGAATAATTGTTAGGATTGGCTTCAAATCCTCAATCAGGTTTTAGTTTACATGGTGTTTCTTTGAAATCTATTTGTTAGGATAATAAATGCAATGAATAATAATAAAAATAAACTGCAAATACTAATTCTAAATAAAGAGGAAGGACACCTGATAAAAGATAAGAAATGGCTACAATAACACCTAAAATTTAAGAACCAGAAAATAAGTTAAAAAATAAACCATCTATGTAAATATAAGAATAAAATTATGTTAATCAAGACAATTAATATGAAAAATAAAAATAAAATGAAATTTCAAAGGATTAATAATCATAATAACCATAATAACAATAACCAATGTTTCCACCAATTCAACCTCAAATTTATAATTCACCATATATTAATAATTCTCATAATTAAAATGGACATTTATAATAATACTAAATACAATAATAATAATAACAATTGTAGTAATAATAATTACTATATTAATATCAAATTTAATAACCATTTTAAATTAATTAGTAGAATTAATAATAAAATTTAAATTCTCAATAATAATAGAATTAAATTATCTAACCAATAAATAACTAACCTCAATAAAATTGTAAATAATAAGAAAATTAATAAATGCCTTAAAATATTTAATAAGAAAATTAAGAATATGATGAAAACTTTGAAGAGGATCCAGATATGACGACAACTAATGACCTTACATTATCTTAATTCATGTTAGGAGATCATAATAAAGAGAAATTTAAATAAGTGGATCTCATTCATGAAATATCTAAAGATCACAATAGAATTAATTAAATATTATCTTAAAGAATGACATATTTGAAACCAATACTATGTTGGTGGAGTAATAACAATATTAAATCAGTTATTAATGCTATAAATCAGTAAATTTATTTATTAATTTAGAGTAATAGATCCTTCAATTTTGTAAGACGTACTTTCATTGTTTTCATAATAACCAAAATTTAATTCTATTCCTATAGATAATTTTCCTCTTTTATTGGAAAAAGCTAGATTATTAGTAGAATCTAGATTTGCATTTCATATCAAAACAGGTCTAGATTTTGCTTATAAATCTCTTTGTTTATTTAGAGATGTATAATTTCATAAAATAAATTTAGGATATATTGAATATTAAACTTTTCAATTAATTATCTAAAGCTGACTTAGCCAGAGAAGAAAGAATATAGAAATATGATAAAATTATTGAACAATTAAAAATAATAGTACAAATGCCAAAAATGTAAAAATTAGTTGAAAGAAATAAAGATGAACTAACAGAGTTGGCAAAAAAATTGTAAATAGAAACTGTAGGTTTGTTAAAGAAAATTAATCCAAATATTGCTTAGAATTGAAGATTATTTTATTTCTATTATATTTATATATATAATATTTTAGTCGTTAATGAATAATTTAAAATCTAAAAATTCTGCTCCTTTAGACAAAACATAAAAGTATCCTACTTTAGAGATTTTAACTATTCCAATGCATCAAATGAGAATTGACATAAATAATAATAATAAAAATAGAATAGATTCACAATAATCCTCTAAAAATTTAGAAATACTAAGATAAAGTCATTAAAACAGTACTAGCAATTTAAGACTTGACAATCCCCTCAACAAATCAAGTGAAAATTTAATTAAAAAAACTCCTACTAGAACAAAGCCTTGCATTTCAATTGATAAAATACCTTATCCATTATAAAACAATTTCACATTAAGTCCTCATAGTGCCTTTGTGAAACCCTAAATGAAATAAGAAGATGATTAATTAAATATTATAAGTTATTGCCATTAGAAATCAAATCTAATAGATCAAAAGAAGGAATAAATGATGTTGCAATTACAATAAACATAGTAATTATTAGTATTAAAAGAATAAGAAAACTAAAAATTATAAGAAATTAATACTAGATTGTATGAAGAAAATTAAAAGTTATTTAATTAAGGTGATGATATGCTCAAAGACATTGAAACTATGAGATAGAATTTTGATTAGTAAAATAATGAATATATGATGTTAAAATAATAAAACTAATAATTAATAGAGGATGTAAGATTAATTTAAAATGAAAGAAATTAAACTTAATCTCACAGCGATTAAATATTGAATCTTAAAAATTATGAAATTTAATAGCTTTAAAATGAGTTAAGAGAATATCAAAAATTACTATAACATAAAGATTAAACAATATCTAATTTAAAATAATAACTTGATATTGTTGAATAACAAGAGATTGGTAGATAGAATATTAATTAATGTAAAAAAAATTCTGAAAAATCCTTACTTAATAACAATAACCAAATAGAAACATCAATAGAGATGTAATAATCATAAAACAAAATGGTAAAAACATTTGAATCTAAATACCAAACATAGATAGAATAAATTTCATCTGAAAAAGACATGTGTGAATAAAAATTGGTAGACTTATAATCAATAATTAATTAATTTGTTTTAAATGAAAAATAATAAAATATGACTTCCAATTCAAATGGAAATGTAATTTATTAAAAATAATATAACAAATTAAAGTAAATAGTTCAAATTTAAAAAAAATAAATTGAATCTTAATAAAAAACAATCATGAATTAACATTATGAAATTTAAAATCTTTCAAATTTACTTTATTCTATTGAATAGGATTGTTCATCTTCAAAAAATAGTAACATTTTCTATGAAAATTATTCCATTTAATAACTAAATATGTATATATAGTTAAATGATTAAATAGTAGTGATATAGGATAAAAGGAACCTAATTAAAGAGAACCTATAGATACAAAAGGTTTATAGAGTATTTCGTTTAAATAACCATAGAGTTCAAATGTTGTTATGGAGGATACTTTTAGAAATATGTAAAAAGAATAAGAACTATTCAAATCTACTAATGATTAATGATATAAATTAAAAAAGATATTATTATTACTTTAAAATAATAGTTTTGTAAAAAAGTTGTTAAAAACAAAAATAAATGAATCAAAGCATTTTCCAATTATTTTTGCCTTAAAAAGTTGTTGATACATTTTATAATGAATTAGAGGAATCTTGATCTTTTGATATACCAGGAGATGAATTCCTAAGTTTTTATCTTACATTGGTAGAATTATTTGGTTTATTTTTTGTTTCACCTAAATACAATCGTAAATAAATTTTACTTTTAATGGCAGGGGAAAAGGTTCTCGTATTTACAGTAGATGGTTTCTATACTAAAGTAAAACTTGTTGAGGATACATTGTCTTTTGCTTTCCTAATAATTAAATTAGAAACATACACTTATTTTTATGACTATGTTTTCTCAGTCAATTCTTACAAAACTCGTATTGGTTAATTTTTAACAAACTAAGCTTGACTTTTTGTTAAATTTTAAGGTGATATGAGTTTTTTAAATTGATTTAAATCTGTAACTACTCCTTTAGTTGATTATTTTAAATCAGCTTCTATAGCTGAATTACTATTGTTATTAAAACTACTATTATTTTAAACTTGATTGGCACTTTAATTTAAATATTTATCCTAAAATGAACTATTCGGTTTCTATTGATTTCGTAAAGTTGATGCAGCCTATCTCCTACATTAAACATTTCTTAAATAAATCTAAGAACTTGATTAAGGCAAAGGAGGGCCTTAATGAGTAACTTTTTTGACTGCATCTTTTTAAAATGGTGATAAACTATCCTTTTTTGTTTAATTAACTCCTCTGGACCCATCTTTAACCTCGGCACTATTAGGCCTATTTTTGATATTTGTATTATCTGTATTTTTAGTTAAGGAAGTGCTTCTTTCTTAAACTTTAACTAAATTTAAACTGGAAGGATTAGTTAAAACAGAAACTTCATTAACTTATGCATTTTATTTTTAAATACATGATTAAGATTATGATTATTTTATTTAATTTTTTTATTACAATTACTAAAATTTCTGATAACTAGATTATAATTAAGATATTGATTAGGTGAGTGTTTTTTATATTTCAGAATGTTTCGTAGAATTCATTTACTAAATCATAGTTGGACTAATTAATTATTCTAATTTGCTTTTTTGTTGAGCAGCATTTTATTATACAAATAGTTATTATTATTATTATTATTATTATTATTATTATTATTATTATTATTATTATTATTATTATTATTATGTTATATTTGATTATGTTGTTAACTATGTTGTTTAAGATTATAATGATTATTTATCCATATTTGAGATTGTTTCTTATTATTTATTAAAATAATTAAGTGATTATTAAACTTAATTTTTGAATTCTTAAAAATTGGTTAAGATAGATGGTTGATTGTCTTTCTATTTAACTGAGCTTGGCCTATTATTATTATTAGTGTCTGTTTAATTTTTTTTATCATCATTCTATTATAAAGAATTGCTTCTAATTCCATTTGAAGGATTAGCTTAGACTTATAATTATAGCAAATTAGTTGCAATTTGAGAAATTGATTAGTTATTTTGATTTTCATTTTAAGGTTTAATTAAATTATTAATTAAATTATTTTTCTTAACAGCCTATTCTTATTATTATTATTATTATTATTATGGGGTTCTAGTTTTCATTGCACAATGCATTAATAGATTTTAAAATGAAGGATTATTTGTTAAATTTGCTGAAGTTATATTTGAATTCAATTAAAGATCACTTTAATCTTATTATTAAGATTTACTGCTAGCTGATCTTACTTAAGGTGCATTTTAAGAACTTTTAGGGAAATTTGATTAAATTTAAGGTTATTTATGAGGTTATACCAGAGATTAACTCTTTTAAGCTCCCTAATTAAAGATTAAAATTTACTTTTAAAATTGAAGGTGTTGTTGGATCAGCCTTTAAATTGATTTCAGAAACAGGAACAAAATCAGGTGAACCAGAGTATACAATTGTAGCTAAAGAAATGTTTTCTTTATTTGTTAAATCTTTCCATTTCAGCTTTGGATTTGTAACTTTTCCTAACACTCCCTTACAAAAATGAAAATTAATTCTTACTTATTTTGCTTACAAATTTGTATATATTTCATCTACAGGTCCATTATGGGAATTTAGGAATGTATTTCTTATAATTAGTTCATCCTACACTTAGGAAGGGTTCTAATCATCAGAAGTTAACTCATTCCATGAGGCTGTTCTTTTTGGTCCTTATTTGGTCATTCTATTTTCTAATGCATTCAACTAATAAAAGAATGATGCTCTGATTTCAAGATCTGGCCTCCTTGAATTTAAATATTCAAGAGTTTTATATAGTGTCCATGAATATCTATTAAATTTAAATATTTTAACGAACTTTTTCATAAAATATGCAGCAAGTACACAACAAGCTCTACTCTGTCCTCTAACTGAATGGACTAAGCAACTCTCTCCCTATTGAAAACATTCTTCTATGAATGTAAATATTTTATTAACATTTTCACTTCTTTCATCAAATAACACCTAGATATATCAAATGTTTAATGAATACCTCATTATCTTATTCCAACCAATTAAATGTTAAATACTTAGCACCCATTAATGTCCATTTATTTTGTACTTCTGTTCCAGCACAATTTATTATATGAGTGACTTTATTTGTCTAAATGAATTCACGATCCTTTATTGAATCAAATACCAAACCTAAGATGCATATTCGTCTCCAATAAACAATCCATCCTTTATTTTTATAGCTCCTACTATTTGGTTCTATGCCATATTAAATAATTTAAATTAATATTATTAAAGTTAACTCTTCTTTGCAGATCAATAAAATTTATTTTAACATTTCAATTTTTATTGAATTTCAAAAATTTAAAAGAATTGGAGATATTTAATAAAGTAAATTTTTAATATTTCATTATCATAAGTTCCTTTTAATTGGTAAATCAAATAAAGTATTATTGATAAAAGAATAATAAATTGTATAATGATTCTATATATAAGAAATAAAATATATGTTCAATAAAAAAACTTATAATAATGAATAACATATTAGAATAAGAAAATATTAATTTATTATAAATTAAAATTGATTAATTCTTAAGAATGAATAACAAAACAAGTTCATTTGATTAAAATTCATTCAATTATGGAGTCGCTCAAGAATATAAACTAAATAACGTTTTAGGAATTATAATGAAGGATAATGAATCAGGATGGTTATAAGGAAATGAATGTATTGTATGCGATTTAAATTTTACAAAGTGTGGAAAATAACATCATTGGTATTTTATTTTGAAATTTTGAAAGTAGAGTCTGTGGAAACCCTGTATGCAAAACTTGCTCTAATAAAATTATCAATGATAAAAGATCATGTGATCTATGCTTTAAAAGAATTTAGTTGGTAGATTAAGAAAAATTAAAGAAACAGTAAATCAAAACAAAGAAGGAAGCAATAAAGGAATTAAAGAATTAAATAAAAAAGCAATAAGAAAAAAATGACTTAATGAAAAATTAGTTAATAGATCTCTAAAAGTAATTCGAAATGCAAGAACATGAGAATGCTTAATAATACAAATCATTGGAGGATTAATTTGAATAAAAAATCAATACGATTAGATAATAGATTGAGAATAACAATAGATTAAATTAAAACATTTTAGGAGAAAAAAATCAGTTAGAGGAAATAGAAAGGGAAATTACAGATTTAAGGAATAACATTGAAAAGAAGGGATTTGAAATAAAATTTTTAAGAGACAATAAATTCAAATAAGAAGAGAATCTTCAAAAACAAGAGAAGAATTTGTAGGATTTATAATTAAGTGTAATTATTAGATATTAATATATTTAGTTAGAACAAAAGTAGGAAGAGAAGAGATCATAAATGGAAGAAGGAGTAAAATACGAAAATAGATTAACTACAAATTAATCAAAATCTGAAGAATAAGATAAAAAGAGCACTTTATAAAATAAGGAATAAAAAGAAAAATGTATTATATATTGATTAATTAAAAATTAATTTAAATTAAAAATGATTATAAATTTAATAAAAAGATAAATAGAATTAAAGATTTCTTTTCTTATTTTATTTTAATTTTAGTAAGTTTCAGAGAAGTATAACGTTATAATAAATTATTTTAAATGGATAATATGGATACTCGATCTATTATTCAAATATGATTTAATAGAAAAAGCATTTAATTTGTTTAGATATTGATAATAATTCATTAGAAATCAGACATTAATTTATATGAATTTTATGTCAACTGTATGATTTTTGAAATATCAATTGAGTTTGTTAAATAATTAAATTTTAAAATCGGTTATCATTAAATAATGAATTCAAACTAAGCAGACTTCAATGAATAATAAGCTGTTGAAAATACAGAAAATATTGACACAACTAATACTGAATAACTACTTGATTTCACCAATATGTTTAAAAATCAAAAAGTAGAAAAACCTAAATTGCTAAAAAGATAATAATAATAATAACAAACATAATAATAATAATAATAATCAACTTAATCTATAGACGAACAAAATAATAAATCAGTCAAAAATACAGTACCAAGAAATCTCACTATTACTCAAGAAAAAATGAGTTAACGAAGATGTTTAGATGTACGTAGATGGTATAGTTTGAGTAGACCATAATACTAAAGAAGTTGTGGAATTTCATCAGTTGTGACTTGTTGGAATTATTTATTTTCTACTTTAGGTGTAGGAAATTTAAATCCACTTTCATAAGAAGATGTGATTGTTTCATTGGGGTAATGATATTAACTATTTTAGTTTAACAACTGAGATAGGGCCTCATTTTAATGATGTAGAATTTGGAACATTTAGTGGAAATATGTCTTTAATATCTTGGTTTAAGAATTTATGCAGGTTGCACAAAGTATAAGGAAGAGCGTATTTTTTATGGAAGAATGAAGGAGATTTTGCCACTCCTGGTGTTGATAGAGATGTTGCACTCTAAAAATTAACAACTGGATTAAAAACCGATAAAATCTCCTTTGTTTATCATGCATATGATCATTATTTCTGTCCAATTGGATTTGAATGCACTCCAAATAAATAAGTAGAAGCTTTTGTGGATGAAATAGATTATAATGATTGTTAATATTGGATTATTATTGCAGAACCTGCTAAACCATATCCAATGTTTACTGTTAGAAAATGGGTTGATATTGCTTAAGATTTAGAATTAAAATATCCTCAATACATGAATATTAGAAAAATGGATGCAGGAATTAAAAACTACAAATATGAAAAGGGAGTCAGTTAACATTGCATAATGGCATTTGAAAGGATAGATCCTAAACCAAAAAAAGTGTTGGAAAAAAAAGAAAAGCATATCAAAAATGAAGAAGTGCAGCATGAAAAAAACGATTAACATAATTAGCAAGTAGAGATTCATGAATAAGTAAATGAAAATACAGAAATTGTAGAACAATTTATTAATAATTCATTGAAATAAAATGATTAACCTTGAAAATAAAAGACAAATTCTCTGATAATTCATATTTTATGTAACAATTAAATTACAATAACATACATTTGGGTTTTATTAATTATGATAAATTTATATAGTATCATTTACTAAATAGTATTTTCAACCTTTTATAGGTGCATTTTGATATATTAAAATTTTATTTTATTAAACTTAAAAGTGTGATATGAATAATATAACGTGTAATACTAATTAATCAATCCGAAAATGAACTACTATCAGATTTTTCAAATCTTGTTAATTTTTTCTACTAATTTGTATCTTAGATTCTTACTTTCAAACATTTTGATTTTTTCATTTATACTAATTAAGTGATTCTAGCATCTAAATCATCGTGTTGTTAAACAAGAATCTTATTCTTACCTTTTAAATCTCTGATTTATTTTTATAATTAATCAATCATATCAAGATATTATCCTTATTCTTTTTTATGATTCTATAATTATGATTTCAATATAGTGTTCTCTTCTCTTAATTTAATCAATTCTTTGCTAATTTTCTCAATTTTAGACTCTAAATTATCCATATCCTAATGTTAAGCATCTGTTAACTATTATTGTTATTTTGTTAATCTATCTAATTAGAATTTATATTTTTCTGATTCTTCTTTTAAAAATGTATTTGATCTTTATTCAACATGAAGTAGTCGAATTTATTCATTTAATTCTTCTTATAAATTTTCTATTTACATGTTCTTATTTTTCAATTCTTCATTAATTGATGATTACTATTATTTTTCATTAACATATTAACTATTAAGTTCTTTAATTTATTTACTCATTTTATCAAATTAAAATTCATAATCTGTAATCTCTTATTCTAATCTTTTACTATAATATTAATGTGAGTTATTACTTTGAATCTTCTAATTATGGTAATAATCTACTTGATTTCTCATATTAAATTCTTAATGAATCATTTTCTTATAACAATTATCGATTATCCTTCTTGATTCTATCACTTTCTAAACTTAAATTTTTTAGCTTCAACTCTAATTCACTGACTTTTTCTTTAATATCTGCACTTCTCTTTTTTTATTTATCTACATCAACCATTTTCTCCTCTAACTATTATTGTAATTGTTAATCTAATTTAATTTTTAATTTTTAGATTCGCTTTTATTATTTTGAAATAATTTCTTCTTTTGAAATTAATTTATTTTCTAGTAAACTGATTTATGTTTTCAAAGTTCCATTCTCCTTTTATAAAGAATCAATCTCTTCATTTAATTAACCACTTACTTTTTCTAAAGTACTACTTTCATTATATTAAAGCTTGATTTTACTTTTTTGATTTAACATAGATGTTAATTTATCTATTTGTATTTAGAGTTTCTAATTATTCTATCTTTCAGTATTTCTAAAATTAATTAATATTCATACGCATTTTCTTTATAAAATTCACACTTTCTTTCAAGATCATCCTTCTCATTTAACCAATCTTTTTTATCCTCCTACCATTTAACCTATAAATCAATTATTTCTTCTTTCATCTCAGTTAATTATTCATTTTTTTTCAAAATTTTGAATTATAATTTATTTGTAGCATCTTTCAATACATCTTCTTATTTGAAATTCTAAGTAGCCTCATCTTAAATAGTCTTTCTTTTATCATTTCCAGATTCCCTAAGTTTATTTTAGGGAGTATAATTATTTGTAGTTTATTGTTATTACATATAAAATTAATGTTAAGAGATATATTAATAAAAAGTTTTTACTTTAAATATTTTATGTAAAAAAACTTTACTAAAATAGTGTGTTAAAAACTGTATTATTTAGAAACAACTAATTATACAAGTTGATTTTTCAAAATAATGTAGATTTGATGATTTTGCTGAAGACCACTTTGATTTAATTCTTAAGAATGAATTATATGATTTAGAAAACTTAAACAATTATATAAATTTTCAATATTTTTATTATATGTTTATAATACTGTATCATTAACTTGTCTTCTTAAGTTCTTCTAATTCAAATGCCTTCTTTAATGCCTCTTATTAATGTCTTGATTTGATTCCAACTTATCCACCACCAATAGTTCTTAATAATTCATGGTTTTCATTGTAATGTTATCTTAAATCACGAGCCTTTAATTAATTTTATTTTATACTAAGTTATCAAATTCAGCTTAATCTTCCTTTCTTACTTCTGTCAAAGCAACACAAGTAGCTGTTTTTTAATGAACCAAAGCTCCTAATCTAGCCTTGTCTAAATAATAAAATTATTTAATTACTTTTGACAAAGGCAAATGGGACTTCTTGACGTCTGCATAATTGTGGAAGCCATACTACTAATTCAATTGGATCAACATCATAAGCAATCAAAACCAATTTAGCTTTTTTAGTTTCAACCAATGTAGTAACATGATTCAATCCAAATTTAAGGACTGTCACTTTCTTACTATCTGTCTTTTAATTTTAAGCCTTTGATTCAGCAGCTTTGACTAATCTTTATTTCTTTTCTGTTTTTGTTTCAGGTGCATATTTTTTTAATAAAGCATAGACCTTAGAGCCTTAAATTAAAATTTACGATTTACTTTGATTCTTGTCAAGTGTTTTGCTGAATTAATGAATAGCTGCTGGTACTTTGATTCTTTGCAATAAAATCTTTTTTTATCTATGTAAAAGAATATAACGAGGCCATCTAACATATCTTGATAAATCTCTCTTTGGTTGGACATCATTTCCAATTCTGAAGTTTTTGGCTTCTTTAACAAAGAGGGGATTCTTCTTTCTATCTGCTACTTTCTTTTAAACTTTCTTAGCCTTGGATGTCTTAGGAGCTTTTGGCTAAAGGAATAATTATCATCAAATTTACCATAGTTAATGAAAATCTTTTAATATATTTTTTGAAAATAAAAGAAAAAAATAAGTATTAATCATAAACCAATATTATTTATTCAAATTTGAACTACCCCAGAAAATATCAGGCTTTGTCATTTAATTGTCTCAGTTAGTATAAATATTATATAGCTTGTGAGAATCGAAATGAATAAAAGATAGCAAAATAATAAAATGCTTATCACTTGTATTTAATAAAAAGATATTTTTATAGTTTTGTTAAATATCCATCTTGCTATTGAATTTATATTCATTTATTTTTTTTAATTTAATGATTACCTTAATATATGTTATAAAATTTAGTTCTATTATTCATTTATAATAAATTTATTAGTATCTTGAATTGAAAAATCATAATCATATACTAATTTTTCAATTCATAATTTTTTTTTATTACCTCTAAATATTCTTCTAATCATTTTTTGATATTAAATTAGGACTTGTTGAAACTAATGTTCTTATTGTAAAGCATATTATTTGATTATAATATCTAAATTAAGATATATAGATTAAGTAGTATTACCTGACCCTGAATAACTAAAAATAACTATTACTTTCATAAATAATATAATTAGATAATACTCAATTATCAAACAACTTTCTAGAACAAGGCTCAAAACATCTTTGAATCTCTTGTAAGTTTACTTCTTCAATAATTCTAGGATTAAATTTAGGTACATAAGATCTATCAACAAATAAACTTTTTAATCCTTCAACAAGATCAGGTCTTACAACCACTTTATCCAAAATACATTATTCCATTTTTAGATTATCTTTAAGTGATAATTTTAAGTTTTTATTTCTCATAAATGATTCATAAAAAGCATAAACACTAAAGGCACTATTTTTTCTAATTAGAGCAGACTATTGTGGAAATTGTGCATCCATAGCAGACATAATTGAAGGTAAAGATTATAAACCTAATACATTTCCAAATTATTTAGGAACATTAAATTCTGTTTTATTTTTCTTACAATATCTTTACAGTAAGAATTCATCAATAGATTCTTTATCTCTTAATAAATGTGCATGTTCAAGTTCCTTCTCAATTTCAGGTATGCTTGAACTTTCAATAAGATAGTCTGCAATACCTAAATGAGCCATTTTAATTCCATCAATTTATTCCCCACTCATACCTAAATATAAACCAAAATTTTATGGCATTTTACTAAAATATAAACCACAACCTCCATCTGGTACTATACCAACTTTACATTCTGGCATAGAAAAAATACTATTCTCTGTTGCAATTCTGAAATGAGAATGAATTCCAAATCCAGCACCTACACCCATCGTATATCCATTCATTATTGTTATTAAAATGCTTTTAGTTGAACTCATAGCATAAACTGCTTTTTTAGCTTCGTCTCCTAGGTGACCAACTTTAGATGCATTTGATTCATCATTTTTTCTTTGAGATATATTAAAAACATGTCTAATGTAATTTACTAAAATACTTTAAATCTCCTCCAACAGAAAATGCTCTACCATTCCCTTATAATATAGTCACTATGGCATGTTCATTCCAAAGCTTAGTACTTTCAAGAATGTCTTCACACATTTCAAGATGTACCGCATTAAGTTTCTCAGGTCTATTAAAATGAGCAATTGCCAATCCATCTTTGATTTTACTTATTAAACAATTATTTTTGGCTATGTGTCTCATTTAATATTTTAATATTTTTTACTCCTAAAATAAATATTATTAACTTTATGATTTTGAGTAAATAACTCTCTTTATTATGATTTACACCTATTAATAGAAGAATTAAAGTTAAACAAGATAGTAAATGAGAATCTTATTGGTTAAAACTTTTATTTGAAAGATGAAATCGTATCAGATTTATTTAATTATTATGCATTCAATTGATGATTAAGGAATAGGTGTAAATATGATAGAATACTCTTTATACTTGTAATTTATTATTAAAATGCAATAATAAGCATTTTAAATAGAGTAATGTACTTTTAAAGGTAATCATTTAAAATTAGTACTTTTAATGATTATTTAACTTCTATGAAAATCAAAATTTATAATTTTAACTAATGAATTCTCTGACAGGTTCAATTTATCATATTATGCAAGAAAAGTTATTAAAAATAGAAATGATTGATATTTATTTAATTGATTATATTTTCGTAATCAAAATGTTAATATTGGATTAAGAAATAAAACTATTAATTTTGTTCTGATTAATACTTTAATGAATTAAAATAGAAGTACCACAAATAAAGCTTTATAAATTTAAACTATTAAATAATGAGAAAATATTTAAGATATTCTTTCGGATTAGGATTAACTGCTTTTGGTTATGATGAATATTATGAAAGGTATATATATGAAACTTATGTATTTTAGTAAAATAATTAGAAGAAATGCAGAAACTATTAGATGTGGATTGAATATTCTTTACCAATATAAAATCAGATTTAATGCAGACAATGCAAATGATGTTCATGAAACAGTGGCTAAAGATATCTATGAAACTTGTATAAAGAATGATGGATTATATGTTAAATTTGGTTAAGGTATTGCTGCATCTGAACATTTATTACCTCCTCCTTATTTTAAATGGATGACTTTACTCTAAGATAAAGCAAATGCTGTAAGTTTTGATCGCATTAGAGATATTTTCTAAGAGGAAATAGGAAAATCAATTGAAGAGATTTTTGATGAATTTGATGAAATTCCAATTGCATCTGCTAGCATAGCTTAGGTTCACAAAGCAAAATTAAAAAATGGAGATATTGTTGCTGTAAAAGTTTAAAAACCAAACATTAAGAAATAATTTGCTAGTGATATGTTTATGCATCATATAGTTTGTTTAATATTGTAATATGCATTTGATATGCCTATCTAATAATTTCAAGAATCAATTTAATCTAATTTATAAAAGGAAATTGATTTTAGGATTGAATATGAGAATGGAGAAATAAGTAGAAGAGCACTACAAATAATAGGAAGAAAAGATGTTCACATTCCTAAATATTATAAAGAATTGAATACATAAAGAATTCTAATTTCAGAGTGGATTGATGGAATTAAAATATCCCATCAAGATGAAATTAATAAACTAGGTTTTAATACAAAATAAATAATGAATACTGTAATAAGTACTTTTGCTGAATAAATCTTTATTTCAGGTTTTGTTCATTGTGATCCACATCCAGGAAATATTTTTATTAGACCTAAACCTGGAAATAGTAAGTAATATGAAGTGGTGTTATTGGATTTTGGATTATGTCTCAGATTAGAAAACTAATTTCGATTAGATTATTCAGAGTTTTGGACTTCAATATTTTTATAAGATTTTACTAAACTTAAATAAATTGTAAAGAAATGGGGAATTGGGAACGAAGAGATGTTTGCTTCTATGTAATTAATGAAACCTTATCAAATGAAACAACCAGTTCATTGTCATCAAGTTACTAAAGAAGATGTTATGAAATTATAATTAAAAATGAAAGATGAAATCAAAGAAATGATGAAATAAATTGATTTATTTCCAAAGGATTTAATATTTGTTAATCGAAATATGAATCTTATTAGATCTGTAAATAAAAGATGTGGCAGTCTTGTAAATAGAATCAATATTATGGCAAGATATGCTTAACAAGGCACTCAATAATTTAATGATATTCTTGAGACTTAAAAATTCAATAAAAAAATTCGATCAAGTTTAATGTTTGAATTCAGATTATGGGTCTCTGGATTAATCTATTCTTTATTCTCTTTCTGGTTAAAATGTAAAAACAATCAAAAAGTTGAAGACTTCTTAGAACAAAAATAAAAAGAGTAAATTTTAGGAATTCATGAATAATATGGTTTTAAAGCTCCAGATGAAAAAACCTTTGATGCTTGATTTTTATTATAAGCTTATTTATAATCAAATTAAATTGGATGCTTCCGTTGATGACTAATCCAAATCATCTATGAATATCACTTTTTTATTATGTTTCTATAACTTTTCCACCTTCGTTCCTGATACTTTTATGCTCTAAGCATTTTTTATTGTGTTTTCATAAGTTTATTGTAAAATTTACAAATCTTCATGACTCATTGTCTTTATTAATTCAGCATAGCCAAAAATTATCTTTTTTTTCATTCTCTCTTATAATGTTCCAAACTAATCTCTTCTATTTCCTTATTTTTTAAAAAAGCATAGTTTACAAACTCCAATCAATACGAATAGAGGCACAATTAATAAGAAATAGAGATTAAAAGACATATCAATTCAAATAAAATAATAATTATATATAAATAATTATTACATAGAATGATATTTTATTTATAATACCATATAATTTTATAATTATTTTGAATTCTAATTATTTTCACTCATCAAAAAAATTAACTTTTTAATCATTCAAAGTTTTTGTTTTAATTCTTAAGTGAATATTTGTATTTTATTCATTCTCTTTTTCATCATTATTAGGATGAGGTGAGGCATTATCACTTAATAATTTATCAGAAGCCCCAAAATCCTGTTAATGAGCTTCTTCTAGATATTTATGATGAGATTAAAGAGATTGAATTTCATAATACTTATCAAAAATTTATACCATAGCTGAACCCATTAGATAGATTATTCTTGAATCTACATGAGTATTACTCTCTTTAAGTTTTACGTAAGAATTATAAATTTTCACCATTTTTTTTGGTTAATGATAGTTCTTATTTCTAATCAATCCATTATATTTATGATAATTTGATTTTTGTAACAATTAACTCGGTTCTGCCTCTGTAGTTAATATGACCTTTTGATTCTCATCTATATTAATAATAGGTTTAGGAGTATAATTAAAAACTCTAATTTATTCTTTCTCTAATAGTGTTTATTTTAATTTTTCTATTTATTATAATTTCTACAGAATGTCTATAATATCTAAATCCTGTTAAATAACAGTTTCACATTAGGATAACAATTTTCTTGTCATTTATATCTTTTCTATACATGTACAACAAAGTAATTAATAGAAAATAAAATTGATTCCCAATTTTAATTTATGTTATTAATTATATATTTCATTAAATAGATCTCTTAAAAATGATTCCTTAATTTCTTATAAAGTATTTTCTTATTTTTCTATTCTTTCTGAATTTAATTAGGATTACTCTTAAATGATTGTATTTTTCTTTTCATTTTATATATTTTAACTTGATTAGTGTTTTAAAGTGAATGCTTTTGTAATTTTACTCATTTAAACTACATGAATAGTATGACTTTTTAATTTAGTAACCATTTCATCAATTTTATTTATTTACTTTTAAATGTAATTTATGAGTTTATCATATGAAAATTCAATTTTGCCGTTTTTTTTTTCTGGTATATTAAACTAATATAGTTAATTTGCTAAAGATAATTTTAATCCCATAGAATTATATTACAAAGCAATAATTCCAAAGATTGAAGATATGATTTTTAACATACCACCAAAATATGAAAGAAATTGATCTATGGTATTTACTTTTTTTGTTGTTTATTTGAATTCTTAACTTAATCTAAAAATGACTGAGAATAAAGATCCTGGTATATCATTAAATTTCTAAAATATGATAGGATAAATTTACTTTGATTTCTCTATAACTATAAATTGGGAATACCCAATAATCAATAATTTGATCATCATTGTAAAAACTAAATATGCTATTTTGATTGACTATTTTGTTGGATTCAAAAAAAATATCAGCTGTTGATTCTGCATCAAAGTTAGTAGCTAAAAAGAAATCAGAATTCAAATATTAATATAATGGGTATTCAGTTTAATTTGCCATAAAGATTGCTGATTAAATAATGGTTGAAAGAGAGACCATAATAGAGGAATTTTTAGCTAATTCTAAAATTTCCTATTATGAATAACAATCATCTGATTTACACAATGATATAGATAATTTAGGAAATTACATGACATAAGAACTGTAAGTACCTTATAACCATAGTTGATAATCTTTGGGTAAACAAAGATACTATGTTAATTAATTTTCAATTTAGTTAAATTCTTCAAAATTTATTGTAGGAAAATGTTCAGTTGTACAAGTTTCTAAAGTATAAGTTTTAGTAATATTTTTAGTTCTAGTCCCATTTTTTAATGTTTCAATCTTGACTTAACTCATAGATATAGAGAAGGGGTTTTTTTATATATTTGGAAATCTATCTACAAATGGATTGTCTACTTTTATTGCAAACATAAAGTTTTAATTATTCATTTCCTTTAGATCTGGATCCATATCTTAGAGTTATTAAATTTCAATCTTTAATAGTTCCGAATAATTACAGTGTAGTTATCTCTTTAAAAAATTCCAATTAAGCCAGAGATAAGAATATAAATCAAAACAACAGTCATCATTAGAGATAGCACTCCTCCACAAACGCTTTTATATTCTTATTGCTTATTAATATTGAGATTAGGTGGAACCCCAAAATTGTCGTAGCTTCTAATTACTTTGTTAATTTTCTATAGCATTTTAATTCAAATAAGTTTAAAAGTTATTAATAATTCAATATAAAAATAGCATAATCATACTCTAAAACGAAGTTTAATTTGAATAGTTAAATAATTATATATAAGAATTTATATGGCTGGAAACTTTTTTAAAGGAACTTCGACAGATTAGGATACTCGATTTGGTGATAAGGAGCGTAAACTTATAATGAATAAATAATGGCCAGAAATTTTCAATAGGAGGCTTAATATGAAAAATGTAGAAATTCTTTAAAATAATTAGATTGATTTATCAGTGATAAAACCTTGGATTGAAAAAAAACTGATTTAATATATAGGAATAGAAGATGAAGTAGTTTAGAGATAAATAATTAATTACTTAGAACAATAGAGCGAAGATATTAAGGGTCCTGATCCGAAAGTTTTAAGTATTCAAATAATGGGATATTTTGAAAAAAATACATTACCATTTATGACAGAATTATGGAATTTATTAGTAGATGCAGAAGGACAAGATTCTGGAATTGTAAAATAATTAAATGTTATTTTGAGCCTAATTAATTATTGGATAGTAAGAGATTGGAGTATGAGGAGAAGAAAAAGGACTTATAAAAATTATTAGATAGATAAAAGTTACTATATCAAGCTATTGAATATGCAGAGAAGACAAGAAAAAAAACAAAATCAGAATAATAATGAATTTAAAGTTTTTAAAACATATTTTACATCTAATTATATTTATATGATGATCATATATATTCGAAAGGAAAGCATTTAATATAAGATAGAGGATAATCATAATAGAGATTTCGCAATATGAAATGCAAAGTTAAATATATTATGAATGTACTATTGTAATTGATTTCAATCAAACAAACCTCCCATATCAACATCTTCTTCAGGTTCAGGGTCTTTTGGTTTTTCAGCTGCCTTTGGAGCTTCAGCTGGTTTAGCAGCAGCTTAAGTTGTTTAAGCAGCTGGGGCAGAGCTCTATCCTCCTCCAACAGAGAGTAAAGTCATGATGTCTTTACCCTCAAAAGCTTTAACGAATGCGGCTGCCAATTATTTTGGAACATTCACTCCTGCCTGTAAATCATTTCGAATATGTGAAATACTTTTTTTGTCAATTTTTCAACATTATCAGCTGTTAATGGAGTATTTGAGCCTGCTAAGAGAAGTGCTGCATATGCTACTGCTTATGATTATTGTGCCATTATGATTATAATTATATTTTTAAATTAAAAGATTTCCTTGTTTAATTAAATGCAAACACTTCTTAAGTAAATAATATGAAAACTCACGTATTAATGTCCATTTAAAGGTCATTGCTATCTTTATCATGGAGTGATATTAATTTCTATGTAAAGTAGTAATTGGCGTAATGGTATCAAAACAGCCTTGACATTCGACGATGTTCTAATGGTTCCTTAATATTCAACAATTGAAAGTAGGAATGATTGCATAGTTGAAACTTACTGTAGTTAAAATATCAAGCTTAAGACACCATTTATAAGTAGTCCTATGGATACAGTTACTGAAACTTAAATGGCAATTCATATGGCAGCAAATGGTGGATTGGGTGTAATACATAGATTTATGACAACAAACGAATAAGTTGAATAAATCAAAAAGGTTAAAAGATCAGAAGCTTATATTAAAAATAGACCTTTCGTTGTTGGTTTAAATTTCACTCTAAAGAAAGTTTTAAGTTTAGCAGAAGAATGGAAATGTAAGACATTTTTAGTCACTGATGATAATTTAATTGAAAATAATGAAGATATAGAGGAAACTGATGAAACTGGTTCTCCTCGTTATAAAGCTATTCCTTTATTAGGAATTATCACTAACAGAGATTGCTATGAATAACCATTAACAAAATTAGTAAAAGAATTGATGACTCCAAGAGAAAAGTTAGTGACTCTTCATTATTTAGATGTCAGCAAAGAAAATGCAAGATAAAAGATGTTATCTCATAAATTAGAGAAATTACCTGTGGTAGATGATAAAAATAATATTAAAGGATTGATTAATTTAAAAGATTTAAAAGTTGATTCAGAATTGAAAGTTCTTGATTAAATGGGTAGATTAATAGTTGGAGGAGCTGTCGGTGCAACAGATGATGAAATCACAAGAGCTAAAAGATTAGTCAATAGTGGGTGTGATGTAATTGTTTTAGATGTTGCTAATGGACATTCATAATTAGCAATAAGAACAGTAGAATAATTAAAAAAGGAAGTTTCAGTAGATGTAATTGCTGGTTCTATTGCAACAGGAGATGGTGCTAAACGATTAATATAAGCAGGAGCAGATGGTATTAGATGTGGAATTGGTAATGGATCTATTTGTATAACGAGAGTTGTATCTGGTTGTGGTGTCCCATAATTTAGTGCATTAATGGATGTAGCCCCTGTTTGTAAAGAGTATAAAATACCATTAATGTCTGATGGTGGTAATAAGAATAGTGGAAATATGTGTAAGGCTTTGGCTGTTGGGGCAGATTGCATAATGCTTGGTAGATTATTAGCTGGTTGTGAGGAATCTCCATCCAAAGAAATTTATAGAGAAGGAAAGATCTTAAAAGTTTATAGAGGAATGGCTGGTTTTGGTGCTAATGTTTCTAAAGCTTAAAGAACTGGTAAAGATGAACCTTCAAGTACAGCCTTTTCACCTGAAGGAGTTGAAGGATACATTCCATATGCAGGGGTAATATATTTCCATTATAAACTTAGAAAGTATCTATTGTGCTATAATAATTTAAAAGAGGAATTTAATCAGGAATGAGTTATTGTGGAGCATCTAATATTGCAGAATTATAACAAAAAGTTTAATTTATATAGATGACAAATGCTGGTTTTGTAGAAAGTGGTGTACATGGAATTACAAAAATATGATTGAGTAAATGTGTATTTTTATTATATTATTGATAAATATGATAAGATATATATTTTAATTTAAAAGTATAGTTTTTGATGTATCATTGATGAATGTTCAA
The DNA here is from genome assembly GCA_000733385.1 of Paramecium biaurelia. NCBI lineage: Eukaryota > Ciliophora > Oligohymenophorea > Peniculida > Parameciidae > Paramecium > Paramecium biaurelia. The sequence continues at coordinate 221,081 of JPFL01000010.1, forward strand.
AAAATTAAGTTCATAGAATGTAATATTTTTCTTAAAAATTGCATCCAAATATCATATCTCATTTTTGGAGTTCTCATTTTTGGTAATGGTAAAAATGTTGTTACTTTTTCATATAACTTTTATGCTTTTCTAAATTTTTCTAATCTACATGTTCTTTTTATTTGTTTATATTCTTCATTCTATTTTTTCATATCTTCAGCAATAGTTGATAATCTTTTGATAATAACCATTTTGTTTTTTATTTTAAATTAATCTGTTTCAATAGAGAATACTACTGGAGGTAGATAAGTCACTTCTCCAATACCTCCAAAACAAAATATATTAGAAGCAAATACACAACTACAATGACTCCATCTTTTTGTCATTAAACCTTGTCGCTTTACTTAAATCCATTAACTTAAAATTAAATTAAATATCACTATTTCATTTTAGTATTCTTATATTGTTTATGATCTGCCTCCAATTAAAATTAAATTGTCATTTAAACTCTCCATTGTATGATTATATCTTCCTTAAGGAGCTATTCCAGTTCCTTATATTCTCTCCCAACTTTAAGGAGCCTATCCAGAGAAAACCAATCTCATTAAAGGAAATGAACCCAAAGATTTAGTTTTACCACCAAACAAATAAATTGTATCTACATTTCTCTTAAAATCAAAAGCTTCACAAATAGCATGCTAAGCTATCCCTTCATCAAAAAAGATTTTAGATCCTAACCATCTTCTTGAATCCAAAGAATACATAAGTGTATCATTTAATAATTATTCTCCAGAATCTAAACCACCTGTTATAATCATATACTTTCCCTAATATAAAGCAGCTTTATGCTCTCTTCTAGGTTCTATTGATTCTAATGTTATTGACCATTAATTAGTTTAAGTATTATAATAAGCTAGAGTTGAATAAACTTGTCTTATTTTCATTTTATGATCATAATAACCACTTCCACCAAAAATAATTAACATATGTTTCCATGCTATCATAGAATGATTAGTAACTTTTAAATTAATATCTGATTAATGTAATTACCATTCTTATTTTTCTAAATTCATAACAATAATTCTTACTTATATCATAAGACCATAAATCACTACTTAAACCTGCTCCACTCATACCTCCAAAAACATAAACTTTATCTCTGATAACAGCTATTTATGCTGATTCTCTTCTACTAGGAATTGCATATGAATATGCATTTAAAGCTTCCTCAAAAAAGGCAATATTAGTTTCTGGTTTGTTTTTTGTCTATGTTGGCATTTATTAAAGGTACATTAGATTTGAATAATCTTCTTAATTGCTGCCCATTTATCTCTCTAAATTTCTGACAGTATATTATTCTTTATTTGCTATTATTCTTTGATTACAATTGAATTTATTTCTAATATTACTCATATCTCTCATTGTTATTGACATTTTAGTTTATTCTAGTTCTAAAAAACTTTACTAAATAAATTCCAATTAGTATTTGTTGACTTAAAGTTTATCACTTTATTTTTCAGGAGACTTACTAGAAGTGACACATTTATTAAAATGCATTGAAATATCTTCGAGAGTACTATTTTCTATAGTAGGTAGTAACAATTTGTTCTTTCTAACAGAATTATCACGGATTCTTTAAAGACTAGGGTATTCATTTCTTTTTAATTTATTAAGAGAACCCTATTCAAAATAAGGGGAATAGTTAATATCTGTTCTCTTAAAATCCTAATTCATAAATTAAATTCATATATTTCATATGAAAAATACAATATTATTCATTAAATTAATTTCCAATCTTCACCTCTCATACATGCTTCTACTTATGCTATAGATCTTGGAACCAAATTTAGTATTTCAGGACCATTAACTGTTAAAACAATGTCATCTTCTAATCTAACTCCACCAACATACATGAATTCTGAAATTCTTTCTTAATTTAAGTATTTGGCTTTGGTTTGATCTTTACATGCCTCCTAAATTATAAAATCAACAAAATAGATTCCAGGTTCATTAGTAAATACCATTCCAACTTCTAAGTCTCTTCTAAATCTCAATAATGAAAGTTCTACATTTTGAATAAATTTAATACCTGGAATTCTAGGAGGACAACCTTTATTATATCCACCAACATCATGTGTTCTCATTCCTAATAAATGACCCAATCCATGACAGAAGAAAATCTTACCTATTCTATTTTCAGTTAATTCCTCGATTGTTCCTACTAGTAAACCAGCATTTAATAGATGTTAAGTAATAACTCTTTCAGCTAAAAAGTGCATGTCACCCCAATTTACTCCTACTTTTAGAGAAGTATAAACTTATCTTTAAGCATCCAGAACAGCATTATATATAATTGATTATTTTTCATCAAATTTTCCATTACTTGGAAATGTGACTGTAATATCACTATTATAACCATAATATCTTGCACCCATATCTGCCAATATTAATTATTTATCTCCAATTGTTTTGTCATTCTCAATATAATGTAATGTTGCTCCTCCTGTTCCTGAAGCACAAGTACATTCATATGGTGTGAATCTACATCCACTATATATCAAATTATGATATTTAAATAAAGCCTCCATTTAATATTCTTTATTTCCAACTCTAATCTTTTGCATTACATTTTCATGTGATTCACTTGCCAAAAGTGCCACATATCTAAGTATTTCAATCTCTTAATCAGTTTTCTTAACTCTACATTCATTTAAAGTCCAGTATAAATCTTCCTCATTTAACTTATAATTTGAAAGATATGGAAAATCAGGATATGATGATAATAATTTAGAATCAGAATCTTATCCTTTATAAATGTATATAAGAGATGGTATCTTATTCTCAATCCATGATTCCAATTAATCAACATATTGTACATCGTCTAATTTATATTTCTCTTTGATTTCTTAGTTACTTAAAACAACCATCCACATCTTATATGATTCAGGATATTTTGGTACAAAAACTGTTACTTTTCCTGATTCCACTTCCAATATTCCATAACAATCTCTTAATTCACAACCAAATAAATATTTAAAATTGCACTCCTACTCTACTCTATATTATTAATCTAACAATTATTTTTCATTCTCTTTTACCATCATCATGTTTATCAATTGTTACTGCTCCTTTGAGAAATACGATACTATTCTTTGTTAACTCTCCAAATTGCTATTTAAAGAAATTTAGAAATCTCTTCCTGAGATTAAAATGAAAATCATGAGGTATAGGGTACTCTTTTGGCAAAGGAATTATATCTTGATTCATATTTTAATTTTATTTGTAATAATATATCATCATTTATCTAATTCTTTTTCAAAATTGATCTTGTAACAACTCCTTTAATTATTGTAAGAAATTATAGGATCTAAAAATGGTAAGTCTTTCTTTCCTTCTAATTACAGTATAAAAGGAGGCTCAACCTATTTTTGGACATTGCTTCCAAGTCTATATCTTCAAAAAAAGGATATCTAAGGATTTCGTCAGCTCCCTTAAACCCTAGGTGTTTTGAAACTTTAATGAAACTCTCTATTATGAAACTCATTCTCAGTTATTTCTTTATAATGTCAACTGCCTTTAAAGTCAAATATTTTGGAAATTCAAAAGGCTAAGTCCTTATTAAGGTAATATTTTCAGTGCTATGTAGTCTGGTGCTTCACATGCGCTACATGTAATCTAAATAAATTTAAATTTGGATAAATCAAAGTCTGTTAATTTGATATGTCCAAATTAATCCAATAAAATATTTTCTGGTTTTAAATCTCTATAGATAATTCTATTTTCATATAAGTTATCAATTCTAAAACTAATTCTATAGTATAAAATCTTTTTTTTTCCTCTGAGAATTACACATTTTTGTTTAAATGTACAAATAAATCACTAATATTGGGCAATACAATATTTTAATTTCTTTTTTGTCAATGAATTTAATTTCAAAATACTACTTAGTTTTTTATGTGCTTATGCCAATAATACTTTTCCAAACACTCAAGCACCTAGTACCTATAATATAAATTTTAGTATTACATTCTTAAATATGAAATTTTAAAGTTAGTAACTTATTTCCTCTTTCTTTTCTTTTTGAGATGGTTATTCTTCAATTTGAATTGGATTCTTTTTCTTGCCTTCTTCTTAATTGTTTTCATCTAAAATCCTAAAATCTATACCCATTTTTAATAAATTAAATATTAAATACATGAATCCAGATCCTAAAAGTCTTAATATCCCTAAGGGAAGACATTCATTTTAATGTGGAGGTAATTATAAAATGTAAATTGTTAGGCCAAGCGTTTGTAGTAGATTAAAAATATGAATATATAAAACAGATTGGACATGGAGCCTACGGGGTTGTATGTTCAGCTTAAAATAAGAGAACTGGGTAGAAGGTAGCAATAAAAAAAGTAATTCTATAATTTTATAAAGGTCGCAAATGCCTTTGATGATTTGATAGATGGTAAAAGGATAGTTAGGGAAATCAAATTACTAAGTACATTTTAAATTATATAAAGAATTTTTTAAACATGAGAACATCGTATCACTCTATGATGTTTAAAAACCTGAAGCAAAAACTGGATTTAATGATATTTATATTGTAACAGAATTTATGGAAACAGATTTACATAGAGTTATATACTCTAGGTAAGAACTGACAGATGAGCATATTCAATATTTTGTTTACTAGATTTTAAGAGGATTACTTTACATGCATTCAGCAAATGTAATTCATCGCGATCTTAAACCAGGTAATATTTTGGTTAACAAAAATTGTGATTTAAAAATATGCGATTTAGGATTAGCAAGAGGATATGAAAATGAAGAAGACTTTAAAACAGAGTATTTGATAAATAAAATTATTCTAGATATGTTGTTACTAGATGGTATAGGGCACCTGAAGTAATTTTGAATGCATCAGAATATAGTAAGGCTGTTGATATTTACTCTGTTGGTTGTATCTTGGCAGAATTATTGGGAAGAACTCCTTTATTCCCTGGTGAAAATTATTTAGATTAAGTTTAAAGAATTATTGCAGTCTTAGGAAGTCCTACTGCAGATGATATGAAATATATTGGAAACAATAATGCTATTAAATATATAAAAAGTCTTCCCAAAAGATCTAAATAGAAGTGGGAAGCTCTTTTTCCTAAGGTTTGAATTTCAATTCTTATTTAGGCAAATAATAAAGCTTTAGATTTATTAGGAAAGATGATCACATTCAATCCAGAATAACGTTATACTGTTGAATAATGTCTTCAACATCCATACTTTGATGAATTACATAATCCAGATGAAGAACCTCTTAGTGGTAAGGCATTTGATTGGAGTTGGGATAATTTTGACCCAACTAAAGAATTACTTTAAAATATGATATATCAAGAATCCCTCTCCTTTAATGATGAAGTACCTGAAAGAAAAAAAAAGTCAAACTAATTCTAATTGAAAGCTTGAATTTATATAGATTTATCAAGAATAACAATAAATAACTTTATTTTATGTAAAATTTACTTACAAAACTATTAAATTTATAGAGAACTGTTTATTAATTTAGTTTGTTACTTTTTATTCGAGAATACTATTGTTTATATATAATTAAATCTATATATCAACTTTTTTGAGAATTCATCTCACTTTTGATGATATCTTTGAGAATCCATAAAGATTTATAGACTTTCTTTTCATTTCAGCATTACTTTTATCATTTTTAAAATAATTTAATGTAATCGAGAAAGATTTCTTTTCATTAGCTTTGGTTGTGCTTAAATTGAAAAAATCAAATGCTGATAATCTTCCTGTACTATTTCTACAGCTATTATTATTTTTTGTATTAATAGTTGGTTTTTCTAATGCATACAATAATTCTTTATTAAATATAAATCTATACTCTAAGAATTGTCAAATTAATTTTCAATCGTTTGTTATTATGACTTTGAAGAACTATCTGTTATTTCATTTGTGGTTGGCTTAAAAGTTAAATTTAACTATTATGGTTTTTTGATCATAAATTTATTTAAAAAAAACAATATATTACCGAAAGATAAGTTATAATAAAATTTTCATTATTAATATAGCATTTGTCTTAATCTTTAAATTTCTTCATTCTTTTATCTGAGTTAATCTTATGATTCTAATAATTCATTATTCAATAATAAATTATGTTCAATCAATAATTTATTTTCTCTTTTGTAATTCTCCAGAATTATTTTTGTTTTAGCTTAAACTTTTTATAAATCTAATATTGTATTAGATTATTTCTTCTATTAATGACCTTTTAATAGAAAAGCCAAATTTTATGATTCTTTCATCTTTAAGTTTTATTTATTCATTTATTGAAGTTTTTCAGCCAATCTTTTTGTTTTACACACTACATCTATTATATGGATTATTGAATTTCATACCTATGAATTTATCTTTAATAGGTTTTTTCTCAATTTCATCTGTCAACACACTTTGACCATCTGCTGTCTATGATCGGACCTAACTTTAATCATTTTTATTTGGAAAATATGAATTGTTGGCTTTTTAATTTAAAATACTATTTGAACTATTGATGGTTGTGAGATATGATTTCAAACCTTTAGAACTACATATTAATAATAATATATTACACTACCTCTTATCCAAGTTGAAATTATCGAGAGAAAATCTATGTACACCAACTTCATTTTTTTTATTTAAATAATGAAGAGAAGTAGATTATTGTAAAGGACTCCTAGCTTCATCCATTTAATGAGATCTTTTTCTTCCCTGACAATTCAAATATTTTTCATAAAGATTCAAAAAATTGTCCTATCGAAGTGGTGTTCTTTATTAGTAGGATTCTTTGTACGAATATTTCGAAGCAGCTCTGCATTATCAAATTGAATTTACTTAGGGGTGTTTTATTGGCTTACTTATGTCTTCATTAAATAATGAAATTAATAAAATATTAATCAATACATAAGGACAACAATTATTACTAAAATAATAAAAATAATATTGCTTTTATACTTTTCTCAAAATATGTAAAATGATTCTATTATTTATTTATTTAAGCAATAATGAATTATAACAATTATTATATTTTTTATGGAAATAACAACTATAAAAGACTTGATCATCAAATAAATGCTTGATTTACAAAGTACAGTTTATTGTGGTACTTTATTATACTAAAATAAGTAATCCCTAAATTGTCATCAATTAAAATTTCCGATTATTAGGATGGAGTATCAATTGGAAGAATATTGTTACAAGCTAATGAATAAATTTAGATAATAGTCCAACAACTTGTAGAAAATTAAAATACTATGCTAACTAGAAGTAAATTTAAAGGATCAAACATCAATAATAATTTAGACCAAAACCCTCCAAAATAAATTTAATGTGAGTTACATTAAAATAAAGAGAAGAAACTATCTATTAAAATAACTCCAGAACCTAATATAGACAGACCATGTTGTTTATGTTATGAAGGAAATGAAAATACATGTGGTAAAATAATTACAATACCAAATTCTGTCAGGAAATTATAAGCACATATATAGTGCTTTAAAAATATTTATAATCCAAAATAAATAGAATTTGATAAAGTTTATTTATTATATAGAACAAATGTAAATTAGATATATTTATATTTAGGAATGTTCAATATGTGAAAAATAAGGGGCTTCATATTTTTGTGAGAAATGTAATAGAAAATATCATTTTCCATGCTTTGTTGACTCTAGCTAAGAAGGCATATTATAATGTAATTGCTAAAATAATTGAATTAACTATTATTAATATTAATATAATATATTCAATCGAACATAGTTAGTTTTAATTATTATCATTTTTATTACTGTTATGCAGTGAATAAGCATTAGAAAGTAAAATTCAATTGTAATTCAGATCAAAACAATTATTTTCAAAAAGGTATCTAACTAATATTATTCACATCGTATTCTAAGTATGAAATTAATTAGAATATAGAATTAATTAAATATACACTAAAACAGAACATAACCATTTAGACAGAAAATGATATTATAACAGAAGTTGAATAAGTTAATTTAATGAAGGGGGGAGGGGAAGGGAGTTAATCGTATAAGATTTAATAAATAAAATAAGACTTAGAAAATATTAAAATTTTTGTTAGAGGTTAATTGAATTTTTTTTATTTAATTGAGTTGACAATAGAAAACAAGAGAAAGAGATCTTGAATTCTTTTAAAGTAACTTAGTGCTCATATATATATATAAAATAGTAAAATAAAATTTATTCATTCAAAGTGTTTCTAAAAGATTGAGTATAAAAAAACAAGCAAAGGATCAATTCATTATAGAAATATTAAAACATTATTGACTATCCATCAAAGTGGAATTAATGATTAGAAAGATCATCAAATATATTTTTTTATTGATAAATGAAAAGAATTTTTGGATTTGATAAAAGGATTATTTTGTTCATTTTCAAAATTTGATTTTGACAATTTTATATTCTGCATTACACATTAATTATAATTTTAATTGTATTGGTGTTATTTTAAAATAAATAATATTCATTAGGCAATTAATTACGTAATGCTTGACTTTTTACTTTCAAATAAAGGGGAAGAGGAGCCAAATAGCGATGCGCTTGATGTTATAAGTAACATAATTGGATGGACATATTTCGTATGTTGGTCTGCTAGTTTTTATGGATAGCTATATGAAAACTTCAAAGTGAAAAAGTATGTTGAATTGCAATTATTTAGTGTAAAAGGAATAGCATTTGAATTTCTTGGTTTAAATTTGACAGGATTCCTATTTTTAAGTGCATATAGTTCTGCTGGCTATTTCAAAGGAGGAGAATGGCCATTTAGTGGTGGGATTACAAAGCAAGATTTGTTCTTTGCATATCATGCAGTTGCTATAACTATTTTAACAATCATTTAAACAGGTTATTACTATAAAAAGGGTGATAATCCAGGTGTAAGCTAATGGTGCATAATTGTCCTAATTGTTCTTTGGTCTCAAACTATTCTGTATGTCCTCTTGACTTGGATATTTGATTGGTAAGTTATATTCAAATAAGAAAAATTAAATGTTTTATATTGGATGGGATATGAGAAACTCTTTATTTCCTTTATTAAATATGTACCTTAAGTGTATCTAAATTATAAAAGAAAGTCAACTGTGGGATGGAGTATTTTCAATATCTTACTAGACTTTATGGGAGGATTCTTATCATTTTTATAAATGTTACTAGACTCAATTAATGGAAGTAATTATTTAAGTATTAATTTAAGAGAGTGCAAATCTAGTAGATGTGAATATTGTAAAATTTATTTTGAGTTGGATAGCAATGGGCTTTGATGGTATTTTCATGTTCTAACATTACATTCTCTATAATCCTAAGAAAAGAACAAGAGATGCTTTACTAGATGAATATTCTATTCCAAAAAACTGAATAATCTAAAATATTTAAATTATTTATGTTTATATAAAAAAAATAATATTAAAAAATTAAAATTATTGAAATTTGTCTTATGGTTTAAGAGTGGAATATCTATGAATTATGATTTCATAGTAATTTAATAAAAAATTAATAAAATAAACTTATCTTTAAATTATTAAAAACAATCTCAAATTTATTGGATAAGCTAAATTTTAAGAAAATAAACATTAATGGGGTTAAATTGATAAATTATTTTTTTTTAATTGACATTCTTGAATATTTCTATTTTTTTAATATATATTATCATTTTATTTATAAATTTTCATTTATTTATTTAATTTAGGATAAATTTATTCATCCTCAAAATCGAATGGATTAAACTTACAATTTACGGAAATATGTCCTAATTATCAAAATCTCTATCTTCAAAATAATAATAATTAGAGAAAAATTGAGAGTGTAAATTTTTTATTGTTAATTTTAAAGAATGATATTATAGAGATATAAATAAAACTCTTTTTTTATAATTATTTTATCAGGTAGAGACTAAAATAATTTGAATTGTTATTTAATATTTCATAACAAGTCTATTAATATTATAAAAATATCTTTAAGATTAAAATATTATTATTAGTAGATAATAAAAATGTAAAAGAATTTATCTATGTGAAATATTACTTAAAAGAATTTCTAATTTATTTTGATATTAAAACTTTGTTAGGCATAGTAATTTAATCAGTAAACCTTTGACTTAAAAGGTGATTACTATTAAAATTGTTCAATTTTAATCTAGAATAACATGAATATTATAAGATAAATGATATAAATCATTTATCTTATAAGAATAATGATTTGATTATTATAATATCCATATTAATTTTCAATATATGTAGTAAACTTTACCTTTTTAGATATAAATATTTCAATAAAAAGGCTATTTCATTGTAAACAATTATTATATTTTATTTTAATAAATAATGAATTATGTTACAGCTTCTCTTAAGGATTTATTACCATCAAATTAAAAAGCTGTGATTAAGTTCAAAATAACACCTGCTAAGAAAATAGACTCACTCTGCTAATGCAATTAAAAAACCTGTATGATATGTTCTCGCAAAAGATCATCATCTATGCTTTCATTAAAATCAATAAAAAACTCAGTTGTTGTTGATGAAAATTCTCCTGGACTTAAAAGAACAGATAATAAAAACAATTTTGTAATTCAATCTAGCCTTCTTTCTAAGTAACTCTCAAGATAAGTATCTAACCATCAAATCTAAAATTAATTTTATAATGGAAAAATCAATTAGGAATCAAAAGGTAGCACGAATTCAACTACTTGGATAATGACAAATTCACATTCTCGAAAAATATCAGTAGATAGTCCAATAAAAGAAATCTAATAACAAAGTGTAAATCCAATGGGAATAGGAAGACATTCATTTAAATTTTTATATGTAGTTGGTAAGGGAGGATTTGGAAAAGTATGGAGAGTTGAAATGAAAGCAAATAGATAAGAATTTGCTTTAAAAGAAATGTTAAAAACAAAGTATAAAATATCTAAAAATTTAGAATCATATCTAAGAGATCAGTAAATTCAGTCATGAATGAGAAATTCCTACTTGAACACTTGAAACATCCCTTTATAGTGAATATGCATTATGCATTTTAAGATAGAGAAAATCTATATTTAGTTTTAGATTTATTAAGAGGAGGGGATCTAAGATATCACATAGGTAGAATGAAAAAGTTCTCAGAAGAATAAACAAGTATTTAAATAATAAAGATTAGAATTTTTTGCTTGTTGTATTTTATTGTCATTACAATATTTACATTAGCATGGAATTATTCATAGGGATGTTAAACCTGAAAATTTAGTATTTGATAAAGATGGGTTTTTAAGACTTACAGACTTAGGAGTAGCTCGTTTAAATAAAGATAGTGTTGCTAATGATACTTCTGGAACTCCTGGATATATGGCACCTGAAGTTATGTGTAGAATGGAACATTCATTTTCTGTTGATTATTATGCTCTTGGTGTAATTGTTTATGAACTTTTAATTGGTAAGAGACCTTATAATGGAAAGAATAGATAAGAAATTAGAGAATAAATATTGGCTAAATAAGTATAAATTAAAGAAAATACTTCAGGAATAAGTAATAAGGCTATAGATTTTGTCAATAAAGTATATATAAAATCTCTAATATAAGTTATTGATTAGAAAGCCTTAATAAAGACTAGGATTTAATGGAATAGATGAGATTTTAAATCATTCTTGGTTACACAATTTTCCTTGGGGAAAGCTTCTAAATAAAGAAATTAGATCTCTCTATATACCAGGAGTAAATTATCTAAATTATTTAGACTATCGATGGAAATTATGATTTTTAAAATTAGATTTCAGCTGACAGTGAACCTTCAGAGGACAGTGCCATGGTATTAAGAAGGAAGAGTGTATAAGGATTATTTGAAGGATACAAATTCCAATGAGATTAATCGTTTATCTTCCTCAATTATAATTTTGTGATAAAAATTTTATCAATTTTTTAAATAATTCTAAAAATATCTTTATTTATGATCAATTCTAAATAAAAGAATAAAAAATTATATAAAATATTTAATGTTATAACATCTGAGTTTACAATAATTGGAGCATCTGTATACAAAAAGAAAAAGGTAGTAAAAATATTAGTCAACAGAATTATAATTAACTGCAAAAGAGCTTTAGGATTTCAATAGCAAAAAACCCGAAGACACAAGATTACAATTTGAGAATGAGGATGAAGACTAATTAAATACACATTAGGATTCAATTAATCTTTTGAATGAAGAGATAGTTGATCATATCTATTAAAATCCATCAAAAAAAAGATTAATGATTCTTGGAATGGGTTTATTGTAATGTGTGTAAATTCTGATTAGTCATTTTATGGGAGTATTTCTTTTTGATTCAGAAATATTTTCTTTTATTTTTTGCACTACTTTAGTTATTTATTTCATTAAAATAGCAGTAAGTTGGATTTAAAGTCCAGATAGAGGCAAACTAATAACAAAATAATAAGTATTTGCATTTGTTTTGGGGATGTAATTGGGAATGATTACTGCCATAATCTTAAATTTCAATCAAGAAAATCAATTATTCAAAATCTTGATTGCTTTTATTCCATGCACAATTATGAATATCATGTTTATATATTTTTCATACAAATATTAAACAATATTATGATGCAATTATCAACTTAAAAATATTTAATATTTATTGAATAATAATATATAGGTAGTTATAAAAAGGTATCTTTTTTTTTAAACTATTTTTACATCAATAGAATAATCATAAGTTAGAATATTAAAATAATTTGGAAAATCTGTTTATTTAATAGAAATTAAGAATCAAATAAAAATTAAATAATCAATGTCTGACTTTCATAAAATATTAAAATCTATAATATTAAAACTTTTATGATCTTAAATATAGGATTGAAATTGAAAATAAATTATAATCAGAGTGTGATAGTCAATATAATTCCTTTAATTTAAATTTTGTTCTTTTCTTATTTAAAGTTATTGTTCTAATTGTTTCTTTTTAAATTTATTCTGCACTCTTGACCAAAAAGGATTTATCCCTCTATCTATTTGAGAGTTCTTCTTAAAGATTTCCGATTGTTACAATCACTATATCAGGACAATAGTGTATAAAAGATTATGATTAATCATATATTAATCTATTTAAGCTGACATCATATATTCTATTTTTTTTTGTTACAGTTAATAAATCTTAGTATGAATTCACAGTATTTGAGGAATTACTATTTGAAATTGTTATTTATGTAATATAAAAAGATGGATGATGTTGGGTATTAAAAAAACTACCAGGAAATTAATCAAAATAATTTGAATTAAACAAATATGAAACAAATTATGCAGCATTATTAACAACTACAACAGTTATAGTTCTATTTTTATTTTGGACTATTACTCGTTTAAGTTATTATGCTTTAATTTTTAGAGATTATTGCTGATCTGATTTAAAATGAATAGTCTATAATAAACCTACGATAGTTGATTAATGAAAGTGATTTTTTGTTTAGAGTATAGCATTTTGGTACTTTCTTGATGATTATTCTTATTATTATTATGCATAAATTAATTCCTCTAAATCTAATGAAGGTAAATCTGTTTAACTACTAGCATTATTATATTATTTAGATTCTTCTTAAATTCCACTGTTTTATTGTTTGTAAAATTAAGAGTTCATCTTTCTAGGATTTTATTAAAAGGATAGGTTATTTAATCTTCCAGTTTTTGATTGTATATAAGGTGATAATGATAATTATGCTTTATTTTAAAATCTATGTGTTAAAGGATCCATTTTTTGACTCCAAGGTGAAAAATGTAGCATTCTTTATTATTATCTAAATAATTTTTAAATTGTAATAAAATGTTTGTGCAAACAATAATTACATTATAATAATATACCGTTTAATTCTATAAATACATGTATATCTATTTCTTAAGAAAATCAAAAAAACATAAATTTTAATAATGCATAATTACTCCAAAATTATAAAAAACCTTAAATCAGAAGAGATTGATTAAGAGTATGAAAGAATTAGAAGTCAATCAAAAAATAGAAGTTATAGTACCAAAAATAGTAATTATGAATCAACTAAAACATCATTTCAAGAAAATATATCACTCAAAGTATTTGTTGAATATTTAATCTTCTTAGAATTAACTCTATATATTATAGGAATAATTGAATAATGAAAAATAAAGAACAAATTAATTAGAAATTGTAATCAAAAAGTTAAAATCTTCTTTATTCTAATAGGATAAGTATGTTATAATGAATATTTTTTGAGTATCGAGAGATTTGTTGTCAAAATGTGAAGAAAAAATTTCAATTATTATTGAGAAAGATTAACTCATTAAGTAATTATAAGAATAAATGAAATCCTTGCAAGATGAGAATGAACATTTACAAAGTACATTATCAGAATTTTAAGATGTATAAATTAATTATAATTACAGTTAGAATTAACTATAAATTAATTAACATCTTCTTATAATTCAATAGCACCAAATATGTTAGATTAATAATCTATCCTTGAATAATGTTTGGATTATCTAAATTCATTAAGTAAATTGATTAATCCCATTTTAAATGGATCATAACCTTAACTTTAAGATCTTTTTAAAACAAAACAAAAATTTAAACCAAGAAAAAAGTTTTAAATTACTGAATTGTGTGAGAATAATATGAAGCATATTTAAGATATAGAGAAATAACTAGTTCACATTTTAGAGTTAATTGATTAAAAATTTATAAATGAGCTAGCTTAATACATTAAATGAGATTCTGCTTATTTAGATATGAGTTATAACTTAGTTATTTTAGTTAAATACTAATATATATTATGAAAAATTAGTTATTATTATTTTACTCTGAAATTTAATTAGTAAGCATTAAACTAAAATATTATTTCTTAATTGAAAATAGATAAGTGTTCCTTATTCCTATTATAATTAATTCTTAAAATTATTAATTCATAATTATACTACATATTACCAATTTTAGATCTTAAATGTTTATGTAACAAAGTATTTCAAAATTCAGATCTGAACAAATATTATTAATAGACTT
>JPFL01000010.1:236117-443382 GCA_000733385.1 Paramecium biaurelia
AATTTTAACTATATAATTAATACATAAATCATTATTATTTTACATTATTAATCTGTGAACATTTTTTAAAAACTATTTCAATAGTGGCAGTATAAAATTATGAATTTGCATAAAATTTTATTTTTTTATGAATGAACACTTATGTTTTGAAAAAATTGTAACACACATTTAAATATCCAATAAAAATAATTAAGTAATCTTTCTATTTATTTTTAGGAATTTCCATATATCACTTGTAATTTTATTATTTAATTATTAAAATCTCGATATAATTTAATTACATCTTAAATATACTTTACAAAGAATAAACCATTATTGAATTATCAATTTTAAAATTGATCAGCTAATTTTATTAAAGTGAAAACTCACCAATTAAAATTGATGATTATTTGTTTATTGCATTTACAGTTCTATAAACTGGAGAAAGTATATTATAATTTAATTACATTAGTGATTTATCCTGATAGATATGTTGGAGAATTCTTAAAATACTAGGGTGAATCTATAATTTAAGACATACAAAAAAATACTAGTGATTATTCACACATGTAGATAATTGATGAAATCATTAAAATGGCAGAGTATGATGAGGAATTATATTTTAATGATTGATTTTATTATTTTCAATTTATTTATGGTAAATAAAATTAATCCATAGTTTAATAGAATTACAATTATTTTTAACTTACTAACTTTTTAAGATAATTGATAATAATAATGAACAATTTCAAACTAAAATTAAGGTGTAAAGTACATTCAAAATAAAAGATATTAGGTGTTTGTTATAATCCTTCATGCTCAAAAGAGCCACTTTATTGTGTTGACTGTCTGACATTAGATCATTCAAATCATTTATAGGATACAACCAACATTAATGATCTTGAAAGTAGACTAGAGTAATTAATAGTGTCAATATTAATCGATAATAAAATTACAGGATCTCTGAACTATTAAAGTGATATTTAAGAAGTAATTAAAGATATCAGGATATAACAATAATAATTAGAGGAAAAAAAGATAAAATGTGATTAATGCAAATAGAATTTAGAATAAAGTGAAATAAAAAGTGATGTAAAAGATAAAATTTGTAAAAGTTGTTTAGGATTAAAATGTTCAAAATGTTAGAAATTCTTTAATTAACCTTTGTAGAAAATTGAAAATGAAGTTTATTGTTAAGAATGTATCAAATGCCTTGTATGCAATAAGTAAAGGCCAAGATTAATGTCAGGATTTTTTTTTCCTAATGATGAATGTTTGAACATATCATAAAATTCATTGCTTAAAAAAGAAATGATTGCTTATATTAAAAAATATTTTGGAACTAAATATAAATAAGGAGATAATAATAATAAAAACTAATTCACTTTTCAATCTGAACCATATCCTTGTATAAAAGTAAAGGATTATTTAGGATATATAATTGGTTATAATCATCCACTTACAAAGAGTAAATTACCAATTGATCCAAAAACATTCAAAATAACATAAGATTAAGCTGATAACTATTTAAATGAAGATTTAGATTAATTTGAAAAAGAGTTATCTGAATTTTATTTAAGAAAAGGTAGAAAGCCAGAAGATATTCCTGAAAACATAAGAATGCTGATGTTGTTTGTGCTATTCATTTTTATAGATTTCAATACTGTTCTCAATTTAGCTAATTAACTTACTTATAACAATCTCTACGTTGAAATTACTAAATTTTAGTATCCAAGAGGGAATTTTTTGTTAAAAAGTAGGGTTGAAAAGGCGATAGATTTCTTTAATGATCGTTTTCATAGATAAGACGGAAGGGTTAGAGAAAAAACATTTTTAAATATGATAAAATTACTGCCTACCTTTAAAAGACCTTGACTATTATATTAACAATGCAATTTATAACCACACCATAATAATGTTTTTATTTTCCAAAATTTTTTAATTTGTTTTGTCTTTTCCTCTCTAATAGATTTAAAGCATAATATTTATTTGTTTTACGACTGATTACGAATTTAACCCTTTATTTAAAAAAGCATTTTCATTTGGAACAACATTATGAAACCTTTTACACTTATAATATCTAGAATTCATGATAGATCAAAGTGTCATTATATTTTAAAATAAGATTTAATAAAGGTAGATTTTGTTGAATGAGAAAAATCTATAATTATCTACTATTATGTAACCTATATTTTTTTGAAGTATAGAAAATCTTTCTTTAGTATTTTTTGGTTTGTGATATTGAATAAATTTTTTTAAGCCTGAGCAAAATATTGATAAAGAAGTTTTTTATTAAGAAGCAATTAAATTAGCATTTTCATTTCTTGCACAATAGAATTTTAGAGATAAGATAGATTATGGTTGGTTTAAGCTAAAAAATTATTTCAAATTCAAATATCTAAATATTTAACTGATTAAAATTTGGAATTCAATAAGTTTGTTTAAATATAACTTTATACTTTTATGATTAACAATAGGGGTAATATTATTTGCAAATTTAAAGTCAATATTATTTTATAAAAGATTTACTCCTATTAGATTAATCTACTATGTAAATATTAAATAAAGGTAATAGATTATTTCCCCTGAAAGCCCATGACTTATTAAATTTAGAATTTGAATAATATCCTTGAAATTTGAGATAACATTAAAATAATCAACTAACTTTATTCATATTCCTTGTAGTTTGTAGTTAAGTGAACTATCTAAGGAATTTGATATCAGTCACGTTAGAATAGGGAATGCTTTAACAACCTTAATACGAAAGAAAGAAAAATTTCTGTCTCTTATCATCATTATTGCTATTCTAAATTTTATTTTTTATTTTTAAACAATTAAGATTAAGGATGATAGGTTGTTTATTGAGATAATAAACTTTATCTATCTTAATAATATATAATAAATATTTGATTGATTATTAACAATATATCAATTTTATTTATTTGCATGTGGATGTGGGTCTTTTATAACTATAAAAAGTACTTTATATTAGTGGATGATTAGTAGTCTATGAAATATCAAATCTTTATTTAGGATCAATTACTAATATGGAATTAATAAAATCTTAGGCTGACTCTGTGATTTTTTATGGACCATTATCATATTATATTGTTGAACTTTTTTTATGAAATTAAAACATTTGTTCAAGTTCTTTAGGATTTTTAGCATTGAATGGTACCTTTCCTAATTATTTCATAATTTCATACCAAATAACATTTCATAAAATACTATACCAAGTGCCCATAAATCTGTTTTTGAAGTATATTAATAATGAGAATATATTTCTGGAGCCATATATAAGGGAGTTCCTATTTATAAAATTTCTCTACATATATTATTTATATACTTTGTTTGAGGTTGATTCAAGTCAATTGCAAATCCAAAATCTGCTAATTTAGGTATTTAATTTGAAACTAAAATATTTTATGTCATTATATCTCTATGTACAATATTTCTCTCCTTTAAATAAAGCAATGCTTTAATAAGATGTTTTAATATAACTGCATTATGTTCTGGTAAATATCCTTTTTTTTCTATTTTAGATGGCAAATCACCTAAAAATACACAGACTAATTACCATCAGAACAAAATTCAGTGACAATATAGATATTATTGATTGTTTCAAGGTAATTGTATAATTTAAGCAAGCATATATTATCTACTGACTATGGTGTTTAATTTAATGCTGCTATTTTTATTATCTTGAAAAAGTCTAATAATTCTTCTTACTTCTCTTGTTGTTATACAATATTTTTATAGATATGAAGTTAGTCTAAACATAATAATAACTAGTTTAATTAGAATAAATTTTATAAATAATTTTACAACAATAAAAACGCTATTTCAATCTAAACAATAGATAGGGGTTTACCAAAAATAAATTGATGGTATTCTTTCACTTGAATAGTTTATCAATAGTTTAGATAATCAAAATTTTGTTATCAAAGCAATAGTATTAATAATGTATTACTTAAAGATTGGATAAGTTAAGGTTGAATTGAATAAATTAATTCAATAAAATAGAATTTGGATTGTTTCTATGTGATTGTTAAATAAATTTAGGAGTAAAAAAAACAAATTAGATTTAGAGATATTTTGTAATTCGAAATTATCTGTTTTCTTAGAAGAAAATTATTTTATTTAGTTTTCTTTAAAAAAGAGAATATGTATTCTTTTGTTTGCATTTATTAAATTTTAAGTAATTGCAAACAAATTATCTATTTTGAAAGTTATACTAATTTATATATTTATATTAAAAATAGAAAAAGATATTAGATGAATATCCAAGTTTATGCAATTAGGAAAAAGTGAGAGGTTGATATAGATTCAAAGAATGTTTAATGAAGGATGTCATTTTTGGATGATTATAGATAATGTTTATTTATAAATAATTAAGGAAATATTTATTTCCAATATATAATTGCATATTAATTTGAAGAGGCTGAAACAATGTTATTTAATAGTGAAATAGGTACCAAGTTTTAAAAAGCATTGAAGAGGGCAAGCAAGTCTTAAATGATTATCCGAAATTAAAAGGTAGAGCCAATCAAATTTGAGTTTATCGATTCTTAAACAGAGTATATATTAGTTTTTAAAGCTTAAAATAAATTAGCATCAAAATGGTATTATATGCATAATATAGTGTAGAGTGGCATTGCAAAGAGCGCTAAAGGAGGAAAAGGTGGAAAAGGCGGAAAAGGAGGAAAATTTGGTCAAGGAAAGAATAAGAAAGCCCCCTAATCCAGGTCTTTGAAAGCAGGGCTTTAAGTAGTGAATTTCACAATAATAAGTTCCCTGTGGGTCGTATTCATAGATATTTGAAGTAAAGAGTATCAGCCAAGAACAGAGTAGGAACAACATCAGCTGTATACACATCAGCAATTTTAGAGTATTTGACAGCAGAAGTACTTGAATTAGCTGGAAATGCTTCAAAAGACTTTAAAGGTATTGTAAATATGATTAATTTCTCTTTAGTGAGAAGAATCACACCAAGACATCTTTAATTAGCAATTAGAGGTGATGAGGAACTAGATATTCTTATTAGAGCCACCATTGCAGGAGGTGGTGTTATTCCACATATTCACAAGGCTTTGTTAGGAAATAAACACCAGAAGGAGGAATTCCAAAGGAATGATATATATTATATTAATTCATAGAAAATATTAATGTTATAGAGCTTCGCTCATAGTAATTCTTCTTGAAGGCTCTAACTAAATCATCCTATCTATTAAATCAGCTCCTTCGTATCCAATTTTAGAGAGCAAGTCTTACTAAGACAGATACTTAGTTGGATAAAATCGAGGAAATGCTGCAGCCTCCTAATTAATTTTATTTAAGTACATTGAACAAAGGTAAGTTACATAGAGAAGGTGCAATAAAGGCGCTGGGAGTACCTAATTTAGAGAATATCTTAAATAGCATCTCGATTTAAGAGTCACCATAGAAGAGTATTTCTTTCATAACTACTTAATAGAACACGCAACCCAATGACCATACGTCTACAGATACATGATACTTTTTAAGATTAAAATACAATTTACATTATCACAACCCAATAAATTTTCAGGTGGTCTAAAGTGCAATGTAATGACTTCATAAGAATGTTTCTCACAGTTGGAATTAAAATTTCTACATTATCCAAAATTCATTCTGGCTATACCAAAATCACTTATGTAAACATTTTAGTTTTCATCCACAAGAATATTCAAAGGTTTCAGATCTCTATGCATAAAACCTAATTTATGAATGTTGTAGACTCCAAGTAGAAGCTACTTGAAAATCTTTTTATAATCGATTTCACTGTTTTTTTTGATGTGTTCATAAAGATTATATGGGTAAAATGGTAAAACTATATAAACACATCCTTTTTCAAAAATTACTCCCTTTAATGGAACTATATGTTTTTATCCTTTTAAAGAACTAAGGGCAGATATTTCCCTAAAAATAACATCTCTAACATTACCTGATAGTTGATTGATCAATCTATTATGACCTTCCAGAAAAAATTCTTTTGATAGCAAAAACTTCACCTAATGATATAAAAAATTATGTGTTTACTTGTATTTTCATCGATGGCTTTATAAACATCTCCAAAGGCTCCATAACCTACTTTTTCTTGAAGAATAAATTATTGGACTTTTTTATTATCCTACATTATCAAACAAATTTACAAAAAGAACAAATTAAATAATGAAAATTACATCTTAATCTTCCCTTTAATAATACACTATCTAAACTATTTTTATATTATATTTTATAATCTATATAATTTTTTTCATTTATTTTATTTTAAATTATGTTAAAATTTAGTGGAGAGTTTAATCATGCTTACATTATTACTTATGAAAGAAAACCAAAACTATATAAGAAACTTATTTACTTGAATTTATTACTTTTTGTAATAATTAGTTGGCTTTAGTTCGATTTATAGTAAACTATATTGATTACTATTATTTACAACATTTTAATTTATATAATTGGAGGAAATGAAATAATAATTGAATAAATGTAAATAATTAAAAATATTGGTATACAAATTGAAAAAAGAAAGAGCAATGGAAGTCTGTCTCGAGAATTTATCAATTAAAATATTATCAGAGATGTTGTTCTTTAAGAAGGATTAACAACATTTACTGTTGAAATTTATCTAGCAATTATTTGCAAAGGTATGAAATAAATGATTTTACCTTTTTAATATAATTTAAGCACAGATCAACTAATGTAAATTTATTATCCTTTGAGATAAATGATAATGTGATTAAATTTATATTAAATAATATATGTTAATTTAATTGATATTCAATCTTCTCAATTCTGTTATAATATTTAACTTAATATTTTAAAATATATATATTTAAAGTTCTTTAATTCGTAATCAGATTATTAAAATATAATTAAATATTAAATATAGTTTTTAATATTTACAATATTACATTAATTATTTGATAAATTATAATACTTAGAAATATATTAGATATCTTTTTTTTGAGAAAGGACTCATATATTAAATATTTCAAAAATGATTATAACAGAACTAGATGGATAAAATTAAGATCAACTTTGATTGTTATTTATCATAGAGTACTATTATAACTTTAGAAGAAGGTTATTAATTATTATATTGAACAAATATACATAAATGTGAGAAGATTAATAGTTTAATAGTTTTTATGATTATCAACACTATTGTTTTCAGAAGAGTCTTCATAATCATTAAAATTATAATTTGTTATTAATTGTTACTATATTTTCTTA
Source organism: Paramecium biaurelia (assembly GCA_000733385.1). Classification (NCBI taxonomy): domain Eukaryota; phylum Ciliophora; class Oligohymenophorea; order Peniculida; family Parameciidae; genus Paramecium; species Paramecium biaurelia. Next base: position 243,351 of record JPFL01000010.1, read on the forward strand.
AATAATTTAAGTATCTTTCTGATTCTGATTCTAAATTGTTGGTATACCATTACCTAGACGAGATGGCCTTAGTAACAAATAAGTTGTGATAGTCTCAACTATTTTTTCTTTGACTCTCCTCAAATTAGAAGATTATCGACCTTTTGGGATAAGCAATATAAATTCACTACTCTAATTTGAAGACAAGATTTAATTTATAAATTTCCTTATTTGTTTTTTTAATCTTTTCTTATCCATCGACTATAATAATTTTATTATTACATCTTGTTTGGTTTCAAACTTAAAATTATTTAAAACATATGAGATCATTTTCTATTTAAATTCCTCGTATTCTGATTTTCTTACATCGCTTTTAACCGATTCAATTGACTTTTTCTTTTTGTTCATTATCTTTGCTATCTAAGTAGAGTTTTTTCCTTATCTCTTTAATTTCATAATCTCTTTTCTTTCCTCATTAGAGTTGATATTATACACCATACCTTGTCTATTCAATTTTGTATTTTATTTCAGCATAAAATCTAATTAATTAAATCCAAATAAAAATAGAAATAATAGCTCAACATTAAATTAGGATTCTTTCGAATGTATTCTATTATTTTATTTATGCTTAATAATAATATAAATAAAGATATATATATATTGAATATTAAGATAAGATTTTATACTTTAGGTGACATTAAAATAATTAATATGATCTAATTTTAGATACTTAGTTTAATAATATCATATTAATTAAAAGATTAAATAGTATGATATTTATTGAGATAATCTAGCCTTTCTTATCTTTTACTCTTTATACGTTGTAAGGATTTCTCCAACAAAAATGTAGAATATAATTATAATAATTAAGATATAGAGTTTATAAGATATTAATTATTATTTGATTACAATAAATATATTCACAATTTCTTATGATCTAAACAGAATTTCTTAATTCTTTGGCATGCTTCTTCAATAATCTCTAAATCGCAACAAATGACCAATCTTACAAACTTTTCACCATAGAACAATTCTCCAGGAAAGACTAGGACATTCTACTCTTATTAAAGCTTCTTGGCAAAATCAATAGAAGATGTAATATCTGAAAACTCTTCAGTATTAATAATCAAAGTTGAATACATAGCCCCCTTAGTTTCTCCAACGCTAATTCCATATGCAAGATGTAGCCCATGATGTAATGCCTTATACCTGGTATGAAGTTCCTCCATTTTTTCAGGAATAATATCTAAACTCTTTTTATACACTTCACAAAGTGCTGCCTAACATATAGTATTGGGCATCAATAAAATGTTTGTAATATTTCTTAAGGCTTTTTTAACTTAATCGAAAGTGTCTCCCTCTCCATATAGGGCTAACCAACCTAATCTCCAACCAGGAACAAGACATTTTTTGGTTAGACCAGAGCATCTCAAAACAGGTACCGTTTTAGTATAATCAGAAATAAATTTAAATTCTCTCTTTTCAAAAATCATATTTTCATAGATTTCATCACTCACTATAGGAAGATTATTATGCCTTTCACAAACTAAAGATATTATATATTATTATATTTACAATTAACAATTTCTGTTAAAGCTATTGGACTTAATTCACTTCCCATAGGATTACTTGGAGAATTCACTAAAATAAATTTGATATCTGGATTCTATTCATAGATATATTCCAATTCTACAATATTGATTTACCAAGTTCCTGGATTTAAATCATAAAACACAACTTAAATGCCATAGAAATCAGCAAATGCTTTTACCAATGGAAATGTTGGTCTAGGCATTAAGATTTTGTCTCCAGGTTTTGCTAAAGCCAATGTAGCATAAAAGAGAGCTCCACTTCCACCACTAGCAAGAATAATATCATCTGCTTCTAATTTTCTATGATGTGACGATAACAATTCTGCTAACTAAGTTCTTACATTAATGTCACCAAAAAAGTCTGTATAGCCATCTATTTTTCCAACAGAATTTGCTACTATCTCTTTATATTCATTTGGAGTTTAAAATTTTGGATAAGCTGTAGGATCACCAAGAAGGAAAACAATCTTTTTTTCTGGTCTTCCTTCTTATTTTCCTTCTTTTTCTACCTCAGGTACTACATGTTCAACCCAATTTCTTATTGGATTTAAAGATACTTATGCTCTTGCAGAAGGTTTTAACATATCCCATGATCTTTCTACTTATTACATATTATTTTATTAATGTGATGCAATAAATGATCAAATATTTTTATATTAGAATTTAAGAATTTTATTAATTTATTCTTCTTGTTTCACAGCAATGTCAAAATTAATAAATTACTCTATCAATTAATATAATTATAAACATATGTTGATGATGTATATTTTTAACTCCATTAAAGAATACAAATTATTGGAATATTAAAAATAGATATTTAATTAGTTTTATTATTACTATCTATAGTTGGTTATATGTTATTATATATATTTGATCTTAAGATATACAAAGGATTGTAATATATATATTTATTGAGTCATTTATAAGGGTGTATTTTAAATTATTACATTGAAATTATTCTTTTTTTGAATATATTATTTGAGTTATCAAATATAATTACTATTTGTGTATTATAATAAACAATTATGAAAACCTAATATAATGTAAATTATAGTTATCAAATTATGATTTCATCATCATCATCATTGTTTTCATTCTCTTTCTAATTGCTATCTTTATCTTATACTTTCTCATAAGTCTCTTCCTTTTTAATTTAATTCTATCCAACTTGCTAATTCTCCTTTTCTTATTTACTATTCTTCCTTTAGTTCTTTTCATATGCTTCTTCCGACTGGTCAAATTTCTATATTTATTATAGATTCTCTTATGTCTAATTAAAAATAACATTTTCTTGGAACAATTACAAATTAATATTTAAACTCATCATCTAACAAGTATGCAATAATTATTTTATCATCTAATAACCTTCTTAAGATTGTTGATCACAATTCAATTTATCCGAATCAGGTATATTATTGTTTTCATTTCCTCTAAGATATACCATATCAATATAAATGTCATCATCAAATGATTATTGGAAATCTAAATCATTTCCATTGAAACGAATAATATTTTTGAATAAAAATCCAGTATGTATCTAAAATCTAAATATTGGAATTAAATCATTTTCTTATGTGATATGTTTACATCTAAATACAATATCATTGCTTATTTATAAATTTGGGAGAATAAATATGCATTACTCATTCTGTTGTATAATTTGATTTTTTTCTTCATATAGTATTCCATTCCTATCGAATACTTGAAATAATGGTTTGAAGTTTTCGAACTCTTTTGGAATTCCACTTAGGATAACAGATTTCACTTTAATTATTTGAGTATTTAATTATCCATTAGACAACAAATGTTATAAGTATTTATGAATATACATGAGTTAAGATTTCAATGGAGATGTAAGTCCCAACGTTTTTGCAATAATATAAAAACTCTCTTCAATACTCTTTTTAAAAACTAGAGACCAAAAAATTGAAAGAAGTATAGCACTCCTTCCTTTATTTTGTTAACAATGAACAATTGCAATATTGCCTTCATGTTTTATCCATTCTAAAATACATTTACAAATTAATAATAATTCATAAAGTGGTGGACATGCAAATCCCATGTAAGAATGCATTGATACTTAATTCTAAAATAACTCTCTTGTATAATCATGTTCACTCAAATTCCAAATATAATAATGATGTCCATATTTTCTATTCAAATACTAAGAGACCTATAAAATGTATTCTTGCTTTGGAAAAGGCATCCAAAATACATTATCTGTAATTTATTATATAGTTTTCATAAAATATTAATTTATGGATTATTAGAAACATCTAAAGATACTGAAAGAGACTTTGGAATTACATAAGATTACTCCAGAAAACTTAAGAGAAAAAAGAAAATCTTTCAAAGAATTCCCAAAACAAATAAATAATAGAGTAGTTGATGCTTTCTAATCTTTTGCTCCTTTTGATAGAGCACCCGTCTGGATGATGAGGTATATAATTATAAATAAATAATAGATAAGCAGGAAGATATTTACCAGAATATAGAGAAATTAAAGCAGAAATGGATTTTTTTGCTACTTGTCAAAATCCATTTATTGCTGCTGAAATCACTTTATAACCAACAAAACAATTTGATATTGATGCTGCAATCATCTTTTCAGATATTTTAGTTTTGCCTAAAATGATGGGAATGGAAGTAAGAATAATCTTAAGAATATTAGATAACAATTGAAGAAAAGAAAGGACCAGTAATTGCAAATCCATTAGTTACTCCAGCTGATATTCAAAGACTTCATCCTCCTAATCCAGAACATTTAGAACATGTTTATGATGCTCTATTCTTAACAAGATTAGCATTATAAGGGAAATGTAATCTAATAGGATTTTGTGGTGCTCCTTGGACTGTTTTTGCATATATGATAGAAGGAGGGTCTAGCAAATTATTTTCTAAAGTTAAGAAATGGTTGTATTTATATACAGAGGGTTCTTTATAAGTTTTGGAATTATTAGCAAAGGAAAGTGCCAAATATTTAATCAATCAAGTTAAGTAAGGTGGAGCTTAAGTTGTATAGATATTTGATTCTTGGGCAGGGTATATCTTATAATTTATTTATATTAGTTAAATTCCAGCATTGGATTATATAGAATTTATTATTCCTTCTTTAAGAATTTTGTTTGAAGATTTCAAGAAGGAATGTCCTGATACTCCATTAATTATGTTTTCTAAAGATTAAAATGATAAAAAGGTTATCGTTGAATTTTTAAAATTGATATTTAATGATAAACCATTAGTTGATGGATTTCAACTAGATTCAAATGTAAGTGATGAAACTCTTGTTAAAATTATTGAAGCCAATAGAACCATATAAGGAAATCTAGAACCAGGAGTAATTCTTATATATAATTTATTTTAGGTGTTATTTGGTACTCCTGTAATAATTAAAAAAAGGATTTCACAAATGATTGAGAAACTATAGACTACAAGGAGATACATAGTAAATTTGGCACATGGACTTACTCCAGATCATGAGGTTGAAAAGGTGAGATTATTTGTTTAAGAGTCTTAACGTCAATCAAAATTATACAAAGCCAAGGAAATTTTGGAATGAATTTTCAATTTGTGCAGTTATCTATTCAATTGACTCTTCTAAATAGTATAGTATTATTATATTCCTTTTTATATTGATTCAATTCTTAAATTCCTATCCTATTGGACCCCCATGCAGATGGTCATTACATAAATCGATTAAGAGCAAAAGTTATCATTAAAAAGACAAACAAATTCAGCAAGTTACATTCTATCACTTTAAACATAAAATAACTTCCAAAAAGCCATGAAGCCCAGTAGTAAAAGAAAGATCAAGAAAAAAATAACAAAACACATCATTCATCTTATCATATTCAAAGAAGAGCATCTAAGTTCTCCTCATAATACAAATCAATATCTACTAACAAAACACATGAACTAAGAAATTTGCCAAGATATTGAACCAAAAGAACCTGGCAGTATGTTATCCTTTTTATTAAATGAATAAAGGCCACAATCGAGTGATCCTCTATATTAACTTTAAAACTCAGAAAGACTAGTTAAAGACTGCACTAATATACTAAACAATAACCCCTGAACATACTCAATCACTATTGTTTAATGTTATTATTTATTCCTTATATTTAGTTTTTTATATAATTTTATTAATGATGGCTTCTTTAGAAATTAAACCAAGTAAATTAGAGTCTTTTTATAATGACAATCTCTAGAATAGAATTAGAAAGTATGTTTATAATGTAATAAATATTTTGAAATTCTAATGAAACGTGTTTTATATAATTTAATTTTTTTAAGTGAATTTTTATTTAGAGAGTATAATAACTCTCAAAATATAATATACATTAAAATATTATAGAATGATAATTTATTATTCTAACATTTACTTCAAAATCACTGATAATCATTATTTATATCATAATTTTAATGGATTCTATTATTTAGAGTGTTAAGTAATTTAATGGCAAAAAATAATAATTTACTCGAAAATTCTGGTTATTTTTTAATTTTCAGTACAAATTGATTTTTTATAGCAACAAAATAAATTAATATTTGTTTGAATAATAATAAATGGGTTGTAGTTCAACTAAAGGAAAGAGGAAAGGTTCGCTCTCTATACCAAAAACTGGTATTTTGAAAAGACCTAGTACTTAATAATAAGTTTAATAAGAAATAGTTAATACTAAAAAGAAGACTCTCAGTTTTTAAATGTCATCAATAAATTCCTAAGAAGTAAATAGAAGAAGTCTTCATACAAGGCAGATAATTTCAGACTGAAATGAAAGATAGATATGATTATACTTTGATTATATATTGTAGTTTATTATGGAGTCATAAAAAAATTATTCTTTATTTTAAGTATTTTCTTTAGACTATGTCATAATTTCTAAACCCAACATTTAGAATTGTCAAGTGAATATTTCTCAATTTATACATCAACAGTACTGTTTACATTATTGAATGAAAATTTACAATGAAGTTACATTTTATATAAAATTTGATGATTTTATAACAACTCTATTTTTGAGAAGTTTGAATCTGAATTCAACATTCTTTCAAGTCATTTAATTAATTATTAGTTTTTTAAAGAAATCTATTATTATACCATTACTAAATAATGGCAACATAAAAAATTAAAATTTAATTTATTAATTAAATTCCACTTCATAAAATGAACTACAAAGCAACACAAAATTTGCAAGGAATTCGAATAATTAAATATATTAAGAATTGATGAGTTGGGGATAGCCAGAATAAGCACCTTAGCAAGAATAATCTTGGGGTGCTAATACTTAGTAAACAACATGGGGTGGTGGTAATACAGATTCAACATGGAACAATAATGGTGATCAATAATAATAGGATAATAAACCTGCTTGGGGAGGAGATTCAAATAATGGTTAAGAGAATAAAGAATTTAGAGGAAGAGGTGGAAGAGGAGGTCGAGGTGGTAGAGGTGATAGAGGGGGAAGAGGAAGAGGAGGTGATAGAGGTGGAGATAGAGGAGGACGAGGTGGTAGAGGTAGAGGAAGAGGGAACAATGAAAACAAGGAAGAAGGAGAGATTAAGCCTTAAAATGAAGGTGGAGGATGGGGATAATAGACATAAGAAGGATGGGGAGGTTAAAGTTAGTAAGAGAATAAAGGAACTGCTGAAGGATAATGGGGTAATGATGGTAATAATGGTGGTGGAGGAGGAGCACCTACTGAGAATGCTGGAGGATGGGGATAATAGAATACTGAAACTTAAGGCTGGGGTGGAAATTAAGAAAATAATAATCAAGATGGTTAAGAGGATCAATAGAAAGGAAAAGGTAAAGGGAGAGGAAGGAAAAGTGATTCACCTCCTCCTGCTAAAAGAGTTAGACCTAATCCAATAGTAATAACTGTAGAAGATGAAGAGGATAGTGAAACTTAGAATATTATAATTAATGAATATCCAGTATTGTAAAATAAGTAGAAGGGACTTATTAAAAGTGAGGAATAGTAAATATGTTTTGAAGGTAACATTAAGATAGATGAAAATAATATGAATGCATAATTTATTAGTTTTGATACTGAAATAAAAGTCAAAATTGATTTAATTGAAGAATATACAATGGAGAATTCGAAGGACTTACTGAAGACTATTGGAGATTAAATTATTGTAGGAATAGTTTAAGGTGTTGACAAAGATAATTAAAAAGTTATAAATAAATTAGCAGACAATCTTTTGGATAAGCAACAATCAATACACTTCAAAGATGTAAGTTTGTTTAGTATTAAACAATTGTATAAGGGAGAAAGTGCTTCAAGATTGGCATTCGTTAAGCAGATTTAAGTTTGATAATTATGGATATTATTAAATATAGATATAAATGTATGTTTCATTATTTCACTGGATGTTCATGATTCCATTCTTCATAAGACCCGTCAAATAAAAGTAATCTAAAATATAAATTATTGTTATTACTCTTTTTTCTTCAGAATTTCTTAGGCTAGAAGTGCAATACAACTTAGTTTCCCTGTTTGACAAGTGTTAACAATTTTTTTGGTAATATCAATTTAGTGACTTTTGTATAATTTTTGTAAATTTTCTGTAGATTTCATTGTATGATCATCATTCAAATATTCTGAATAAGGTAGATTATAAGATCCAGGTAGAGATCCCTTTTTAAATCTTGGTGGATCTCTGGCATCTAAAAGTAGCCAATCATCACCTTTTGGATCCTTATGTTGTTTAAGATAGGAAATCACAGATACATCCTTTGTTGTCAATGATGTAACTTAATCTTTTGGTTAATCCTCTTTAAATAAACACTAATCATACACAAATTCAAATCCTCAAAAATTTTGCTTTCATGTTTATCAGAGTCATGTTGATGATGCCATTTATTAAATCCACCATCTAGGACATAAACCCTTTTGAATCCAAAATATCTAAATGTAAACCAAGCTCTAGCTGCAAAATGAATATGTTCATCAAAAAATACAATAGGAGTAAGATGATCATATTAATTCTCTTAAATAAATTTCTCAAAAGTTTTTTAGGGTGGTAATTTACGAGGTACTGGAACTGGTGTTGCTGTAATATCGATTAAATTAAGGGTTGATTAGTCTAAAGTAATTCTATGAGCATGAAGAAATTTATTATTTTCTTCTTTGTTATGATGATGATCTGTCATAATTACATTGACAATTTTAATTTTGGATTTATTTTTGACTAAATAATGCAAATATGGTGCAGTTATTAATGATCCACGCATTTAGAATATATAATTGATTAATTTTAAGAATTTGAATATTAAATATAGTGTAGTATTAAATTAACTTGAATTCCTTTTTGATAATTGAATAGAGAGAGGGGATAAATTAAGTAAACTTTTATGAATAATATATAATTATGAATTTACTTTTATTTATTACTTTGATTAAAGCATGTTACAGCTAGGCAGTGAAAACTTATCTTAAGATAGGATGTATAGAGGTTTTAAATGGAGATTGTGTAAAATTGTGTAACCTTGGATTATTCGATTGTGATGACTATTAAAATTTGATTTGTGAATATGGGTACTTCAATTACTTAAGTACTTGTGTATAATGTCCTAAATAAAATTTACTCGATGATTCTGTAATTTATTGTGGAGATTGTATTGATAATTCTAAGACATGGTAAAATAACAGATTATGCACTTATGATTTCATTATAGAAGATGATGATAGATTAAATGGAGCATACATAAAACGAATTAACTAATATAGTGAATTATATGTTATTGGGATGGCTACAACATAATTAATGTGGAATAAATCAATTATGCGAGATACAAAACGATTATATGAAACATAGATATGTAGTGGATGTAATACTATTTGTACATCAGCATAAGATTAATTCTGCAATACATTCTCAAATGAAGTAGACTTATTAATAAAAGGAATCACATGTTTGGATGGATATTTCTTTTTAAATGGAGTATGTGTTGCATGTGGAATAAATTGTAGATATTGTAAAGATAGATATTCTTGTTATGAATGTTATTCAGGATACTATTTAAATGGTCTATAATGTGATATCTGTTAATCTAATTGTTTAGATTGTCTTAAACCTATTACAGAATCAACTACTAAATGTTACACTTGTTTGAGTCCAAATATCATATCTGTTAATAGATCAGTTTGTGAAAGTTGTGGTAATTCATGTTTAAGATGTGAATACGTTAGTTATGATGAGTTAACAAAATATAAATTTATCACAAGAGATAATGTAGATCCTGCTATTGATGATATTAATAAATATGTCAAGAGATGTAGATAATGTGAAGGCAATTATTTAATTGATTATAAAGGATAAGATTGTGTACAATGCTAAATCAAAGATTGTTTAAAATGTTATTATACAATAACTACTTCTGGAGTAACAAGATCTACTCTTGATTTAGACTTTAAACCTCTATAACCATCAGAACAAGCTTCAAAATAACTATGTTACTTATGCGCATATGGGACATCTCTTAGTCTTGATTTGTCTTCATGTTTACCATAATTACCACCCACACCAATTGTAGATTGTCTTTATTATGGAAATACTAACAATTAATGTCAATAATGTTTAAATAATAAAATCTTAGATTTAGATAATAATATATGTAATTCAGATTTATGTTCTGGATAAATCAAATACTGTAGGAATTGTTATCAATATAGAATAACAAACATAGTTCAAGATAAGACATTCTTTCATTGTATCAAATGTGAAAGTAATTATTATCCTGACTTTTTCACAGGAACATGTTTATAATGTCCTAATCATTGTTATTCATGTTGGTAATATTCATAAACATATAATTACACTCTATACAATGAAATTCCTAAAGTAATATAGAATAGAAATATCTATTATTTAGATGGTGCAATAAATATCTATTGTTCAGAATGTGATGATGGATTTTAATTATACAATAATTAATGTTTAGGATGCACAATTAATTGTGTCATACCTGAAACAGGACTTGTAAATTAAAAATCATCTTGTTTATATAAATCTAAATATGCTCTATGTTCCTAATGTTATGAACCATTATATTAGAAATCATTGGTCTCTGATTTATCAGAATGTTAAGAATGTCCAAATTACTGTCTTGCTTGCCATGACAGATAAAAATCCTAATTTCCTAATAAATACTTTAACCCTAGTAGTTAAATTCTATAAAAATATAGTAGATTATGTTATAAACTATAGTCATTAATTGGAAATCCTGTTGTAATTCATTATAATTCTTATTTAAACATGCCAATAAGTTGTAATACAGATTGGCCTTGTAGACATTAATATGATATAGACGTAACCCTATTTTGTAATATTAATGATTATCTCTAATAAATAACAATATCCCCATCAAATAATAAATACTATTATGATCTTTCTACTTTTTATACTACAAAAAGTGAAGATACAGCAAGAATCAAATTTACAAATTTAGAAACATTAGTATTTTATGATTATTTAAATACACTACCACTTGAAACTCTTAATCTAAATCTTAAAATTAAAGGAAATGATGATAATAAATGTATTTTCTCTAAATCTACAACAATCCTAACTCAATTTCATGAAAATATCTTTTCTTTAATAAATTTCAAATTCACTATTATGAGTTATTCATCAGTTCCATTAGATTTATATGTGGATGGAAATTTTACTTTATCAAATTATCCTGATATTGTAATCAAGAATATTAGACTATACACATTAGAATCTTAATTTATTTTCAATCTAGATTAATGTTCAAATTTATTTCTTAAATCTGTTTAATTTCAAAAGGTTTCCCAGACTTCATTTTAGATTTTATTATAAAATTTAGATAAACTTGAAATGCAAGATGTAACATTTGATAATTTTACTGGTCTTAATGATGTAATCTCATTTTCTCCGATAAAGTAAATAATAATGAAAAATGTTATCTTTAATTCTTTAAAATTAACTTAAATTCACTTAATAAAAATGTATCCATAAACTTATATTACAATGAACGATATTAAAATAAGTAATTCTATTTTTGTAGATTTTTATTTTATAGGTGATTTAGAACCTAATGATGATTTAATTGGTTATACAATTATAAATGGTCTAGAAATAATTAATAATACTTTTAATACTTCATTTATTTTTAAAACTTCAAATAGTGAGAAATTTCTATTAAATCAATTTTAATTTAAAGATAATATCATTTATGATTCTAGATTAATTGTTTCTAATCATTTTATTTTTTCAAATGCCTTAATTTATAATAATTCATTTGGTATAGATGCAAATTTATTAGTGACTAGTGATGAAATATATGAAAAACAATTATATACTTTAGTAGAGTCAAATTTTTCATATATTCAAATTGTAAACAATACATGTTATACATCTTTGATATCAATACAATCACCTTTCAATCAATAATATCAATTGATGAATATAAAAATCAATTCATTATTTATAAATTAAATAGGAACTTCAAATGATGGTAAACCATTAATTTAAATAAATGAAGTTGGATATGTTTAAATTGATAATTTAATTATACAAAATTTATTAAAAGTAACAGGATTAGAAATTAAAAAAGCATATTGGGTATGGATTAATTAATTTTAATGTGACTCAGGTGATTAGAATACTTAGATGCCTATACAAGAAAATTGCTTTTCAGAAAAGGAATCTAATTCTTATTGTTTACATATTGAAGAATTTGATAGAGGAATTTATCTACAAAATGGTATCATAAAGAAGTAATTTTGTGTGGATTCTTCTTTAATATATATCAAATCTTTTGATTACTTGACTAAAAACACTGAAAACTTTATAGAATTGGATAATTCAAAGTTTTATTTTGGTTATCGTAATGAATTAATTAAATTGGATAATATTAAATTTTATAATAATACATTGGCAGTCTTAGATCCTTAGATAAAAATGGCATCAATAGTAATAGATTCAACACAAAGATAAAAAATTGTTTTAAATGATTTAACTTTTATTGGAAATCATCTTCATCAAATTCCTCCTTCTGTCAATGTTGATTTAGTTACTTGTATATTGATAGATTCACCTCTGGCTGATATCATTATAACTAATTGCGATTTTTATGATAATAGAGCAACCAAATCAATTTTAGGGTTAATTAAATTTATAGTGGATAGTGTGAAATTAAATAATGTAAATATGGAAGATACAAATGTAATTTAAATATATTATGCTGATATATTAGAAGAACATTCATTATTTTCAGAAGATCCAAAAGTAGAATAATAAAACATTTAGAATTACTTTGAAATTTAATCATTAGGATCAAATATGTATTTTGATTGTGATAACATAAGTATTTCAAATTTAAAAATCAATAATTCAGTTGGATTGGATGGAGCAGGCATATTTATAGTTGGTAGTGAGAAATTAACTGTTTAGATGTCTGATGTTATAATGAAGAATTTGTATTGTTCTTTACAATATGATACATTAGGTTGTGGTTTATACATTAATACACAAGTTTCTACACTATTTCTATAGATTTAGAATTTAATTATGGATAAAATAATTGGATATTAAGGAGCTGGTATTTATATTCTGAGTTAACAATTTACTATAGAAGTAATAATTTAAGATTCCATTTTCCATTAATGTCAATCTCTTGATTCTTAAGTATTTTATTTCAAGTAATAGACATTCACAAATTCAATTCCTTCAATAATTTTTGATAATTGTACTATCTATAATAATCATTATGGTAATTATTTATTAAATATCTTCACTTTAAGACCATAAATTGATTATGATGCAAGAGTAGAAGATCAAAATCAATTAATCTATATTGATTATGCTACAGTTACAATTGTTAATTGCTTATTTACTGATATATCATTTACTACTATTCTGAAATTACAAAATATCATTTAATTAAATATTTTGAATACAAATATTAACAATATATCTATTGGATTATCTAAATTAATAAATTTAGAATTCTATAGTTCAGTCGGACATATATCAATATCTGCTTTGATTATTTCAAATGTTTATCCATATCCATAATGGGATTAGTCATAGTTGGAAAATGTAAAATAACAATTTAATGATGAAGTTGAAACTTCGGAAATTATAGAAGAAGAAAAATAATAATGCAAATTAGCAAAGATTACTAGTTATGTTGTTGATCTATTAACTATTTCATATAACATTGATACTAATTAAATATCTAGAAATCCAGTTGAATATAGTAAATTTAATACTAAATTATATACATACTATACAGATTATGAAGATACATCATATATTAAATATTTGTATTCCTTATATTTAATTGAGAATGAAATCAATTCATATCCAGCATTACTTTATTTATCAGAAGTGGATTTCGTTAGTTAGAATGCTTCTATACTTTCACATTCACTTTAAGTAAATAAATTACTCATAAGCTCTATTGTTTGTAGTTATTGCAGTTAAGGTTTATTTAATATTGATAAAATTAATACTAAAGCCAATAAAAGTATAGTGTTGAATGAAGTAAATTGTCTTAACAATATTATTGATTAATATGGATGTATTAATTTAAAAGGACTAAGTACTAATAATGGGATAAATAAAAATATTTATACAATTATGATCGAAAATAGCAATTTCATCAATAATTAAGCAGTTTTTGGGGCTGGCTTGAGTGTCTTAAATGCATCTCTATTTCTAAAGAATACATCATTCTATGATAATACAGCTACTAATATAGGTGGAGCCATTTTATTCTCTTAATCAAACAAATAAATATATCTTGAATAAGTTATAATATAAGGAAACAAAGCAGATATTGGAGGTGGTATCTATATGAATGGATAGAGTTTGCCTAATTCGGATGTAAATATTGTAGGAAATATAGGCAGAAGTCTAATAGAGGAAATACCTTAACATTTGAGCATTTCAATGATTAAAGGTAGTATTTTACCTACTTAAGTATTTGATACTAATATTGATGTAATCTCATTAATATTGAATTTACCTTCTGGTCAAAGCATTTCATCTTACAAACTTTATTATCATCCAACTTAAGAGTAAGTCCCTTATGATTGGATATTCAGAATCATGAATTTAGATAGAAATCATAATCCAATCTTAACAGCCTCATTAACAGATACATGTAATATTACAGGGAGAATGTAAGATTCTTAAAACTTTGATAAAACTCTCAAATTCCTTAGCAATTATACTTATCCTTCACTCATTTCTTTTGGTGATGAATCATTTAATCTAGATAATTTAATAATTACATTTGATCCATACTTACCTGATTAATACTATCTATAGTTATAATTTTAATGTTCAACAATCAAATTGCCAATAGACCCTTATCCTTATTAATTATATAACACAAATTATGCTTTATATGTTAATCTTAGAACATTACCTTGTTAATTAGGAGAAGCATATACATCATAAAGGTGTTAAGTTTGTAGTAAAGGTTAATATGCTTTAACAACCAATTAAGTTATATGTACAAATATGGATGTTTCATCTATGGAACAAGTAACACCAGTAAGAATAAAACTATTTTCTGGATATTGGAGATATGATAATGATAAAGTAGAGAATTGTTATAATTTGTAAGAGAATTGTAATGGTGGATGGATTCCAAGTAATCCTTCATGTTACACTGGACATATAGGAGCATTATGTGAATCATGTGATATCTATGGTATTATGGGAGAATAGCATAGTATAAGTACAAAATATAAATGTGGATAATGTTCATAAACAAAATCTAATAATTCTTTAACAATTGCAGCAATATGTGTTTTCACTTTACTTTAAATGATATTATCAGTAAGAGGTAACTTTTAGATGATAGAAAACTTTATTAAAGAATAAGTGTTGTAATCAATAGGTGTAAGAGTGAATACAACATAAGCAAATTTATCTATATTAATAAAGATTGTAATAAATTATATTTAGATAATAAGTGCATTGGGAACATTTAGAATATCAATTCCTACTAATTTAATATCCTCTGTTGATATAGTAGCCAATCCTACTCAATCAATGGCTTATTCATTAGATTGTTTCTTAATTGAGATAACAATAACTGAAATATTATATTTTAGAATGATTTGGGCATTAATTATGCCAATGATTTATTTGTTAATCTTCTTTTTAGGATATTTCTTGGGAGTTATAACAACATTTTTACCTGCTAGAATGAACATTATTTATACTACTTTCATCTATATGTTCATTTATCTATAACCAACATTAATAGGAGGATTTATAGCTTTATTATCTTCAAGAACATTAGGAGGAGAAGAATTTGTATAATCAGATGTACAGTATCTATATTAGAGTAATACCCATTATTTTTGGATGGTAATATTTGCAGGTCCAAACATTATTTGTTGGGGAGCATTATTTCCATATATCTTTATGCATTTAATTAGAAGAAATTATGATACTTTAAAGTCGATTGAAACTCGTAGGAAGTATGGATACTTTTATAATGAATATACATAACATGCTTATTTATGGGAATTTGTTAAGATCTTTGAAAAACAATTTGTTTTAATGGTTCTTACATATTATGAAGATACAGTGATTATTAAGGGTCTTATGGTATTTTTAATTGTTTTTATTTATGGAATTCTATCCTTTGAATTTTAACCATATTAAAGTAAAAGACTTAATTATATTGATTAAATGTCATCAGCCGTATGCGTGTTATCACTTTGTTTAGGAGTTTTAATCAAAGCTTCTTAAAGTGAAAACATGGAATATTTGTAATTTATAATGTTTTCCATTATTGGAATTCTAAATTTGTTGTTTTTATTAATTCTTCTTTATGAAGTATTTCGTGGTTATATTGATAAATTTGAAAGTCATGTAGATAAAGTTAGAGACTTAATCAGTTAGAAGTATCCAAACTTATAAAAGTATAAATGGATTCGTAAACTTCTAATTAATTAAGGAGAATTAAAAAAGAGAGTTAAAGCACTTTGGTCTTAACTACGATATCAAACTCATAAAGGAATAATAAGAAGAAGAAAAGATAAGAATCTACCTTTATTTGAAACTAAATTAATTCTTTAGGATTCAGAGAAAGAGATAGATCATTCACGTATTGAATCCAGAATTGAATCAAAAGCAAATTCAAGATTATCAGTAATTGATATAAACCAAGAGGAATTAATGCATTTAGCTAATTTTAGTAATTTATAAGCAAAAACACCAGAGATTTAAAAGATTTACCCTTTAGAAAGTTAAAATAGTATATCCAAATTAACAAAAAAGAGAATATGAGTTAGTTTATACTTATAATATGCATCAGACTTTAGGTAAGGGTGCTTTATAAATTATCTATTTATTAAATTACTTTTATTATGTTTTCTGATACTTATGTCAACTGTTCTTTATTGAACTGGAGTTTCTGATCTAAAATGTTAGGGTAAAAAACAATTGTAAATTCTTCTTGAATTCTAAGTGATGTTCTTTAAGTATTTCTTGCTTTATTTATACTCTTTTTTTATCTTATCAAAGGAAATGACTGAACTAGTTTATCTTAAACGTCTCTCAATGGACTAATCTGTCTTCTTACTAACATACTTCATTATCTTCAATCAATCTTTTCATATCAATTATTTTCTATCCCAAATTAGATGGACGAGGTATATCTGATGTGTCCAATTTTCCATAATAAGAAGGACAATGATTAATTTCTAGTATCCGTGATACAAGAGCCTTCTTAATTGTTGGGTCTTCCCGTACTTTTTTCAAGCTACACATTTATTTCTTTTTTATATATGGCTAATCAACTTGAACTGGAGTTCCCTTTATTTTTATTATCTAATGGAGATGCTTCTAATATGACTTATTGATACTCAACAACATTACTTTCATTAATTAATACTCTGAAACTGGTGTTATGATTTCATTTTTATTCCAAATATTCATTAAATTAAATATATTTCCAAGAATGAATATACATACATAACTATAACCTTTTCAATCCTTCACTCTATTTGTCATGTTTAAATATATAATCAAATTAAATAGTAAATAAATTAAGTCACTTTGAATAGGATCCTATAATCAATCCAGAAAATGATTCATCTGAAGAAATCGATTATAGAAATATTGTTACAATCTATCCTAGGTCTTTCTCCATTGGAATCAGAATGGTAACTAATGGTATGCCAGATTTTAAAGAAAATTAAATTAAAGTCGAGAAAAATTGACTGAAGCTATCAACATAAGAAAAGAGGTTATTAATAAAATACCTTTCTAAGTTAATTTTGATTTCTAAAAATTCTATCAATTTAAATAAAGGTTACTAGGTGAGCTAAGAATTCAAAGCTATATCATATCATACAGGTGTCATTAGGGAGAGATTCTTACCTTTTAAAATTGTCTCTAATGATAATACACTTAACTGTCTCTATATTAAATAAATTATTATTCACTTGTACTGTTAATTTTGAAGATTTTATAATCATTAAAGAATAATAAGAAATAGATGAAGTTGTTATGAGTTCAAATAAATTTTGATTTACTAATGTTAATTACTTGGATATTAATTTAGATAAATAATATATATATAATATAAAATACTTTTTCATTTATATTATAAGATAAACTTTAAAGTAATTTGATTAAGTATTAGAAATAATCTAATTGAAGAAATAATGATTATTAAATTAATTTATGTAAATTCATATTAAAATAATATCACAGCCTCCGAAAAAAAGTGCATCAGATATATATTAAGAATTAAAGAATTGGCTAAAGAAGAATGAAATAAATTTGAACATTTATTGCATAAAATTAAAACCAGATCCTATGAATGTGGATCTTGAGGATCTGATAAAGAAATCTCAATTTTGGAACCTAAAACTGCAAACATCAATTTGTGAAAATTCCATCATCTAATTTATTTAAAAGATTGAACCGAAATTACATAATGAATCAAAATTCATTCTAGGTAAGTAATTAGATTATTGTGAAATGATTGATGATATTCTAATAAAACCTTAATAAGATTTATTCGGAGTCCCAAATTGGTAACCAACAATTAGAAAACAAAATTTATAATAATAAGTATCTTAATCTAATACATAATGTTATATATATTTTTATGGATAAGACATTCAAAAACTCAGATATTATGAAGATGATAAAAATTAGAAATAAATAACACTCTTTGGAAAGTAATACTTTCTTAAAGGGTCATAATGGAGAAGTGAAATAAAAATTCCAAAAGACAACTTTAGATCAACACCTGGAATAGAATTTTCATTTGGAATTTTAAGTAAAAACTTTTTTTTTTAATATTGGTCAACAACTCAAATCTTGAAATACTACAAAGAGCATTCATTTTCATTAGAAGATATTAATTTAGAATTATAAAATACTCAAGTTAGAGTATATTTTAGTTTGAATTTCGACAGAACAAGAAGGATTAATTGTTTAATTTAATTTCAAACAAAAAAAGATGGAAATGTTAAAGAAGTAGAATATAATAAAACATACTCAAATGGGGGTGTTATAGTTGATATATCAAAAGATGAAAATCAAATTCATTTCTATGTTAAAGCTACTGAAATACCCAAATGTTATATTCAAGAAGATTATGACTTTGATAAATATAAAAATCAAAGGGATATAAAATATTGGAGATGTTAGAATTTTTTATAAAATGAAATATAAAATATTGCATAAGCAGGAATTATAAGATAATAAACTTATTTAAAATTCACAGTGAATTATACTCAAACTAAAAATGAAAATTTTTATAATTTTTGTTAAGAAATCGAAAATTAAGGATATTTAGAGAAATATATGGCAGATTAACATATATAACAGAAAAAAATTTTAGAACATAGATAAATTGATTATATTTTCTAAGTCAAACTTTGTTTAAATTGGATGTTGCTATCCGCTGCTTTTGGTAGACATAAGATTGTTTAATCAAGTTTCAATTTTCAAGACTTTATAGAATAGGTCAAAGAATTTTCTCCTTTAACAATTGCATATTAAATTAAGTTGTTGAAACTAAAGAAATAAGAAAAAAAGGATAAAGATACTTTCTAAATTGATAAATTTCTAGATATGTAAAAATTATTTTTACTATTAGTGTTAAAAAAAATGCTGAAAGACATTCCAAAGATAAATTAGATGAAATTTTATTGGCAGATCTTACACTTTCTGGCATTATTCCTAATTATTCAATATATGAGTACCTTCCTTTATATGACTTAGAGATTTGTTCTTAAAAATAAATTAAAGGTAAAGTATAATTTAAATAAAATGGTCTCTAAGAAGAAATAATTAAGATTAGAATTAGGGATGATAACTTTGAAATCTTAAGATAATAGTAATTTGATAAGCAATAATAAAAACATTTTTTGTTTTCAGGTTATTTTAGAGAATTACTAAAAGGTAAAATTAAGATTTTGGACAGATATTATATATTTTTTGGATATGATTGTAGAGCACTTAGAAAAGCTGAATTTTATGCAATAAATTCTGTTTATTTTTAAACTACATATCAATATATGTTTTAGTAGCTAATAAAATCATATAGAAATAATTAAAGAATAGTAAAGTGTTCTTAAATTCAAAAAATATTTAATGAACATTTAAATTAAATGTAATTATCAATTACATTGAAATAAATAGAAGATAAATTATTAGCCATAAGATTTGAATCAGAGATTTAATAAGATTCATCACATTAATGGCAATTAATTCAAATTAAACCTAGTACTAAATAAATAAATAGGTAAAAGAAATAAGAAAATAACTATAACTATAAAATACTAATGCCTTAAGGAAAGGTATCAAATGATGTAGTATAATTGATAAATGAAATTGCATTTGAGGGACAGAATACAGATTATTGTTGTTTTATTATAAGATATTAAAATTTTAAAGGAATACTAACAAAAATGACTAATCAAAATAAATAAGGTCAACTTAGATTATATGAAAATATGATAGAAAAACATTCTCCAACAAATGAATAATTAAAAGGACTAGTTTAAAAAACAAGAGTAGAAAAGAAAAATGTTGATGAAATTCAAATATTAGGAACACCTGATTTTAAACCCTGTGTGTTAAGATTATTTTAGATACTAAATATAATAAGTCTTGATAATAATTCTAGAAGAGTATTTGTAACATTTTAGAAATATTATCATTTGTTAAAAAAATCAAAATCAAGTTAATAAATTGATCCTACTTAGGATCCTTTCTATTTGAGAACTCTAAAGTAATATGAAAGAAAATAGGAATTTTTGTTACCTGTGAAAAAGGGTGCTTATTTAATGGGTGTCTATGATCCTTTATTGAATCCTGATGAGGTTTTTATTAATGTTTAAGGTGAAAATGAGAAATCAAATTTTGTTGTATAAGATTAAAAGATTATAATTTTCAAAAAGAATTATTTAATAAAAGATGGAATCAATTTGTTTTAAAATACAAGTAAGGAAAATTAAGAATAATTGGCTAAGCGTTATAAGAATGTAATTGTATTCTCTGCTCACATGCTTGGAGAAAAGTTTCCATAAGATGAATTTGATGATAAATAAAAGTTTGTAGCAATTTGGGATTAGAAACTTATACCTGATATAAAAATTACACTTTTTGATGGTAAAAATCATTGTAAAAGTTTTAAAAATAAAAATTAGGATGAGGATTTTAATATATAAGATTAAAATTTTGATGAATCCGAATGGATTTCTGGTTTACATGAATAAGCCATAGATTTTTTTTGTGTTTTTCAATAATCATGCAATTTTAATGAACTTAAAAATATTTATACTAAAGTTTTACTCTAATATTAATTGTATTAAGGTGATGAATAATTTAACAAAATCTTTGAAAAAATCACAAATTAAATTAAGATTATTAATTTAATAGGAATGAAATATGCAAGTACTTAAGCTTAAAAAACAAATGTATTTTATTTAAAATATTATTAAATAGCATTCTGAAATCATGAAACATTTAAAAAACGTTGAAAAAGAAATCTTAAATATAGATCTTGCTGTTGAATAATATTTCCAAATATGAATTTATAATATATTTAATATGTCAGGATAAAAAGAGTATTCAGTTCCTAGTAGATTTCCATCATCTACTAGAAAATTCAAGTTGAAAACTCTCTCTCAATTTGAAGAATCTCAAATTAACCGTAATCAAGAACTCGAACATCAATTAAAAATGGTCTCAAAGTAAAATGATAAGTAATAATGATTCTTATTGTCTAAGATTAAACTCCTTAAATTAATACTTATAGTCAACACTTAATAAAAGAAATGAAGTAATCTTTGAAGAACGATAACTCTATAAGACTAAACCTATTGTTAGTCCTTAGAAATCTAATTCAACATCGAAACGCTAATCATAACAATTTCATTCTAGAAAAACTTCAATGCCTTACTTTACTTAAACAAGTAGACTGTAATATGTAGGAGAGGAGTATTTTCGATTGAATTAAGCTTTAGAAATTAATATATCAGATGAAGAAGCCATTTCGTACTTCGAAAATGATCCAAATATTAAGTTTGTTAGATAGCTTGATGAGGATACATTTGTATAAATAGCAGAAGAATAAAGTATATAAAGAATTTCTCATTAGATATTAAAAAGTTATTATAAATACATGATCATATATTGAAATTGTACAACTTTTTAAAGGAAATGTTTGAAGCTATCTTGAAATTTAAAAAGATTATTAAGGCTTCATATTAAATGAATCAGTAAGCTCAACTTAATGATGCAATTAATTGTATTGTAGATCAAACATAATAATTAATGAAGTTTTTATAAAAATCATGTCTTTAGTTGTGAAAGAGCCACTTGTTATATAGTAGATGAAACTAAAGGGGAAATTTGGTCAAGAGTTGCTCAAGGATTAAATACAATTATCCGAATGCCAATTGATAAAGGTGTAGCTGGTTTTGTTGCATTTAGAAAGGAGTCTGTCAATATTCCCAATGCTTATGCAGATGATAGATTTAATAGAGAAAGTGATCTCCTTAATCATTTCAAAACCTAATCTATTTTAGCTTCTCCAATCATAGGAGATAATAATTAATGTTTAGGTGTACTTCAATGTTTAAATAAAAATTAAGGAGTATTTACTAATGAAGATTCAGCATATCTTAAATATATTTGTAATTTTAGTAAAGCTGTATTAAATCATTCTCTGAATTAAAATCAAGTAGAATCTACTTAAAACAAATTGAGACATGTAATTAAATACTTTTTAGATATTATATAAATTGAAGATCCATGGAAAATCATCTCTATTACAGAAAAAGTATTGAAAAAACTTATGAATTGTGAGGAAGCTAGATTAGTTATTAAATCAAACGGTTCAGTTTGTTATATAAAATATGGAATTTAATAAGAAATTCCAGAATTCTTGGGTATTTTCAAAAAGGTTATTGACAGTCAATGTAATGAATCAACTTTGAACAATAATTCAAATCCATTTTTTGATCCAACTATAGATATAGATACATAAATGCCAGTAATTACGATGTCTATTAATAAGAATTCTGCATTCCAAATATTAAACTTGAAAGGAGTTAATAAAAAGTAATCTTCGTAGTATTCAATTTATCATTTATATTTTATAGATCTCATAGTGCTTTTGTTTCAGGTTTAGAATTGGAGATGTTGGAATATATTAGATAGATTTTGCTCATTAAATTAAAATGAAATATTTTGATTTATGCTTAAAAATTCAATAATAAAATTTTGAAATTTTTATATTAGTTAATATCATAAGTTAAATCATTCAGAAGGTTTATATCTTGTTTTTATTTGCTTAGGTTTTTCATCAGAATTTATATCCTATTTTTGAATAAATTTTTATTACTTTTAAAATAGTTGAATAGAAGATTGTATTAGTATTTTAATTATTATTGACTTTTTATAACAATTAAATAAACTTCGTATTATTATTAACTAGTATGATAAAATTTATTTGATTACCTTAATCTGATAATTAATTTGTTTTTGATACTGAATTCTCTAATAAATCATTAAATAATTTAGATAATTTTTTCTTAAAATTCAAATCTCTCATTTTTTTTGTAAAACTATTTTATTCATATTATTGAGGAAGTTATTTGTCTATTTTTAATAGATAATAATATACATTATTCTTATATTTCAAATAACGTACTTTCATAAGATTTTAATTTCTCACTATATTTATGAATTATAATTTTAAAAGGAGCCACATCCATTTAAGTTATGATATTATCAACATTCTCCAATATATCCTTTTTAATATTTTAGAGATCATTTATTTATTAAGTAACAACTGATTTAAAGCTGTTAAGATTTATCTATTGAGGAAGATCATTAGATATACTTAAAGAATCTTGACTTCTAGTTTATTATTTATCAAATAAATCATTAAGAAGAGATTTACTCATTATTAATAGTTCATCTAATATTTTATTAACTTATTGTTTTGGATTATCATATGTAAGAGATTATTGTTGTATTTATTTTAGAAATTACATATTCTAACTGATAACATCTCCAACCTTTACAATAAAATCTTTTAACTCCTTCTTTTTAATGATTCCATCAGATTAAGTTTGTATATTTGAGATGTATTATAGTTCTTTTGAAGTATTTTATGTTAATGTCTGAAATTCTTCATGTTCCTCATCTTAACCAAATGTGAGCATTTTTCTATCTTAATCATTATAACGAATAGGTACTCCAAATTAGATGGCATAATCAATCACACATCTACTACACATTTATTATAAATTGATTTCGTATTTCAATTTCTTTTTATGTATTTAACAAGAATTCAATTTAATTTCAGTTTATTACTCTTCTTATTTCTATTTTAGAAACAAACTTATAACACTACCTTTAGCAACATTTGGAGTTATATTTCTATCTTATTTGATTAAATGATTTTGAAGAGTTGCTTTAAAATAAGATGGTTTAACAACATTTTCTTTATTTCCTCTATTAGGTGAAGGGTCTGTTGTCTATCTTAAATCTTTAGTCTGAGATGAACAATTGATCTCTGTTTTTAAATAACTATTAGATGCCTTACGAGTATTAGTATTTTGAATTTGATTCTTATGCATATATGTTAAAAATTAATTTAGAATAAATATGTAT
Organism: Paramecium biaurelia; assembly: GCA_000733385.1. NCBI lineage: Eukaryota > Ciliophora > Oligohymenophorea > Peniculida > Parameciidae > Paramecium > Paramecium biaurelia. The sequence continues at coordinate 268,076 of JPFL01000010.1, forward strand.
TTAATCTACCAATAATGAAAAATACATCTATATACTTATTAGTATCACTATGTTTTGTGTTTGACCCTCTTACCTTTTACATTCTATAATTCTTATTCTTTAATATATATAAGATGAACATTTAATAGATGTTTGGAAACAAAAAGAGAGGGAAAGTTTAAAAGGAATTTATTTAGTAATTTTATAGAGCTTTATAATATGATTGTATTTTATGTTGATTTTACATAATCAATTTGCAATTTTGGATTAAACATCTCTCTTATATGTGGTATTTTGAGAACCTACTTGGCTTGAGTAAATTCTGTAAACATCATCAAATGTGTTTTATTCCTCTTGAAGAGTTTCACTAACTGATTTGAAATGAGCCTCAGAATTAGACAAATCCTAATTGAATTTATTGTATATAGATACTTCATTAGCTAAATCAATAGAATTTTAGATTTTCTTTAATCTATCTTTGCAAGCAGCTGTAGATTATAAAATAGTGATCAATTGGTTTTATAACTTATCCTATTTAACATATATTATAATTGAATACCAAATTGACATCTTCAGCAGCTAAATGTCCTCTAAATGTTTCATTTTCTTTTGTAATCAAGCCTTTAAAATCACTATATCCCATAGCTGAATTGACTTAATTATCTTATTTCTTTCCAAATGATCCTCTGACTTCACCTTCTAAGATATCCAAAAAGTTTAATAACTCTTATTATGCAACTGTGAATTAAGAATAATCTTTTCCAGTTCCATCTTAAGCAGGAGCTTTTTGTCCCTTCTCAATTATTTTATTAAATGCTGCAGCTTCTTTTGCTAATTATTCATTTGTAGCCTTCTCTTCAGCCTCTAAAGGATGTTCAGCCACTGGTTATTCTGGTGCATCTACTTATTATGCTTCCTCTATTTCATGATCAGCTGATTCTTCAGGAGCAGTAGTAGTTTCTACATCTTATTCAACATCTTCAGTTTCAGTTACTGATGTTTCTTCAGGAGTGTCAACAACTTCATCATAAACATGGGGTGGCTCATTGTTATCTGATGTCAATTCTGGTTCTTCTCCATCTTCAGCCAAGAAGGATTTGAGTTGAATGAATTAAGCAGATTATAATAGAGTGGGTAAATCAGTCTTATATTGCATAATGATATACTTCTTTTGCATTTTTCACAGCTCTTCTAAGGAAAGCTATTAAATTAAGAGTTTTCTTTGAATTTTTGATATCATTAATGAAATTAGCATTTGATTCACATCTGTTCACATCTAATCTTTAAAGTCTTTCATTATTCTCTTTGATTCTCTTCTCAAGCCAATTAATATAGCTAAATGTTATTCTAATGTCGCGTTCTTTATTTGCCCATTCTTAATCTCTTCTATTGCATTCACCTCTTTAAGTTGATGCTGATCGCTATAAGTCATTAACAATGTCTTATTTTTGCTGATCGAAAGTCATATTATACACATTACATATTTTGTAGTTGCCCAATCACTCTCCAATTCTTACAATTGCTTGGTTGTATCATTTTTTAAATCAGCAAGCATCTTCAATACAACATCTATTTCATTTGATTGAGAGTATGCTGCTATCAGCAACAAAGCCATTATAGCAAAAACCTTCATTTTATTAAATTATCACACAAAAACGGTACATTTATATAGTTTTAATTTATATAATATAAAACTTATGATCTCTGCTTGTTTCATTTTTTAATATTATATTTGTGATTTAAGTAATTATTTTATGTTCTACTTTATTAAAATTATAATTAGCATACCATTTACTAGGATACATTGAATTGAATTAATTAAGATTAAAGTATAAAATTTTATATGAGTTACTTTTATATAATTTTAAATTTCTGTAATTAGAATATAATCTCTTAATATTACAATAAGGAAATTATTCCAGCAGCATAATAGTATGTATTTTAATTATTTAATAAATTTTAATTCATGCTTAAAATAATTTATTAGTTTTCATTTCTCATCATTGTATTGATAAATAACTCTAATTATTAATAATATATTACTATTGTATGTGTATTTGAATTCTTTGATTTTTATGACTATTTATAATATTTATTGATACCTATAAGAGCATTTATGACAATTTAATTTTTAGATAATGTTTCCTTATTTTTCTATTTTCAATGTAAATTCAGTCATATTTAACTAATTATAGTATTGAGAATACAGAAAATATAATGATATGAAGCAAGTCAAAAATTATAAGTCCATTATGATTAAAGATAGAAGTGAAAACTAAGGTCTTAAATTCAGAAATGTAATATATAATTATAATAAACATAATCACTCATATCACTGAAGAGAAATTCTTTAATGTGATAGTGGTTGTGTAGTATTTTTTGAAATTGTTTCACTTTTCATTTTTCTTCTCATCAATAATGTACTCTAAGAAATATCTTCCAGTTTAACAGAATATCGATAAAAAAAATTCTTCTTTATCTTATATTTCTGTTCAATTATTGATATTTTAACTTCTGTTTATATAACTCTTTTTTCTTTTGTGATTGTGCAGCCCATTTTTGATTTAATTATTAGGATTTATTATTTTGTAAACTGAAACATTAAACTGGATAAACCAGATATGCATAATTATATTAAATTTAAAACTAAAGGAAAGAGAACAAAGAATTATTTATTCATAATAATATACTTCATACAATATCACTATTAATTACTTCTGATAATTCTTTAAATTAATTTATAATAATATTATATTGAAGGAAGAAGATGAATACTATTGAAAAATTATATATCTATTAAATTGAAGTTTCTTAATTTTAAACCTCTTTAGATGAAAAAAAATTGTGTTCTTCTAAAATAAATTCAGTAAATTCATTCTAAAAAACGCAAATGTATTTAGTAAGAAAATTCTCAATAATTGTAGATAATAAAGGATGAATATAATTTCATCTCATAATTAAATTAATTTGATATTATTGTCTGATTTATCAATTAGCAAACCAGCTTAAAACCTTACATTGAAGTAAAAAAATTTAACTTAAGAAAATATATTTTAATTTACAATTAATGATGTTTTTGCTTATTCTATCATACTTTTAACAAAATTAATAATCTATAATACTAAATACTTATTAATAACATTTAAATATTGATAAATAGATTTCGATTTAAGATTAATTAAATTAGCTACAATAATAGAATTTATAGAGTTCAAATAAAACATCTATAGAAATTATGATATTTGTTATATTGACAAATTTAGTCATAAGCTATATAATTCTCTTATGATTTATAGATCATTGTTTTTAAATTAAAACAATAGCAATCGAAAAGATATTTAAACCATGGTCAAAAGAATTGTATATGTAAAATTGGATTTTTATAGATATTGATTAGAATTTAAATTTAAATTTAGGATCCTTTTTGATATTTACATGATCTAGAATTAATAGATTTAAACAAACTGCCTTTAATAATTTAAATATTAGATAGAGAGAGCATAATTTTAAATATATTAATATTATTTCAATGCTTAAATAACTTTAATAAAGAACATGGAAATAATATATCACTGTCTAAATAGGCTTATCCCATATAAAAAGCGTTAAAATGGAATGTGATATGTTATCTGTATCTAATCATCTAACACTCCCATAAAACATAACATAATATGATAAAATAAACCAAAAACCATGCTATTACCTCAAACCAAGTATACACAGCATAAACACTATTAACCAACATCTCCTATATCATAAATATTATTAATGCTCTTCATTATTAATTATGTGTTACCTCCACCAATAATCCTTAGCCAAAAAACAATGCATTTTATTTTTTTTATCCATTAAAAAAAATAAGTAGACTATTACAAAATCAAATGTTAGCATTATATAGACTATTTCAAGATGAATATATGGAAATCTAAATATTACATGTATTGATAAAAAGGTTCTAGTAATAGAATGAAGCATCTATTAACTTTGATAGCATATCAACAAATACGTATAATAAATAATTATATGGTGGAATTTTCCAATCATCCTGCTTAAATTAAATTTACACCAGGCAATATAAATAAAGAAAGATGAATAAAATGTCAAAAGGATATCTAATTAAATCAGCTATGTCTTTTCCAAAATTCAATAGGTAAAGTAATAATAATATCCAAAGTGAAAATATGTTCTGTAAAGCAAGCATTATTAAATACATTCCTTATATACTTTTGATCTTATTTATAAATGAATTTCTACTCTATCCCAATCCATATCTGATTCTTCTAAAATCTATTATAATTATTTTATTGTGGCTGCTTCTTTTTTATCTAATTTTATTTCTTCTATAGCCTAAGATTATTAAGGCTAAACTTCAATCATACTTTCTTCTTATTCATCACTTCTATCCATTTAATTTATTTTATTTATACAACTTAATAAAATCAATAAATATGATTATAATAAAGTTCAATTTTCAAAGTCAACTAAACAACAATTAAATAATCATTTTTCAATAGAGATATAAATTAAATCTTTGAATTTTTAGAATAATTCATCTAATATAGTTAGATTTATATAGTAGTAATTTAATTATTTAATAACTAATAAATTTTATAGATTAAAATATTTTTGGAGATCTTCAATGTTATAATGTGTCTTTAGTACATGAAGAATTCAATAATTTAATCTAAAAATATAATTAAATAAATTACATTAGATAGATATTAATAATCTAATAAACTTGAATATAGACCTGCAGTATATATGGTAGATTAATTGATTTTCTTATACATCTATTATAATTCTTATTTGTTCTTTAAATTTGTTATTGATGATTTGATACTTGGTCCAACCTGATTATGATAAATGTTTTTTTTACATCAAATTCATCTGATTATCTTGTTCTATGAAGTTAAAAATCAGGTTTTTATTATTCATCAATTAAGTGTAAAAGATTTTTATGACTCATAATTTAACTATCATTATTAATTCTTAATTTTTGGATGGGTGTTTATCGAGGACTTGATTAAATTTAACTACTTATTCCTTTATTATGTTATTTTCTAGGTGATTTTGTCATTAACTATCTTTAGAACTCAGTTAAATTTTTTACTTATTGTTGTAAACTACCAATTAATTGATTTTTTTCTGCTAATTCTTTTTAATATTGTAGTATTTAATTTTAATAGTTTGAAATATTATCTTGAGTAATTACAGAATTAATTTATAAATTTGAAACACTTTAAGATTATTAATGAGAATTTTAAGATTGTCTTGACCCACTCAAATTGAATTCATTTTATTAATTAAGATCTCTTCTGCTAGATAGTCCTTTTTCTAATAGAAAAGTCTAAGTTCCAGTTACATATAATTATTCTTTGAATTGTTCATTTTCATCAGTCAATTTAGTCAATGTAGAATTAAGCTTTTTATAAACACAAATAAAAATACTTTTTATATCTAAATCTTTAATTATGCGATATCCTTAAGATATTCAACTCCATTCTCTTAGGCTTACTTTAATTCGCTTTCTCTTAATGAAATTCTATTTTACAATAGTTTTAATTCATTTTATAATTTTTTATTTTCCATCTCTGATTTATTATACAGACTTTGGAGATCCACATTATTCTATAGTAACTATTAATGATAATGGGATAGATATTGATTATTTTATTCAGAGTAATGTAATGCTTGTTGCAATTCCAAATTGGATTAATAAGCATTGCTTTATTTATGTTTATTAAAAAGTTTTTCAGGATTATAGATTGGTTCGAATTAATCAATATTATTAGTTGATACAACCTTTTTCACCTCTAAATTTTCAGCTGAAGTCTAGGATGATCTATGATCTATTAAAATAATTTAATACCTAAGAGATTTTGGCATAAAGTAATAGTTATTAGATTGAACCACTTCTGATGGGATTTTGTTATGAGACTATCTCTTTTACATTATTATTTATTTATTTTTATAAAAAAAACTATAAAATAAATCAAACTAATAGATGATCAAATTATTTATTATTTTAAATAAAAGTTCTTACTTCATGCAATTCATGAAATTACTGTTTCTATAATAGGGATTTTGCTAAAACCATAAAATTTTTATATAAAAAAAAAGAAAATTCTTTATGTCTATTTTTTACAGATTTTTAAGCCCATTTATCAAATTCACTTAAGGAATCATCAATATCGTAATTTGAAAATTTGGTTACATAATTATTCCTTAATGTTGGTTCCCCAGGAAATGTGAGAATAAGATGCATTAGCAATACACCCAAAGCTTAAAGACTCTATTATTTATATTAAGCTTAATCCTATTTGAATTATTTTTGCATTGCTTCAAAATAAGTGTATGAATGATTCAAATCTGCCAACATTACCTCATTTATAGAAGAATAGGCTTACTTAGATATCCCCAGTGATACTTTTAGTAACCATAATGCTTTCTGGTTTAAGATCTCCATGAATAATTTGTTTTTGTTGTAAATACTCTAAACCACTTATAATTTGACTGATTATTTCAATAATTAATTTGCTCTTCTATTCTAATGGCATAGGATTCAAATAAAAATAAGAATAACTCAATAAGTTCTTAGTTTGTGAGATATATCCTGGGTAAATGCAATATTCAATTTAAGTATATAGGAATAGTTAATAATTTTTTGATTCAAGCCACCAATCATAATGTCTGATAATGTTTGGATGTGAAATACTTAATAAAATACGTGCTTCTTGAATTGTTAAGTAATCTTAATTAGAACTTTTTGTATTAAATATATCTTGAAATGTAACATTAGTAGGTATGTCTTACAATTAAATCTATAATTAGGTTGTTTTTTACTCGTTTAACAAAATAAATTTAATCATCCATTGGCTTATAGACATGATAAGTTGTGCTTTATTTCTGTTGATCGAATTCTTCATTTAAGACAATAAACTCATTTTTAAATTTATTGTTTCTCAAAAATTAGTTTTTAAAATCTTATTACACATTTAATTCTTTCTAAATGTTTAAACTGAAAAAAGAGAGAGTTAATCTAGCTCGCTCATTTTTTTGTTCAATTGATATTTTCTTATTCATAAAATTATCAACTAAAGCATTATTGATAAATATGAAGGCTGTAGACTTTATTTGTAGTGTAGATGTTATGAATCCAATGTTTATATCTTAATAAAAGATTTTAAAGAGACTTGATTATTAATTCTCTATTAAAAAAATGAATCATACTTTATATTCTTAAACAGATTAGAAGTAATTAGTGTCTTGAGTAAGTCTTTTTTTAATCGCTTTTTTAATAGCCTTGACAACCAAAGTGATATGTCTAAAAAATGGATCATCACTAGAAAAATTGATAGTAATCAATGAAATAACAAGCAATTATTGAAACTAATTAAAATCTTCTGAGAGTATGAAATCATTCTTCTCTTTTAGATTCTCTTCCTTTTTATATAGAGATATACATTACAAGTGTTAACATGATTTTATTCTTATCTGTATTTGGTATGTCCACTTTTTCATTTTGAATTTCATCGAAAACCTCTTCAATATAAAATTTGCTAGACATCAATTCATCAAATTACTAGATAAGATTTTAAACAATTAATTTACTTCTATGCTACTATACTATTACATTTTTATATTATAAATATTATTTAAATATATATATAAAATACATAAATTAAATTCAAATGCTCATTAAATTTCTTCTACTATTATTATTAATCATGCTATCAGTTGAAAATTAATCTGGAATCCAAAGTACTAAATTTCTACAACCACTAGCCATTAAAAAATGAGAAGGACAGAATTTAACAACTTTACATCTCTTTTGATGACCTTCCAATCTAGCTATTTAAGTTCCAAGTGGAAGACTCCAAAAATGTATAGTTCCTGTTTCACTTCCACTTATTACATAATTGCAATCTGGAGTAAAGCCAGCTTCTATCATGGATCCCTAATTGCTGAAATCACTTAATTCACAAATCTATTTATAAATTAAATTATTTACTGTATCTAAAGTATAAGCATCTAAAATAAGTATTGTGCCATCTCCTGTAGAACATAAAATATATTTGTTGTTATTACTAAATTTAATACATTTCACTTGACTACAATTAATCTTTTTGGATTAAAATGATCCAGAATGATATTTTTTAAAATCATATAAGTATAACCAATTATTTGATATACAATAATATTATTCCAAAAACACTACCGCAAAAACTTATCCTGATGGATCAAATGCAGCTACACAAAATGTTTTTTTAGTAGATAAATCTAATAAACCATCAGATGTTTAGTATTCTGATGCTAAATTCCATAATCTTAATGTTCCATCCATACTACAACTTAAAAAATCATCTGAGACAGGTGATAAATCTAGCCAATGTATTCTATTAGATAAGTAATTCAATTAAAATTTACATATTCGTATGTCCAGTGAACTTCTTCAATATTTAATTATCATGTAATGACCAATAATATATATCATAAGGTTCTTTTTTTGTAACACATAATACACATGAATTATGATGGGTAAATCTTACAAGATCTATTTCCTTAACCTTATTGTAAAGAGTTCTCATTTTCCTATTTATCAATAACTAATATACTTTCCCTAATGAACATCATATACATTTAAAGCTTAATCATCACAAGAGACTAAATATTACCCGTCTTTTGAAAAATCAATAGCATTTATATCTTTTTGCTAAATTTAGAATTCAAACTTACATGGTCTTTGAAGATCTTACACATTTTCATAGATTGCAATTAGTCAGTAGTGATTTCTACTTCTTATTCTTCTTGCATTATGCTAATTAATATAAATTTATTATTATAAAGATGATAAATATATTTTCAGATATAGAAAATTTTTAATCATTAATCTCATATAATGAGATTCCATTATTCATCAACTTGATCAATAATTATTAATTATATATATATCAGATATTGCCACATTAACATCAACAACAATCAGACGGTAATTCCATCTACAATTATTTTCATCACAAAATAAAAATGTTAATTAAAATAAATATATGAAAATATCAATCCATAAATTAGCTTTTATATATAAAAATTATTAAAAAAACAAAAAGAAATAAATATTTACATCAACAACATCCTCCACCATTATTTCTATTCTGGGGTTAATTCTATTATTGTTAATTTAGATTATTATTCTAATTGTAAGGCTACTACTATTTCATATTCATGACCTGCTCACAAATTGAAATAAATAATCTATCCACATTTTCAGATGTTTTAGCTGATGTTTCCATAAATTAAGCATTAAATTATTTGGCTTTCTCTTAACCCTCCTGTTTGCTTATTTTTCTTTTGTTTGGTATATCAGCCTTATTGCCAACTATTAATTTTTAAACTGTTTTTCTCCCAAACCTTTATTTAATAGCTTAAATAAATCAGTACTTATCAATGTCTTCAATCCAACTATCAACTGCATCAAATGTAGATCTTTCAGTTACATCATATACAATCACTACTCCATGAGCATCTCTATAGTAATTATTTGTCAAAGCCTTAAATCTCTCCTATCCTGCTGTGTCCCACTTAAATAATTTTGTATAAATACAATTTACAATTTCACATCTTAATTCCCTATTTTAATTACTCTAGTTTTCTCTAAATAAAATCTATATATATACAAAATCTACGCCTATTGTATTATAATATTGTGATGTAAAATAATTTTCAGAATATCTCATTAAAATACAGGATTTTCCAACATTGCAGTTTCCTACAATCACAACTTTTATAAGAGTATCGCTATTAATCTTATTAAATATTACTAAGTATTGGTATTTTTATGCATTCAATAATTATGAAAAATAAATAAATAATCACATAACACATAAGTGTAAATTTTAATTAATCTAAAATCCCATATTTTATGATAAAAACCAAGAATCATTTTAGTCATACATATTATACTCATAATCTAAAATCATATAAATATATATAGTAAGAATTTATGATTAAAAATATAACTAAAATTCTTAACATATTTGAAATAATTCAAAATTTTTAGACTAGATACTTACTGAAGAGTTCATAAACAAGAAAAGTAATACTGTTAGAAGGTAAAACTCTGATTAAATCAGGTATGAGACCTTTATAGAATCCTTTGATTTAATCCTATTCATAAATGGCTTTACAAATGTCTATAATTCGTATTCTAGAACCTAATCCATTTTTATATATAGTTTTATTATCATGTAATCTTGTTCTAATTACTACATGGGGATATGTAGCAATTACTGCAATAGCTAATTTGTATATTTATAAAATGAGTTTTACATTTAGAGAGTATTGATGCTTTAAGAATATCAATGGGAGAAAGTTAACCATTCTCATCTATATAATCTGATTTAAGCTTTTCATAAATAGGAAATTAAACAGCAACATGAGACAACCCTAAAACAGTAGCACCCAAACCTTTATATAATGCAAAAAATCCTTCCTAAAATTTAAAATTTAAAATATACTTCTTTGTACATTGTAAGAAGTCCTCCAAATACTGAATTATATTTAACATGATTATGATCATGTAAATATTCTGTTTGCATTCTAGTTCTAATTAACTATTTATAGATAAACTAAAAATATACCCAGAGTGGATTGGTTATTAAATCACAAATAAAACCTGTTAGGATAGTTGCTGCAGCATGGTTATAAAAACCATGGATTTAATATCTAATTTCCAATATTTCTTTGTTCCATTTATATAAAGGAAAGAAAAGAGAATGAAATAATGGATTTGCAATGGCAGTTGCTCTATATCCTATAGTTTAATTTAAATAGCAAAAATTACCTTTATAATAACCAGAGAAACCTTCCTCTTTAAATATTACATAGAGTGTGTTAAGAAATCCACTATATTTATTTACAGATTTAGTTGCATTCTTAATTTGTATATTTTGCATACCTATAGATTTAATCTACTTCTGGCTACTTCTAAAGGATGGCAGGCTGTCACGCTAATAAATCCACCTACTAAACCTGCAATAAAATGATTCCAATATAGATTTCTTTTTTTATCCTAATTCATTTTATTTTAATATTATTTAAATTCAAAATATGAATATGAATGACAGTTTCTTTGACAACATAGAAGTTGTAAATTAAAAACTAACTACATATAGTAAACCATAAACTATTTGCAAATCTTTAGAACGTTCATTTGCAAATTGCAGTAATCCACCTAAGTATGTATGCCTTTTTAATTTATAATTTCAGCAAAATTATTTAGTAACAAACTTAATTTCATAATGACACTGCTATATCTAGACACTAATCATATAAATTAGATTATTTATTAAAACAATAAGTTAAAAGCTCTTAAAATAATACTTAATCTAAAAGTTATCATAGTATAAGATAATAAGATTATAATACCAATAATATAAGTTAGAATCCATAAAGTAAAAGATTAATATTGATTTAGAATCCTATTTGAAGCAATAAATGAGATTAAAAATAAATTTAGAAAATGATGCATATTAATCTAATATTAGACACAAAACTTCATCTTCACATAACACTACAAATCCTTATTAAGCATCTTTAGCTACTTTAATGAAACTGCAAGTAATTTATAATTTTAATCAATAAAGATGTAAAAATAATAATAAAGTTTTGCCAATATATGCAAAACCTTGAATGACGAGCCAAAACCAAGAATTTCCTCCACACATAGATAATCTCTAATTCCTCAAAAATTGACTCAGAGATAAGACTCTGTTAATATAAGAAAGAGTAATTCTGTATATATGCAGGAATTTAGAAAAGTCTTTAGTAAAAGTAAATATAGTATTCACAATAATATTTGAATTTAACATATTTCTCTATTTCAATAATAAAGTTTATAACTAATCTAAATATTATCTAATTAATAAATTATATATCAAAATATATAAATTTATTTTTAATGAATTAATTCTTAATCATGCCAAATATATAAATAAACTCATATCCTTTTGATCTCTTTGCAAATACTCTTTTTCTGTCAATACTTCTATTTATTATTTAATATCAACAGCTTTAATTGGTAATCCCAAATCTTTTAAAACTAAACTGACTATTTCTTAGAGAGTATGTTATTTGTCTCGTTTCATTATTTTAACTATTGAAGCATCAATAACATATTTTCGATCATGCAATAATTTTTATGTATTTTCTTCTATTTCTTCTTTTTTCTCTATCTTTTACATTTAATTAATCTTTATATGAGTTTTCTTACTTTCAAATTCATAATTCACTGAATAAGTTCCTTGATCTAGAAGTAATAATTTCTCCTTTTCAAGTGGAATTAAATTTCTAATTATTTCATCTTTGGACAATCCACTAATTAGAATGAAATCCTAAGCCTTGTAAGATTATTAGTTGTTGAATAAATTTAAAATCATTGCTTAAACTGCAGAGACTATAAAAACATACTAATATATTCAATTGTAATTTATACCTTTTAGAAACCTTTAACATAGCAATTACTACATTCCAACATCCAAAATAAAATCTTTTATTTTAATTCTTAATTTTAAAACTCCAAAAACTTTTATTGTTATTCTTTCAAAAAAAACTTAGGAATTTAATCTTATTTTAAAGTCCAAGAATTTTATGAAATAATAACTAATTTAACTTCTACTCCTTAATGCTCATATTGATAACATTTTTTATATTCTTTTAAAACTTCCTCAGCTTTTCTTACATATTAATCTCCACACTATTATTTTAAATTTATTAAGATTTCTGTTTCTAATTCTTAAGAGATTGATAATTCTAAAAGCAATCTTCTTGTCATTCTTTAAGTGTAAAAATGTTCAAATATATCTTTTGCTGAAAAATAAGGCATAAGTTCAAGTGTTTTCTTAATCCTATCTTTTACTTTATCAAAATCCTTATTTTCTTACTTTTTTATAAGAAGTTAATCAAAATATGATGATAATTATTCTGACAACTAATTTACTTTGAGTTGAATTGCTGATTCAAGAGCACTAGATAAACTATATTTAATTTTGTCATTATTATTGAAAAGTTCTCTAACTTTTTCCTCATAATACTCTTTTGTTTCAAATATATTAGATATTATTTATTATTTATTATCATTATTTATCAATTTCAGCATATCTTAATATACCATATCAAAACTAAATTTATTATATAAATATTTACATCTTCCCCTTCAAAATGTTACTATCTATTATTTAATTTAATCCAAAAAATATTTTCATGTAAGAAATGTTTTCAAATAGAATTGGGGCTTCAATAAGATTGCTTGCTATAACCTTATAAAATTCTTATCTCAAGGATATTCCTAACTAAGCATCCTAGAATAATTCAATTATCTTTTCTTCCACTAGATATTATGTATATATAGATTCAATCGAAGTGAACTTATTATAAAACAGTATTGATTTTTCAACTAAACTCTATTTAAACTCTTAACAAAATTAAGTGCTTTTAATAAATGCAATTAATTATATTAGTTTATCATCAACACCATTTTACCTCATAATCAAAAATTAAGTTAAAAACAAAGTCAATACTTTATCCTTATGTATGGAAATTTTAGATTAGTAAATCTAATTTAGAACCTTATTAATAGATTAAGTTTATGATGATTCAATGGTTTTAAAAATTTAATCAATCAACTTGATTTTATTCTAAATTTATATATGTTATAATATGATTTAAGAGCAATCTTGAAATATTAGTTTTGTTTAAGCATGCAATTAAAATTCTTGAATTATTAAGTTGAATATTTGTTAATTATTCTGCTAATTTTATTTCAATTTTTAGTAATAATACAAATATGGCTTTTAGATAGGATTTTAATTGATTATATTTTTCGATAATTTGTGAAATTCATTAATATGTTCATTTTCCACTATCATTTATTTTAATTATTTTAATATAAATAATAAATATTTTATTAATAAAAAATGCTCTTAATTCGCTTTATCAAAATATTGAAATTGAATTACTCATATTATATTATAGGATAATGAATGTGATTTTATATATTTTGATGAAATTTAAATGTTAAACTAACAAAATAAATAATTTTATATTAATATCAAATAAATAATGAAGAGGTAAAAGAAATCAACAACAGCAGTAGATATATATTATTTGGAATGTCTCATTAATAGACTTATACGTTCAAACACAAATAATTCTATTCACCCTTAAACTCTAAAACATCATGTTGATACTCAATTAAACATTCCAAAAAGAACTACGTTACGTAAGTATGATAATGAATAAATTTAGATAAATATAACCCAGTATTAATTGAAAACAAAATATAGGCCAGTTCTTTATATTAACAGAAGAAATTACATGTCCATACAAGACCTTTTTCAGAAGGATAGAGTAGGAAATTCCATCAAATAAACATGGATGATTAACTTATATTACCTTAAAGAAGCAATTTATTAAGACAGATCAAAAATTAAATGATGTTTCCTAGATAATAATTGTCTAGTAAACAAGAGAACAGAGAAAATAGACAATACACTGAGATATTCAATCCACTAATTGTATCAAAAAAACCAATCAAAACTTTTTCTATAAATTTAAAGTCATCCTTTAAATAAGTTTCAAATACTAGCAGATTAAATACAGGCTTAAATCTCAGCAACTAAAGAAATTTTTCACCAATTAGAACAATGACAGAACGACCTAATGCTGATATCACTGGCTGGTAAACTACAGAAGATGCAGAATGGGTATGAATTTCTTATTATTATTATTTTGTTTATAAATATTAATTATTATTATGGGAAATTAATGGATCAAAAACTATGATATAGACAAAAAACCATATCTGACTGGGGGTTAAAACTCATTATGGTAAAGTAATAAAAATTAGGATCTATTTAGTTCATAATGCTAAGAAGCATAAAGAAGAATTCTCTGTTTTTATATTTGATAAAAGAAGTGTGCACAAACTTGTCAAAAATGAAAAGGAGAGAGAAATGATATATGCCACTTTAAGAAGAGAAGGAGAAAAGCTTGCATCCATTAGACATCCCTGTATTCTCTCAGTAATTGAATCACCTGGAGAAGATCATAAAAGGATTGTTTGTGTGACAGAAAAAGTTATTGGAACCTTAAATTCTATAATTAAAAGTAAAGTTCAAATTTATATCTAGATGATAAATTAAATTCATGCAGCATAATGGATGTAAAGTTAATAATGTTGTAAATAATAGAAGGTTTAAGTTTCTTACATAATGATGTAAAATTAAATCATTTAAATCTTTCCCCTGATAATATCTATGTGACTACAGAAGGGAAAGTTAAAGTAATTATCATATTTAAATCTAGATAGGAGGATTCATTTTCAGTTAACCCAACCCTATGGGGAATTCCATAAATGTGGATATTGATTTAATCCCTAAGCCTTATGATAAATAATTATAACTTTACCCAGATTTAGCTTATTTGGCACCAGAATTAACATTAAATCCATCATTAGGGTCATATTAATCTGATATCTTTTCCTTAGGATTGATGTAATAAATTAATAAATTATTATAGATTGGCTGGTTTAACTAGGTTACAATTAACAGGAATGAAAGACTTAACTTTATTCCAGATTTCTCACATCACCTAATATTAATCTAGTTTTGACTGTCTATTACCATTTATTTAAAAAAGCTCCTTTTTTAGTTAAATTTAAGACCAATCATTAAAAGACCTTATTATTAAGATGCTCAGTAAAGAATTAAGCTAAAGACCTGCCATTATTGAAATATACCATCATGAATTCTTTTTAGACCCTTTAATTCGATTAATGCATTCACTTAAGTAATTTCAGTAATTCGATTCTGAGTAACAGGCAGCTTTACTAAAATAAATATCAAAAAGCATATATAAAGTATATATTTGTAATATTTATGAGTTTGAAAGGTAAGTAATCATAAGAAATATATTACCTAATATCATGCCTTTGATAACTAATGAAAAATTGATGTAACATGTAATATTCATAGCAATTGATGTCTCTAAAATGCCTGATTAGGTTATTTAAGAAAAATATATTGTTTTGTGTTGGAATTACATAAAAAAGGCTTCTGGACTTCCAAGTATGCCTGCTCAAGCCCTTTATTGTTTGGTTTAAAACATCAAGCAGTTTTATGAGATAAAAATACCTGATAGTGAAATTTAAACTCATCTAGTTCCATTATATGTTAAATGTTTTGAGTCTGATGTTGCCAAACTATAAGAAGTTTCACTAAGTCAAACTTAAATGATAATGGAAAAGATAGAGTATTAATACACGAAAAATAAGGTATCTATAAATATTTAATTTAAGATTCTTCCTAGATTAC
Source organism: Paramecium biaurelia (assembly GCA_000733385.1). Classification (NCBI taxonomy): domain Eukaryota; phylum Ciliophora; class Oligohymenophorea; order Peniculida; family Parameciidae; genus Paramecium; species Paramecium biaurelia. The sequence continues at coordinate 284,422 of JPFL01000010.1, forward strand.
TATAGTTATGCTTGGATTCATCCAATAAAGAAGTTAATCTATTGGCATTATAAGTATTGAGCAAAACCTAGCATATATTTGATAAAGTTTCTATTTCAGATAATATTTTACCTACATTAGAAAAGTTTAGAAAAATGACTGCCCCTACAAAAATTTAAGCATAATTACTATTAGAAATCTATAAATCATTTTTATAGCACCTTAATTATGAAGTAATTATTAGTAAAACATTAGCAAATTGTAACAAGATTGCTTCCATAATTGTTACCTTATATAATTGAATTGAATATTGGAAAATCATTAATATAAAAATATTCAGAATTACTATAAAGCTTAATTCAGAAAATAGCTGTTGAGAGAATGTCATGCTTACCTGATGATACTGAAGATTAGTAATAATAGTAGTAATAACAGTAATAGTAATAATAATAATAATATTAATAATAGTAATAATAATAATAATAATCATCATCATCTAATCTATAATTTTTACGTTAAAGTTCAGTTGAAAGATCAGGTAACTTTTAAAGTAGCGAGTTGAATTTAGATCAACTTTAACCTCTTTCTTTATAATAAAATAAATAAAATAGCAATTCTTCTCCAATTGTAGCAGGCATACCTTAAAATGGAATTCATGAAATATCTCAATTAAACATTTCACTTAATCCAATTTAAATCGGATAAGCTTAATCTTAATTATAGACCTATACTCAAAATTATCCTGCATCATCAATTGGGATTCCATAAATTAATTATCAATAATAACCAATTAATTTCGATTTTTCAATTCCATTTTAATAATCTATTCCTAAACAAGTCAATAGTCAATCATATATAAACATATTAAATTAAGATGATATAAAATAGAAAGATTAATTAAAATAAGACATCAACAATACTGTTTAATTAAATAATTAATTCATCAACTTTGAAAATCCATTTTAAAACAATCAAGATCTACAACCTAAAGGAAATGTTACTAAATATAAAGAATTTGACAATATCAACATTTTAGATGAATAACCTCCTTAAATATAACAACAGCCATCGCTCATAAATAACATTCCATAATAATTTGATTAATAATAATAATAATAATAATTATAATAATAATAATCATAATAAGAATAAATTAATAATGTAAATTAGGAGAAATAAATGAATATAAACATTAATTTTGATCCATTTTAGAATTGGGGAAAATTCTGATTGTAATTTAATAATAAAAATATAGTATAGTTTATTATTAAATTATATATTAAATTATAATATAAAATGAAAATTCACATTATAGTGTGTTTTGTCACCTCATGGAAAGCATTGGCCACATACTTGATATTGCTATCATTCAATCCAGCAAAAGAGATACCTCCATTACTTAATAAATAAATATGGTATTTCTCCACTAGCTCCTTTATTTATGCAGGTCCAATACCCTTTTAAATTAAATAGATATATATATTACTGTTAATGAATACATTCCAAATTATTTTTAAATGTAAGACCAATCATGAGGTGAACCAATATCTTTTAAGGCTTTAGAAAAGTTAACTCTCATCTGTTTCATTCTCTATGCCATAACTTTTACTTCACTAAGCCACAATTTAAATATTTCTGGGTTGTTAAGTACTGTCTCTGCAATTCTTGCTCCATGAACAGGTGGACATGACCATAGTGATCTAGCAATCAAATTAAGCTATGAAACAACGATTTGCTTTTCTTTTTCATTGGAACAAACTAAACTTAGACATCCTGTTCTCTATCCTTATAATCCCATATTTTTATCAAATGATTAACCTAAAATGATGGGAACACCTGCTTCTGTAAACAATCTAATAGCTTGGGCATCCTTTTCCAAATCTCCACTAGTAAAACCTTAGTAAGTCATATCAAAGAAAGGAAGAATTCGTTTCTATTTTGTTAGATCTAATATTTGTTTCCACTAGGATATCTCTAGATCACATCCAGTTGGATTGTGGGAACAAGCATGTAATAATACAATAGATCCATTAGGAGCAGAGTACAAGTCTTCAGATAACCCATAGAAATCAACTTGTCTGGTAATTGGATCAAAGTAGCGATATTCTTGTGATTACAATCCTGCCATCTTAGCAATAATTGGATGAATATTTTTAGTAGGATTAGGAACAAAAACTTTTGTTCCAGAAGGAACGAACTTATTTAAAAACTCAAACCCTAGCCTAACCGCTCCAGTTCCACTTAGTACTTAACAACCAGCTATGTTTTTACTATTTTTATTATAGTAGGCTTCACCGTAACCCACTTTTATTGCTGCTTCGATGAAAGACTAGAGTCCTTCAATAGGTGGGTATTCATTATCTAATTTTTTTTCTCTGACTATTTATAGAGCCTAATTGTAAAAATACAAGTTACTTTTGCAACAGATTCTAGAGCTATAGGGTTTCCATTATTATCTTGATAAGTATTGGCCCCTAAATTGACTTTTTAAGGGGAATTATCAGCCTCATATTAAGCGACTACTCCAGATGTTGGATCTGATTGCCCAAGTGGCACAGAGGACCATAAAGAAAAGTTTCTTATAACTCTGAAACACTACATATGTAAAATTAATGAGATATTTAATATCTTTTAAAATTCAATCTCAAATTACGATATCTAGCGAGTTTATTTACTATTGTTTTTTATAATTATAGCATTGTACTTAATTAAAATTATTTACTATTTAATTTAATTGAATAAAAATGGGGAAATATTATAAATATTTATTTACTTACAATTAATACAATGGATTGAAAAATGTAGAAAAATTTGTGCTACTAGAAAAACTAACTTTTTATATGTTTAAATGTTGAGATTTCAGCCTTAATTTTCTTTTTTGTCAATTGGTTTTAAAGATTATCTTATATTTATTTTATAAATGAAAAATAATAAATTTTATATTATTAAATTAAATTTATATACCAAAATAATCAAATTTATGTATTTCATAGTTTAAATTAATAATCCTTGTGGAAAAATGAAGATTTTTAAATAGGAAAAATGATTATTATCTTCATAATTAAATTTTACCTTTCTTGATTTAAAAAAAATAGCATTCTTTAATTATACATAATATTAGTTTGTCGCATTTTAATACTTTATTTAAGCCTTGAAGCATAACAATAATCATTAATCTATTTTTATAAATAATTGAATTCCCAACTAAAAATATAATAAATTATGGATCTCTGTGTTTTTGATATCGACGATGGTTATGCCTAAGCAATTATAAGAGGATTTAGAGCTAGTTTTTTGACAGAATTTCATATTGATAAACGAAGAATGGAGTTTTCAATCTCTGAATTGAAATCATTTTTAGATGAAACTGATTATCAAGTATTAAGATATATGAAAAATAGAATTGTTTATAGCTGACAATCCTTATAAACTAATTTCAATATTATGATAAAGATTAAAGTAGAAATTACCTGATGAAATTTGAGTATATAGAAGTATAATCCACAGAAATTCTTCCTAATTATTTATTCCTTTCAGGTATGAAATAAAAAGGGAATAATAGATGTCTTCCATGATTGATTATGTACTAAATATGATAGATGAATTGAAGAATAAAATTTGTATTGAAATAGTTTGGGCAATATAGATCCCTTGGGTTGGTTTCTGGAAATTAAAATAACAAAGTAATGGAGGGAGATGATTATAGAAGTTTATTTAGAGATGTTTTGATTGATAAAACAATAGGAGTGCATTTTATGAAATTTTGGAGGAATCGATTGAATAATTAATGAGAATAGGATATTAAATGATATTTAGAATTTGTTTAGGGAAATTAAACCAGATTATTTTTGAATATTTTTGAAGAAGATGTAGTTAGAAGATTTTTATTTGCAGTTTTTGTGAAGGAATATAATAATAGTCCAACAATAGGAACTTTACATCCTGATTGCAAGAATTATACCTATACTTTGAAGGGGTTGTGATAATTATAAAGATCTCTTAGGATACACTTGATCATTTAAAAAGTGAGGAGTTTAATGTTGAAACAAAGTATTAATACTGTAAAATTAGAACCCATGATTATAATATGTAAGATGATGAATACAGATAATATGCTCTAACTATTTATGGACAAAAGATCATATGGAGTAGTGTCTTATTCGTATTTGAAATTGAAAGAATAAGAAATCAGAAAATTTATTTGTTTGGTTAAAATGATTAAAGGAAACTAGCCAAATAACATCTTTTGGTTGAAATAAATAATTATTCCATTTAGTTATTTAGGCAAATGAGAATAAAAATATATATTATATATATTTATTATATAAAGGGTCATTGATTCTAAAGAAAGTGATTTCCTATGCAAGAACTTCATTTCAATATAATAATTATACGAATTATTAAAAGACTTAAGGTAAATTAACAGATATAGTGTTAGAATACACGTGTATATTAGAGTGAAAATTTATTCTAGAATATTTATTGATTTTATTAATGATAAAATACTTACTCCTTTGCCTCTTAGCAATCATTGCGAATGGAGCCGTATTGGGAATTGATTTTGGATCTGAATTTATCAAGGCAGTTTTAATAAGTCCAGGCAAATCTTTCACAATTATTGAGAATACTACAAGCAAACGTAAAACAGAAAATGCTGTATGATCAATTATCTATGTCTTAGATTGCATTTTATAATAAGGAACGTTTATATGAGAGTGATGGTGCTTCTAAGAAGTCAAAATTCCCAAAGAATACATTTACATTCTTAAACAAATTTTTAGGAGCTTTAGCTGATGACTAAAAATTAGTAGAAATTTCTAAACAGTCTTATGAAGATTTTAAAATAGAGATTGAAGAGGTAAAAGATTCAAACTATAGAATTTTAGAGAGAAGGAACATTTGCCTTTGAAGTTGATGGTGTATAGGTAGAAGGAAAGGATACTATGATTGTAAAGGTTGAAGAATTAGCAGGAATGGTTCTTAAATATATAGCTAAGTTAGTAGATTTCAATCATTAGATCTAAATAAAAGATGTTGTATTAACAGTACCAAGTGAATGGAACATAAATTAGAGATCGTAATTTAAAATTAAATATTTTGTTTAGAGCTTTAAAATCAGCCGCTTAATTAGCAGAATTAGAAGTATTGGGAATCATTAATGAGAACACAGCTGCTGCTTTGTATTATGCTCTTGAACGTTAAGATGAAAATACGCATACTGCCTTATTTTATAACATAGGTTCATATAATATTCAAGTGTCTTTGGTGGAATTCTAGGCCATTGATACTCAAAAGAAAAAGGTTGAAACTTTAAGAGTTTTAGCTGACTATTCTATTTCTAATGTAGGCGGATAATCTTTAGATATCTTACTAGCAAATCATTTTGCTAAAGAGTTTGATAATCAACCATCTAGAAAAGGAAAGAAATCAATATTTACAAATTCTAAAGCAATGAATAAATTATTGAAAGCATCTAATAAATACAAAGAGATATTATCAGCAAATAAAGAAACATAAGTTTATTTAGAAGGTTTGATAGATGGAGAAGATTATACTACATCAATCTAGAGATAAACTTTTGAATCCTTATTTGAAAATAACCTCCAATAATTAACTGATCCAATTAATTATGTTTTAGAAAAATGTAACAAAACAAAGGAAGATTTAAATATTGTTGAATTAATAGGAGGAGGAATTAGAGTTCCTAAAATTTAATAGGTGTTATCTAATTATTTTGGAAATGTAGAAGTTGGAACCCATTTAAATGGAGATGAATCTATGGCATTTGGTGCTGCATTCCATGCTGCTAATCTGTCTCATTCCTTCAAAGTTAGACCAGTGTAATTGACAGATGGTTTTAGTTTTAGTAGTTCTATTGAAATTAATGGAGTGAATGATGACGATTATCATAAGGAATTTTCTTTATTTGGATACAAAAGAAGTATGGAAGTACTCGTTCTTTGGAATTTACTTATGATAAGAATTTAAGATTAGATATATATGTTGAAAAAGATGGTTAAAAATCTAAATTAATGTCATATCATTTAAATAATATTACTAATGCCACAGAACTTAATTTCAGTAAACCTGAAATCTCTCTTACTTTTAAATCAACTTCAAATGAATTTATTAAATTAGAGAGTGCTGAAATGAAAGTTGAAGAAATCAAATTAATTGAAATTAAACCTAATGTTACTACAACTAATACTACTACATCCTAGGATTAAGCTAAATCTACAAATAAGACTGAAACAAAAGAAAATGAATAAAATGAAGAAGGTGAATTATCTGAAGAAACAGAAAAGTAAGCAGATGAAACTTTAACTTAATAAACAGAGGAACCACCAAAAGTAGAAGAAGCTGTCATAGAAGAACCAAAGTTTAAAAAATAAAAAATTATTCACACCTTCTCCATTAATTATACTACTACTCATCATGTAGTGTTAGGATTAAATTAATAAGAAATTGATGATTCAAAAAAAATTATTAAATAATTCGAAACATCTGAAGAAAATAGCAGGAAATTAAGTGAAATTAAAAATAAATTGGAATCTCTTATTTATACAGTCAGAGAAATTAAAGATGCTGAATATTTCTAAAAAGCATCAACTGAAACAGAAAGAACTGAAATCTTAAAGACAATAGAGGAACATGCAGAATATCTTGATAGTGACGAGGCATGGACAGCTGATTTTGAAAAATTTAATACTAAGTATACTTAATTGAATAATTTGTAATTATTATTTCTTATTAAATAGATTAAAACCAATTTAAGTCAGATTAGATGAAGCTAAGGCTAGACCATAAGCTATTAATGAAACAATAACAAAATTGAATGATTTCCAGAAGAAGGCAAATGCTCTTAATTAAACAATGCCTTGGATTCCTGAAGAGAAAAAAATTAAATTCATAGGACATCTTACAAACACAACAGAATGGTTGAAATCAAAAATAGAGGAATAAGATAATAGGGAATTACATTAAGATCCAACATTCTTGATTGAAGATTTAAAGAAAAAAGTTGATAAAGTGAGTGAAGAATATACTAAATTAAAAGCTATTCCTAAACCAAAAAAAGTATATTTTTAAATTATTATATAAGACTCAAGAAGAAAAGGATGAAGATAAAAAGAAAAAGGAAGAGAAAGAGAAAGAGAAAAAACAACAAAACAAAAAAGAACCTGAATCTGACTAAACAAAAGAATAAAAGCAAGAACAAACAAATTAACAAGATGAAAAAGGACAATAAGATGATAATTTTTAAGATTAACAGGATAATCAAACTTAAGGAGATGGAGATCCTACAATTGAGGATTTGTGATATAGATAATTCAAATATATTATAAATTATTATAAATTATGTAAATCAAATAATAAATATTTATGATTTTAATTTAATTATAAATCAATTTAAATAAATGCTTATATTTATCAGTCTTTTGGACCTGCATTCTCTTCCATTATCTTAAAATAAGAGCATTTTTAAAAGGCATAACCATCTGCTTTAAAAAATTTGCTTTAGAATTCAACCAAATGCAAAAGCAAAGCATGAAGAAAACATTCCATAACATCCATCATCATAAGTACACCAAAAGTTATTAGAGAAAACAATGAATAACCGATTAATAACTAAAACTATTGATATTAAAATACTCTAATTGCTCCTACAAAGCCTCCATTACTAATACCTCCATTAAGGCACATTTAATAGAAAACTTCTGCTAATTGACCATGATCAAATGATAATGCCCATAATCTCAAATAGGTACAGTATTTGAGATGGGTCCTAATACAAATTCAATAGTTTCTATAACTTAATGTACAAATATATCACCAAAATCTTCATGATGACCTTCTTGTTTCAACTCTCCTAAAGATTCTTATAAATTTGACTCCTAAAATAATAACTATATTTACTTAATTTAATTCTCTCTACAAATCTTTTAATTTTTTTAAGAAAAACTTCTAAAAAAATAGGATCCTTAAAGAAATTCTAATAAACTCTTTAAGACCAAAATATTGAATTAAATTTAGGTTGATAAATAATTGATAAATATATTATTAAATCAATTCAGAATAGTTGAATTTTCCTGTTATTTTTTTTGCAGAAGTTTATTAATTTTTATTTTATACTAATGAGTTTTTTTGCATTTTAATTTTAGGAGTAAGTTTACTATTCTTTTAGTGGTTTTTATTTGATTTTTTTTAATTCAGTTTGTTCAGTATATAGCCTTTAAATTTTTTTTAAAGGTTTTTCTTGAGAATACTATCTATCTTTGTTAAAATGTAAATTTAGATATTAGTCATTATAACCATCAAGAATTTAGTAAAATGAGATTGGGTTTTCTACATTTATTTCTGAATCAGTTGACTATGTAATCCTTTTGGTTAATTTCCTTAAATGTGAAGAGGTTGATGAATTCGTGGTGGACTTATACCTATCTGAGGTATCTTCATAAAGAATTAGAGGTTTAGGTGTTTTATGATTTTTCTCATCATCTCCAAAAACAAACTTCTAGGAATTTAAAATTGGATATTAGGATGATGACTCCCCCTTAGATTAGGATTTCAAGAAAATTCTAAGTTTGAAGTTATTTGAGTTAGAAGCATAGTTACTCACTTTCATAGATTATTAATAAATAGTTCATTTAATTTATCTGAGCTATTTTCTCTACTGACTACGTAATTAATATGATTTTTTATTTTGAATAGCCAACAGAATATATAATAGTCTTTTTTATTAAGATCTCTATATTTATAAATATTTCAGAAGTAGATTTGATAATTTAGTAAACATCAATTTAGATAATGAAGTTGTTCTAAGTTAAAGTGATATATATATGTAATTAGTAAATTACAACATTTTTACTTGGAGTAAGAAATAAATATAGTAAAAATTTTATTAAATGAAGAATCTAAGAGAAGATAATGAATACTTAATTAATAAAATATGATTGATTACTATAAATTTACATAGTTAATTCCATTTCTATATGACTCATTTATTTTTTTTAGGTTATTATTTTTTTAATAATTTCTCTTTTTATTTCATTTAAAGCATTCCAACTCCTGTTAATTTAACTCCAGGGAGCATTGTTTAAACAATTTCTTCATCTGTAATCATTTTTAAGAGTTATTTCTCTTGATTAGTTATATCCTTATTGACCTAGAAGAAATTTAAAATTTCTTTTCCAGCTTAAAAATTAAAGATAAAAATTTACCTTTTCCTTTTTTCAAAGATCCTGGTGCAATTTTAATCTTGAATTTATTATTTCCTATAACTGAATATGGAGCAACCATAGGAATAAGGCTTAGATATTTATCTAATAAATAAATATTAAAAATTAATACCATCAGGATAAAGATAAGAGACTAGTTTTTACATTTCAGTATACTCAATAGCCTCTTCTTCTTATTCAGGTTATTTTTCTTATTTTTCATCATCACTATCTACTTCTTGTTATTTATTATCTGGATTTTCTGGTTCCTTTTATTATATAACTTCTTGTTCATGCTCTTCTTCTTTTTATTGTTCTTTTTATTGTTCTTTTTATTATTATTATTATTCTTATTGTTATTATTATTATTATTGTTTTTATTATTATTGTTATTATTGTTATTTTTATTATTATTCTTCTTTTTATAAAAGAGTTTCTTAAGTTTATTATTCAGAATTATTTTCATTTTTGATAACTTCAATTCCTTATTATTTAAGCAATTTAACAGTAATAGAATCTTATTTTAATTATTAGTTTCTATAATATTCTTTATCTTTTATTTATACTTCCTATTATTATGTTTAATCCTATTCTTATTTTGTAGATTCATTTTTATCTTTCTTTTTTTTTTCTGGTCTAACTTCATCTTTCATATACGTTGCTCCCATTAACTTTTATCTTAATTCTCTTTCTTCATCTGATTAATCAGCATATTTTTCTTTAACTTTTTTCATCTTGTTTTTTTTACCTCTAACTTATTAAGTTTTAGGATTTTTCTAATTTTTTTTATCATCTTCAGAACTATCATTTTCAGCATCTTTAACATTTTGTTTTTATTATTATTATTTAGAACCTTATTATTATTTAGGTTATTACTATTATTATGATTATTTAGTTTATTATTATTATTATTATTGTTTAGGTTATTATTATTCTGATTATTTAGGTTATTATTTAGATTATTATTTAGATTATTATTATTACTATATCTATTACTTTTATTACTGTTCTTTTTCTTTCTATTTCTTATCATTTCTTTATTAAATCATTCTTGCATTTGGATTGACTTCAACAATTGTATATTCTTTATCACCTTATTAAATAGTTTAAACTGAATTAGTTTTTTCTAATTCTATTAGATCTACTTTATTATCATCTTCATTATTATCATCATTATCATCATTGTCAGAATCAAGTATATTTTTTTCTGTAATTTCACTTTCATTCTACTCAGATTCATCAACTTGTGATTATTCTTCTTGTAATTTCTTCTTTCTTTCCTCCTCATGTCTCTTAATGCTATCTTAATCCAACTGATATAAAATTGTACAACCCATTTCTAATCTAGGAGGATAAATAAAATTCTTTTTTCCATAAATCATAAAAGAACCTGCTGGTATGTTCATACCTGTTGGTGCACTTTTACTAACTTATGATGCATGAACCCACCAAGCAGATACTACAATTTTAGCATCCCAAGATTTCGATCTGCAGATTGTTGTTGTAGCTGCTTACATTATTGTTGTCTCAGGAATAGGACCTTCGATAGGATTTTTTACTATAGTTGAAGCTGATCCATAAATATCAGCATGCATGTAAATATCATCTTTATTCATATATCTCTTAACTATCATTTCATTCTACTGTACATCCTTACCACTTATTACTAAATATCCATCTGATGAAATAAACCAAAAGAATTTTTCAAACCAATACTTTTTTCTTTGATTTTATACTTTCTATATTTTATTTTTCTCTCTCTCAATTTCCTTCAAAGCAGTTTTCTCAGCTTATTTCAATGCTTATTCTACAGCTTCTTTTGTTTTTATCTCTTTATCTCTATTTTTCTTCTTACTTTCATAATATCTTCTAGCATTTTGATAAGCAGATTAAGTAATATCAATTTCTATTTCAACCAAATCTGAATATTCATCATCCTTAATACCTAACAATATTATAACTTTGTTTTATTTCTAATAAAATAAATTAATATATATACCAAATTCATTCCTCCTATCATATTTGAAAGTGGATTGCCTTCTTTTTTGCTATCATTAATCATCCTTTATATCTTATCCCAAGGAATACCATTATCTATCATCTTCTGAATAATATCTATAATTGCTTGGACATCATTAATATTATCTTATATAAGTCCTGCCTTCATGATATATTCATCCTATTCAACCTACAATTTTGAAATTCGACTCATCTAATCCTATTTAATATTTTCAAATTTCTTCCAAGCTATATCTTCAATCGATGGTTTATTTTCTTCCTGTCTATCAACCACTAAAAAATATTGATGCACCGCCTCATTAAAAGTAGGTGTTTCTACTACATATTTTCCTTAATAATAAACAGGTTAATCAGCAGCAAAATCAAAAAATTTGGGTTTCTATTCTGCATCTTTTGGTGCCTCTTTTGCACATAAATAACCTTTATATTGAGTCTAAGCACGATATTTATTAATATATTCCATTGCATAATCCACTACTTTCTTTACATTATCAAATTGATTCACAATCTTTTCATTTTAATTCATTTGTAACTATTATATAATATCATCTGTTAATGATTAATGTAAACATGGCACCAGTTTAAATACTACTTCTTTTAATTTTTACCCTGCCTTTTCACTTATTACTTTCTGAATTCTTTCCATAGATGTATCGAATTTCTCAAGATAATTTGTTGCAGTATACTCAAAAGGATAAATCTCATTAGGAGCAACCCTAATAATGTTTATATTTAATACTTAGCATTTTCTGAAAATTCATGTTGTCTTGTCAATTAAATAATTCTATAATCTTTATCAGCTAGGATAATGTTTCCTTAAGAGTACAATTCCAATATTAGATAATAAGTATGATCTTCCCTTCCAAAAGTAAATACTACTACTCTTTCAACTCCTATTTATTCTATGCTTTCTAATCTTCTGCTCCTTAAAAACTTTCTAAATTTCATTGTGAATCCTGAAGGAACTTTATTTTTTTCAATAGTATCAGAAAGATTAAATCTCAACCCATTTTCTATGATAAGATAAGATTTTGATTCCTGTTGAGAAAATTTGAAAACATAAGTCTTAGCATCAATATTGTAAATATTTGAAAGCCTTTTTATTTATCATATACTTACCTTGTTCCTAATAACTTTTACTTTAATTCTGTCACAAGAGCCATTATGTCAAGAGCTGTAAGTCTTATTTTGTTTTTCATCATAATTATAAATAAATTATTAAAGAATACTTTATTAATTATTTTTATTTTATTCACCTTCTGATTATTTCGTACGTACTTTTTCTAACCACTTAATCAAAAGGATATGTCTAATACATTCTATTGTTAAGTATATCATAATTAGTATAAAAAATCAATAGCACTATTTACATTCAGATTTAATTCAAACTTAAATGTCATATGATCATAAGAATAGTTTCTATTTAAGTGAGGTCAAAAGTTATATTTATGCTAATCATTAATTAACAAAAGTATTATTTATCATTTGACATCAAATTAATTCAAATATTTTCTATCTAACCTATTGATTCCAATTATAATTTATAGATTTAATCATATAATTATCAAATACTTTTACTATTTAGTTATCTTATTAATATATATGAAAGATATATATATATTATCTGGATAATAAATATTCTAGTTATTTTAGAGCAATATTAAGTTGAAAAATTTAAAAATAAATTTTTAAAAATTAGTTCGTGAATGCAAACTTAGGACTTAGGATATTTAATAAATGCTTTATAATTAACTTATGGAACTTCATAAGAAAGTGTAAACAATGGAGAAGCTCTACTGAAATAAGCATCTTTACAACCATTGTAATTAAAATCCTCCTAATTTTTAGATATGCCATCTCATTATTAAGGATAGTGGATGATCAAAATTAACCAGAATTAGTAAGACAAAGTGCTGTTGTCAATCTGAAAACATTTTTAGAAAAGCATTGGGCTGATAAGAAAGAACCAGGCCATTTTGTTATATGTGTAGAAGAAAAAAATGTGATTAGAGCAACAATTATAGATGCTTTAGCAAGGTTGTTTAATAATTTAGTGTAGGTGTATTCAAGTTAAAAAGTTGAGATCATAATATGAAGATTTGATATACAAATTAGTAGCAATCGATTTTCCTAATGATTGGCCATAATTAGTACAATAATTAGTAATTAAATTATAAAACTTCACTTCATATGAAGACCTATGGAGTGCATTACTTACATTAAGACGTACATGTGAAGTCCATTAATTTTTATTGGAAAATGATCGTAAACCATTGGAACCCTTAGTTGCCTCAACATTTCCAATTTTGGAGACTCTAATTCAAAAGTTTTTAGAGGGTTACAACGAATAAAGTGGATAATTAGTAAAAGTTATTTTAAAGATATTCCATCATGCTACTCATTTAGTGATGCCAATATATATGAGAGATTACAATGCAGTAGCTAAATGGTTACTTTATTTTAAGACCATTATCTAAGCACCTACACCCCCAGAGTTATCATCTTTAACTTAAGATTCTTAAGAAGAAACCAGAAGAGAAAAAACATATATATGGACAAATAAGAAATGGGCAAGTAGAATTATATTAAGATTCATTCAGAAATTTGCAAATAAAAAAATGGTTGAAGCAAACATGGCTGATTTTGCAGAGCATATCAAATCAACATATGCTATAGGATTTATGGAAATATTTTATAAAATTTTAACTGATAACACTTAATTCTAAGGACCTAGAACTTGTTTGTTTGCACTCAAATATTTATTCTACTCTTTAAAATTAGACAATACTAAGGAATTACTCAAAGCACATTATGATAAACTTATATATCATGTTGCTATTCCAAAAATGCAATTGACCCCTAGAGATGATCAATTATGGAAAAATGACCCTGAAGAATATATTAAAAGATTAGATGATTTTTCTCTTTCAACTTATAATATTAAGAATCCTGCCAATGATATTCTTTAGGAAGTTTGTCTCTAAAAAGATATAAATGGTAATTTGATGTTGATTTCATTTCTTAATTATTGTTAAACTGCATTTAGTACAAATATTGATCCATTAACAAATTAACCATTAGATCTTCTTAAAAAAGAAGCATTATTATGGGGTATTGAAAGTTTGGTTCACTAAATATCAAAAATCAATTCCATTTAAGGTGGTTTAGAATAAATCTTAGAGAAGTTCATTCTATAAGAGTTCTAAAATCCAGTTGGATTTTTGAGGGCTAGGGCATGTCATGTTTTTACTGAATATGGAAGTATAGAATTTAAAAATAAATAAAACATTTAAATGGCAGTTTAAGGAATATCAAAATGTATATTAGATAAAGAATTACCTGTTAGAGTGGCTGCAGCCATAGCATTTAGTTCAATTCTTCAACATAAAGAGGCATAAGACTTGATAAGACCATAATTAAGTTAGGTTTTGGAAATATACATTAAATTGATGGAATTGATTGATAATGAAAAAATTGTAAGATCATTAGAAGAAATAGTCAAGAATTTTACAAATGAAATCACACCTTATGCTCATTAATTATGTGCTCATATTGCTACTATTTTCTAAAAGTATTGCAATAAATAGAATTAAGGAGATGGTGATTCTGATGATGATGGTGAAGCTGAATTGGCTGCATCTGGATGTTTAGAGGCAATCAAAAGAATCCTTAATGCTCCACTTTAATAAGAATCTTATACTTAATTGGAATCAGTTATCTTTCCTATTATTAATTTTGCTTTAACAGAAACTGGATGTGACTTTATTAATGAAGCTTTAGAGATTTTGAATATCATGCTTTATAAAAGAAAACAATTAACTCCAGGTTTATGGTTCTATTATCCAGTCTTATGTTACATTATATTGGGAATTCCTTAAGAAACAAATGTGTATAGTATCTAAGGCTTAACAGAAGATTAATATGTGTTATTAGAAGGATGCAAGAAAGATTGGGGAAGTGAATTCGTTTCATAGATGTTGGGATCCTTCAGAAATTATATTTAAAAAGGAGGAGCTACATTTTTAACCTAAAATGATTTTTTTGGCAATTCATTTATTTCTTTGATTTTTAGATTCATTTAAAAAATTTATGTGATAGCTGATAATGGAACTGATGAAACAGATTAAAATTAAGTTACAACTATTCTAATAGCATTAATAGAAAATTACTCTGGTCAAATAGATAACCTTATTCCATAAATCATTGACTTTACTTTACTTAATTTATAAGTAATTATTTCTAAATATTATTTATTAGAAAGAAAAAAAAACAAATAGATTCAAAATTGTTAATATTGGAGTTTTGTGTATGTGTATTTGGTATAATCCTAATCTTGCTGTAAATTATTTAAATAGCAAAGGATTGACTGATCAAATCTTATAAACTATTCTGTCAATGGAAAAATTCTATAAATATGAATGGGATATCAATAGATTAATCTTTGCTCTTTGTTAATTATATTCTTTACCTCAAATACCTAATTATTTATTATAAACATCAGCAGAAATTGGAAAATTGTTTGTTAGATTATCTACAAAAATTTTGGATTTAAGAGAAGAAGAGGAATCATGTGATCAAGAGGATTAAGCTGAAGAAGAAGAAGATCTTAAAAAAACTATTGAAAAAATTTAAGATTTAGAATAAGATGATGATGAAGATGATGAGGATTATGATGAAGGTGATGATGAATATGCTGAACTCTATGATAGTCCATTAGATGATTATGATGCAATTTTATTAATGGAAAAATTAGTCTTGACTTTACAATCAAATAATTAGTAAATGTATGCTGCATTATTTTCTTAATTGAATCAATAAGAATAGGAGTAAATGACAAAAAACATAAAGGAGGCTAAGGAATAATATGATGAATGGCTCAAATAAAAGTAATAAAAAAATAAGTGATATTTGTTTATATATCATTATATCTATAATGATTTTTTTTAATTCTTTTTTTATATCAATTATTATGAAATAATTATTTTGTTTTCATAACAATAGATATGAATTCTTTGTGAGGATTTTCTTATTAAATTGAGAACCTTATAATTAGATTATGTAGATGTTTATGGAAACAATTTTTATTAAATAGCATTTAATATCAAATATTATTATATAATAATCAGTTTATTACATTATTTATAGAAGTTTGTTTTATTATCTAGACAAATGTATCCATTGTATATTCATTAATTTATCTGTCTTCACAATATGTTAAAATTTTAAATTTCTTCCAATCATATTCATCGTTAACTTTAACTTATCTTGGTTCCAAGTGATATTGTAATTTTATTCCCTTTTAAGCTTTTTTATAATTTGCTAAGATAGATTTGGCAGATGAATAATTTATTGATAATTATTAGGATGCCTATTTTATTAAAATAACATACTTCCCTTATTGTTTTGCCTTTCTAAATAACATTTTGTATACACTCTTATTTTAGTTATTCAGTTATTTTAGCGTATCGTTTTTCAATGCATTTTCCAAATATTTTCTTCATTTCCAATTCTACTTAATATTTGATTTCCTCAATGACTTTCATTACCAATATGAAAAGCTTTCAGCAGTAAATTAAATTTAATGTGATCTCAAATTCATTACGTATCATTTCTATAAATTTTATAATCAATGTCGTTTTTAATCAAATCTCTTTCTTTTTGATACTATAAAAATAGTTTATCAATACAAATTTGATTTTAGGTTCTACTTAAATAGAATAATAAATTTGCTTCCTTTTCTTATTTCAATTAATAAAGGTTTATTCTTTTTTTTTGTATCTAATAATGTTCAAACAAGAAATATCTAAGATACTAGAAAGATGTTTAATTTTAAATAATAGAATTGAGAATTTGATTAAAATAGTGAAATATTAAATGCTACTTTTATAATTATAATTACATAAATAATGGATCAATTAACAAAATTTGAATCGTTCTTGTTAATATTTCAAATCGTCAACTTTGTATGGATTGTTTATTAGACAGTAGTTATCAAGTACTCATAGATTATGATAAATTATTTAGGAAGTTGAATTAACAATAAACCATTAAAAATTCATCTCATCATTATCAAGCTTTAAGTATTAATATAAAAATCTTTAATTAGATATAATGGAACAAGGACAAGATGATGAGTCATAGTGTTAATTTAATAATATTGAAAAAGTTAGTTCTGATGAACAACAATTGGAAATTGCAGAATAAGTAAATTGATAATATAAATAAAGTTTAATACAAAGTTAATTGGAAATAAGAAATACTCAAATAATTTGGTTGCTGAACAAGAAAATCAAACCAACTAATTGCTAAATAAAATAAAGGAGCTAGAATAAAATTGCAATCTCACAATTTAAAATTTAGTATAAGAGCAAAAGAATATTTAAATATAATTTTCAGATGTATGGTAATTAACAAATATTAGCTTTAAACTTAATTCTAATAACTTAGAATGTTTTTCGAAGGAAAAATTACAGAATAAATACAAATATATTCATAAACATCATCCAAACTAGAATAATTAGACGATTTGTCCTAACATTTTCAAACTCAAATAAGTCTTGTAAAATAAGAGTAAACTAAGGAAATTATTAATTTAAATGAAAAAATGGCAGATTTTACCTAAGTTATTTAAAAAAATATTAATGAACATGCTGATTAAATTATTGTTTTACAGGAAACATTTTCAACATAATAATAATAATAATAATAATCCTCAAATAATTAAGAAACTGAAAAATAATAATAATAATAATAATAATAATAACAATAATAATAATAATAAAATGAATCTAATTATGTAAGCACTCCAACTAATTCTGGAAATAACGGTTTCTCAAAAGCAGGACTAACTAGACAAAATCACGAAATAGGATAATTAAAGAAATAATCAACATATAAAAAGGTATTATAACTTTATATTTGATATAGTCTACAAAATCTTGATGATAATAAGTTTATGTTTATAGATTGCTATTATAAATCATTTGAAAAAAAATATAGTTCTTAGCCACACCTCATTGTTTCTCAAAACAAACATTTTTAAATATTTTTTTCGATACTATCTAAAATCATTATATATTTATTTTGATTTTATAATATTAATTTTAACTAGAATGTAATAATAATAATAAACAAACTAATAAGAACTAAGATAGATTTTTTAGTTGTTTTCTTAAGATGGAGGAGAGGATATAAATATAGGCCAAATAAATTAATTGATCAAAGATTTAGAAACAATTAATATGGATTAGCAAACAATTAATGTGCCTTTTTAACCAGGGAGAAGATTGGCTAAAAAAGGAAATTCAAATGATAACTTAGAGGATGGTTAAAAAGATAGTTCTCCTAAATCCCCATCTTATGTATCGGTAACCGAACTCAAGTATAATATCATTCACACATAGATATTTCCCTAATAATAAGACGACTATGTAATTTTCAGATTTCTCTGAACTTTTTAATGAATGTATGTCAAATATAGACTAACATGATGAATTATTAGAAAGTGCATTTGCTATTTTTGATTATGATAAATCTGGTCACATTGATTCAAAAAAAATAAGGAAAGTATTTTAAAAATTTAAAGATAATACTAATGAGGAAGAAATTCAAAGTAATTATTATAAGACTACTTTTAGATGTTTTAAAGTTTTGTGGAGTTCTACATGATTAAATGTCATTATAAGAGTTTAAGGAATTTTTTAAGAAGAATTTATGATCATATAAAATATGATAAAAATTATTCAAACTCTACTGAATGTTTCCACAAAACTATTGTAAATGGAATTTTAGCTAAGAGTTCTACATAACTTAGTGCTGTAACAAATTTATTAGAATGTTGTTCTCCTTTTGTTATACCATAGCTCTAAAAATATTATAAAAATAATTACTCCTCCACATATATATAGCCATAGTAAATCATAAAGAAATAAGACAGCAAATAAATATGTGAATACTCTCATCCATTTTTAATTAATTTCTCTCAGAATTAATAATTACATCATAAATGCTAATAAAGTTAACTAATATTATTGAAATGTTTAATACTTCCATAAATTAACATCTATACAAACATATCATGACAGATAATGCAACTACCAATCCAGTTAATTTATAAAATAATGGTACCCATTCTTATATTCTTTCTTATAATGCGTCATTTAAAGTATCTAAACATTTCAATTCAAATTCTTTAATCTCTAGTATAGGAGGTAATTATCTGATTTTGATACATCCTCCACTAAATACCTTAGCTAAACAATTTAAAGCTTATTATGTTTCTTTCATTTCCAAATTATTCTAATTTATCTCATGATTTAATTTTTATTACTCTTATTTATATAGGCTTTCCTAAATTAGAGGAAACTTACTTTTGAATGATTAAATTTTAAAATCACATGCAATTTAGTTTTAATTTTCATATTATCCTATCTTTACAAATTAACACTAATGTCTTTTAGTTTTTATTCTCTGAGTTCAGAAATCAAAAATTGAGTATAACCAATCATATTATCACTCATCTAAAATTAGTTCAATTTCTTACACTATCAAAAAGAGTTATTATGACATCCTAACAACCAGAGTCTATGGGAAATTCAAATTATTCTTAAAATTATGGACTGATTCCTTTCATTGTTCTAGTTTTATGTGTTTTGGCTCCACAACTAATTTACAAATATACACTAGGATCTCTAATTTCAATGTTTTGACAATCCATAATTTAAAGGGTTAAAGAGTTCTGTTAAAGTGCATCTGAATTTAACTAATCACTCAATTATTAATGCAACACTTTAAATTCTTTGATCTTATTATTTAATATTTCTAAACGATATTATAAAGTATCAACTGTTTCATTGTATTAATTAATAAAACTATCCAAATCTATTACTCCATTGTTTAAAGATACCTCAATTAATTATTGAAATAAATGTTCATCATAAAAATTGCCACACTATATAAAAATCAATAATAATACTTTTTATTTGAGGTATATATCAAATTGTTCAACCAGAATCTTGTTTGTTTAGAATGCTGTAAACATTTCATTATATTATTGTTAATTCATTTCAAATTCAAAATATTAAAGGGAATTATTAAATTGTCAACATTAATATTCGAAACATGTTCTTTATTAAGATTAATGAAAAACGAAAGTGAAAGTAGAGTATCAATTGACAATTTATCAATCAATAAGGCCACAGCTCCCTTGGTAACAAATTACAAATAATTGATTTGTTGTTTCATAAAATAAATGCTCTTTGATGTAGTGATTCCAGGATAGAAGATGTTTACTGAAGACAAGAAGTAAAATCTCAGAAATTAAATTTTATTCTATCAACAAGGCTTTGCTAAAAACATGAATGACGAATAAGCATATTCAGAATTGATATTGTTAACTACATCATCTCCTCATTTTATTGAATTGCTCAAAAGAACCTGTTATAGTTTGATGGGATAAAATTAAGAGATTGAAGCATAAGTTAATAAAGAAATAAATAAAAGTATATCGTCAATTGAAACTTTTTGTGGAAACATCAAAATGATTGAAAAAAACATTATCATTAATTGGTCAACTAATAAACAAAAGTTATACAGTAAAACAATTATAGATATAATCATGAGAGGATTATTATTAAGTTATATATTAGAGATCATCATTAGATCAGCTTTGAAACAAGACTTTATATTTAATTTTGTAATTACTATAGAATATAATTAATGTTGTTTAGAAAAAGAAGTTTAGCCCATATTTAAGATTAATTATTAAACAACATCATATGAATTTAAATTTTATAAATAATGAGTAATTAAAAATCTATTTTCAAATGATAATAATAATATAATATTTCTATTATCAGTTATAATAGTTTATGATATTTTGTAATCGTTTGTTTTTTAAATCAATATATTTTTATTTTTTTTTACAGATAATGAGTTTTACTTTTATACTCAATTTTTTATTTTAAGTTAAACTTAATTATCACATCAAAAGATGGTTTATATAAATTAGTTATTCGATTATAGTATGAGATGCTCATTATTTAAAATTGCATTTGAATAAAAATATAAAATTATTATAAAAACTGTAAAAAATATAAATTAAAAATGAAGGATTACAGTGAAACACGTCCACTAAACAAAAAAAGAGTAGTTAGATCTGAGTCTCCTCCTCCACTTAGAATTAGATACAATAGACCTTATAAAACAATAGTTTTATCATTTTTTCTTTTGAGTGCAGGAATATTATTTACAGAATAAGGAATAATTCAATATCAAGAGAAAGGTTTAGGTGAGACTTATCCCATTTTTATTATGGCAATCATGCTTTTAATACCAGGTGTATTTTATTCTGGAATGTTTATGTTGATAGTTTTAGGGATTGGAGGATTCACTTATGAAATGCTACCATCAGTGAATAATTGAATAAAATATATTTAATTGTTAAATCATAAAAAGTACTCTGGTACTCTTCTGGTGGTTTAAGGTTCATTATCTCTTGGAGCAGGTTCATATTAGGAGCTTTTTAAATTTAAATAATTTACAAACTCATTTTTAGCTGATCATCAACTTCTACTATACAAGCTTGATTGCCACATCTATAACAATAATTTGGAGCTGAGAATATGGTAACTGTTTTTCGTTGATGAACATGTTAAAACCCTTCCATTACTAATTAATGTGCTCTGGCAATTAATTTCAATTTATTTTGATGCAAAAATTTATCTGTTATATCTTAACCCCATGTCCATCCCGCTCCTCTAGGAGAAACACCCCATCCCATCTTGGTTTCTTCAGGATCACTCCATAATAAATCACAAATTGCACCATCATGAGGGATATCTTAAATTCTATTTAATTGTTTAATTTAATCAACTGTCTCTATTGCTGGTGATAGGCCTCCATGAGTGCAGAATATCTAATTATAGAAATATATAATTACACTGTTTTCAACTATAGCCACCAATGGCAAATATCCAAAAACATCTGTAAAGTGTTTCCATACTATCTCATTTCCATACTTTCTTTAGCATTCATCATAAAACCCATAAATCTTATTAATTTCTCTATTTTCATGGTTGCCTAACTTAATTTAACTAATTACCTCTCAAAACAGTCAACCTGTCTTTATAACGTATTTTTAGACAAAGTATAAGACTGAAGGTTTCAACGCTTTAAGAACCACGATCTACATAATCGCCAAGAAAGAGATAATTTGTTTCCTTAATAAATTTTCTTAAAAATACTGGCAATCTGCCTCCGATACGAAACAATTCGATTAGATCATGAAATTAACCATGTATATCACCACATATTGTTAAAGGTGCTCTTACTGCTACAATATTTGGTTCATCAACGAGTATTTCTTTGGCCTGATTAATAATGCAAATATTAACACTTTTTAACACACTAGCTTTATATCATTTTCAGTTAATAATTAACCATTATATAGATCTTCTATATATTTATCAAAATTCCCCAATTCTGAATGACTCAATTTTGATGGATTCATAATATATTATATAATATAAAAATTGATTTCTAGTTTTCAGAATAGTTTTTCAAAATAAAAGTGAACTCAAGGAATTGAACATACAAATTATGTATCTATTTCTTACTAACCCAGAATTTTTTAAATAAATTTCATAATAATTTATTAAAGAAGAAATTTTAATGCATATATTGTTTAAGTATTCAAAATAGATAATAAGACTAAATGAAATAATTAAATCAATACATAATTAGAATATTTTACATGATAATATTTAAAGTATGGGTAGAAGCTTTTATAATTATAATGAAATTCGAAATTTTGTTTAGAATTTCAGATTTAGTTATAAATATTAAAATAAAACAAGATTATAAATCTCAGCCTGGTCCAACTTTTGGTATATCATAATGCTCTGGCATCTTTTAAATTTTCTTGTTGAAGGTTTCTATTTTTTATCTGTATGTTAATTCCATTTTCTAGAAATATTTAAAGTAAGTTTACTTTTTCAATTTTATCGCCTAATCTCTTTAGTCTAACTAAATCATATTGTATTTCTGCTTATGTCTTTCCTGTTCCTCCCTACTAAGCCATTTCAACTGGATTGAATTATTATTTCTTAAATTTTTCAATTTCTTATTCTTATTCTTTTGAATATATAATAATTGCTTACTATCTATCACTTCTTGCTGAATTTAAGGCTTTTTCTCAGTCGGATTAGTTTTTTGAATTTTCTTTTTTAATTAAAGTGGACCAAATTTTTATGACATAAATAATAATATATTTCATTAACCAAAAGATAATAGAATCCAAGAGCAAGACGGCTGTAACAATGCTAATAATATTGTTATTTTGGACCCAAAACTACTCAATTCTAAATGATGATTGAATTTAATACCAAGAGCACTCTAATTGTGCGAAGGACTATATCTTTGTAAGGTTTTGAACACAAAAATGCCCTAACAAATAAGTACATATATCATGCCAAGAAATTAAAAAAGGCTATTTGTTAGAATGTTGAATACCATTAAGGCACATAAACTACAAATAATAATAAAGAGTACCTGCAATATCTATAATTTAAATGTGAAACAAGGTCAACAGTATTGACTCTAATTCCATCCAAAAAGCAAAAAACGATTTTTATTATTATTACTTCTAAGAGGGATATGACAAAGCATTTCCAGAAGGAATCTACTATGTAGCCTGGACTAAATTAGGACTTGTCATTTATTCCAAGGTTTAAACACCTGAGGAGAACAAAGGTAACCAAACTCATCAATGGCAAATAGAGATCAGGTGCATGAACATTCTCTGTTGGTGAAATAGCTTAAAACTCACTATCTGAAATTATTATAGGAAATTGCTACTTAATGTCCAATTTCCTCCATATAGATAAGGTGCAAGTGTCATAATGGATTTCTTTACGACATACATGTTGTCCACGTCAAAATAAAATCTATATTGGCTGCTGAATACTGAATTCAGAAATGAGTCATATTTGTCTCCTATTCCAGAAAATTTTCTTAAATATTATTTTCATTTACTTTCCAAGGCCAGCATATGCCATCCCAATAAAGGGATTATCTAGTGTATTTTTGGCCTTATTGACAGTATTTTCAATATTTTGAGGATTGAAGGCAAATGCAAAAGGATCCGTAGACGTGTCTTGTTATGGCTTCATTAATTAAGTATTCTTGAAATCTTTTATAATAATAATATTTAACGAACTATGTTATAACAATATAGAGGAAATAGTTAACCATCTAGATCAAATCAAATTTAAACATATGTAAGAATGTAAATTAAGTTATAGTCACGTTAGAACAATCAATAGATGGCACCATTTAATATGTTTTAAGAATTTGATTTAATGTCTAATAGGATGATGCAATAAATGGATAACTAACTGACTAGCTTAGGCTTTGGATCAATGTTTAGAGGCTTTGGAGATTTAGAAAATGAGATGATGGAATTCTCAAATCTCCATAAGCACACCAAAAATTTAAATTAAATGGATGTTAATAGTCATGCAAAAGATGGTGTATTCTAAGTGTATTCATCCAGCTATGTCTAATCATCAAAATTAGGCCCAGATGGGAAAATCATTTAAGAAAAATATTTCGATAATAATACGGTTGCAAGAGGAACAAATGGGCATACAGTAAAAATTGAAGATTATATTTTTTTAGATAAGTGAAAGACAATAAGGATACAAAAATAGTGATGGGATCGATAGATTTGCACATGAAAGAATGATGAATGATAAAGGAAGAAAGCATATTAGAGAAAGAGATAAAACTGGGTAAGTTACTACAACTAACCATTATATGAATGTTGAAGAGGATCAGGTTAATCAATTTGAAAATGAATGGATGGGAGTGGGAAAGAATTTGGGAATTAATTAATTATCTGGAGGGCTTAAAGCATTGTAGGAGCAATAAAAGCCAACAGATTTCAATTATCGTCCATTTCCAAAAGGTACTTAATAATAATTAAATTCTAGATGAAATTTCACCAAATATATTATGTAAAAACTCTTCTAGTTATAATAACAATCCAACCAGGTAGGCCTTGCAATAATCAAACTAATAATTGGGAATCAAAAATAAAGTTCCATAATCTCATTAGCCAATGAGAGCACTTCCTCCAGGGAAATAAGAATTCACTGGAGTTTACTAAAAAAAGGGTGTTAGAAATTAATATCCTTAAGCTGGATGATATATATATAATATACATTGCAATAAAAAATTAACTTTCTAGAACTAGGGGTATGAATCCTAACCTCTACCTTCTATCTATGACACCGTACTTATTGGTTTTGAAAATATAAGGAGCAATATAATAAAATTGAATATTAATGCAATAATTCTCATAAAGAGTCTGCATTTTGTTCTAGCCTTCTATATTAATTTTTAGGAGGTGGAAGTTTCTACTTGCATGATTTTGAATAGGCTTATATAATCTATGAACATCCACAACATGCAGCAATTGTTAAAATTGATATTATTGAAGCTACTGCCAACCTTTTCATTTATCTATCTTGAGCCTCAATACCTATTTTATAATACATTATTACCCAAAACTTAAAACAAATGATATTATTCAAGTTCGTTTGCAATGTCTAAAAGTGTTAGAGTTTCTTCTTTTTGCAAAAGCACAGTATCATCCAAATCATTTTGTTCTAAGGAAATACTCAAAGAATGCTCTGACTTAATACAGATTATTTACATTCACTAACACCAATAACAAAAGCATTAATATTTTCATGATAA
The DNA here is from genome assembly GCA_000733385.1 of Paramecium biaurelia. Taxonomy (NCBI): domain Eukaryota; phylum Ciliophora; class Oligohymenophorea; order Peniculida; family Parameciidae; genus Paramecium; species Paramecium biaurelia. The sequence goes on from JPFL01000010.1 coordinate 310,398, forward strand.
TAATAATAATAATATAAAACGAATTCAGATTATTTTCATAACTTTATATAACTTGACAATCCCTAAGAGGAGTTTTCATTCTGATTTGACATCTAAATTAAAAATGATATTTACTGTCGATTATATATTACTTGAAGAACTAAACATATCAGCATCTAAAATCTTTTTATTGAAATACTCTGTTCCTCGAAATAAAAATTTAGATTTATTATTTGCTCTAATTTTAAACAATTTCAATACTATTATTTCTCTAATTGCATTTCATATTAAAGTAGTTTGCTTTCTTACTCATTCAATTTTTTTGTAAGTTCTTGCACTTAATTAATCAATTCTTAACAAGAGGGAGTATTTATTAGTTTCTTTGTAACACTTAAATTTAATAAAATATTTTACTAATCTAACTGAAGATTCTTAGTATCCAATTCGTTTAAGAGTTATTTACACTTATCCTTATATTCAGATAATTCCATCAAGATGGCCTTTTAATTTACCTCATTAACTAAATGTCCAAGAACTATAAAAATTAATTATAGTTCTATTTACTTCCATTCTCATGCAAATCTATTTGAGATTTACTACGTTATTCTAATTATTTCTTTAACATAGATATTTCAGATAGAAATTGCTATTTCTCATGATTTCGCTTTTAATTGTTGCGTTCAATCATCATTTAGTACTTTTAAATTTCCTAAATTGATAATTCATATTTTAAAGTTAATTCCTTGTATTGTTAATTCTGCACTTATAGTTGTTTTTTCAATTCAATCTCTGCATTCATTGTTGTTTTACTTTTCTTTTTGTAACAAACTGTATTCTCTGCTTATGAAGTTATAGTTCTATTTGTTTATTTGAGTACTAATTATGTCTTCTATGAAGGGGATGAACTTTAACCTGGAGTAGTAGAAGGAGATTATTGATGAGAATAGTGAATTTTGTGCATTAACGAATATATAATATATTTTTAATTAATTTCAACTATGGCTTTGTTCGTAGGCAAACAAATCTAATTATTATTACCATTAAGAATTCTCTTCTATTTTATAAGATTTAATTTCATCATCATCAATAGCTACTATCTTTTCAACTTTTACTTTTGGTAGATCACCCATTATTTCATTTGTATGTTAAAACAGATTTTCTAATCTGGATTTAACTAATTCAACTCTGGGTTGATACAAAAAAGTTTGAGAAGCTATAGGATTTTAATTTGTGCAACGAGATTGATCAGGCATTTATTAATTTGTACATCTTGATTAATCTGGGATTTATTGATTTGTACACCTTGATTATTCCTAAAGTTAAGGAATTTAGTTTTAAGATTATGGATTTGAAATTCTCGGTTGCTCATTTTTAAAAATATCGACCGTTTTAGGTTTTTAATATTTTCTACTTGAATTTTTTAGTGCTTTCTATGATGCAGTAGGCTAAGATGGTTCTTCATCTTCTGGTATTGCCATTGATTACTAATACACAGAAAACTAAGCCTGACTCATTTGAACCTCTTCAACATATCCTTATTTTTCATTATCACATTTTAATTAGCTTTCTACTATCTCACTTTAATCACACATACTTGATTATTATATAGTATCATTATTCAACTTTAATGTATTTTATTAAAGTAATTTAGTTGGAAATTTTAGTTCTTGTTATCTTGATTAAGGTTTTATATTCTCAGCAAACATAGCATAATATTCTTGGGTCTTTAACATATTTAAATCATAATTCTATAGATTTGGTATTTCAATATCATATTGTTCTTTATCTGAATTCTCATTTTAATCATCCTATTCTTCTTGCTGATCAAATGGATTATCATCATCTCTTTCATTCACTACTTCCTCTTCAGGTTCAAAACTCTTCTGCTCATAAACTTCTTCGTCTGAATTTTCATTAGATTCTTCAATTTCTTCATCTTTAAAATTGTCTTACTCATGCTCACTTGCTTAAACTCTACTTAATTATGGAGGAATTGATTTCTAAACTACATTCGTTGGTAACTCACAGCTTTCATCTGTTATTGATGATTTTTATTATTAATGTAATTAAAAATCATTATTTGAAAAATTTTATGATTGAAGAGTTTTAAATTATTATGATTATTAGGTTTTTGCATTTTCTGTTTATTTGAAATTTTATGATTATTGAGTTTTTAATTTTAATTCTCTATATTCTGGCATAAAACTCTTTCCTAATTATTCTTCAGGATAATTTACATACTCAGATTCTCCAGGTAATTCGATATCATTATCAATCATAGATTCTGTAATTCCTTTAGGTTTATGGATTTATTGTTAGTATTATTATTATTACTGTTATTATTGTTATTGTTATTATTGTTATTATTATTATTATTATTATTGTTATTGTTACTATTGTTATTGTTATTATTGTTATTGTTATTGTTATTATTATTATTATGAATAAGGTTATTAATGCTTTTCAGGAAATAACTAATTTACTTCTTAATATTAATGAGAATATTATGAGGATACATCTGATTATTTAATTTATTTATAAAATTAATGAGCTTAAGAATTAGCTGTTGGTGATTAAAAGGGAGATATTTTTATTGGTTATATGTTTGCAATCTATTATTAATGTGGTGATTAATTTAAATTGTCTTTTTTACCTAAGGCATTAAAAAAAACACTTGATGCAAAAACTGTTGGATCCAAAGGACGTTTTTATTTCCCTTAAATAAAATCTTGCAATTTAATTATTTCTTGCTCAAATAACTTTTACTCCCTTTAAATATCCACTACTTTCCTTGAGTATTAATCTATTAATAATTAATTCTACATTTCTATTTATTACAATCTTAATTTTTCTTCCAATATTTATCTAACAAGATCAATTTCCTATCTATTGTGTTAAAGTTGCATTAAATATTATTAATGCACCATAATGGCCTATGGATGATGTGTGTTTTGATCATTAAAAAGTACTTACTAATATTGTTATATATTATCCTATAAATGAAATTGATTATAAATATTTTATAATGGTGACATAGGAGGAGGATAGAGATTATGCTAATAAGGTGTTTATAAAACAGGTTACTATGGTTAGGGATATTATTAATATTGAGGCTATTGCTATGGTATATATTATTATGGCTATTAATGTTTTTGATCTTAAACGTATGATAGTTGATCTCTTTAAATGTCACTTTCTGGCGATAGAATTTATAAAGCCGATTTCTTAATAATGTCTTGATGAAGTTGTTCATTTTATATATTTTACTTCCCTCTTTTTACTACTTCTTTTTGTTAAGCATTTTAAACTTGTAGATCAACTTATTCAGCCTATTTTTATTTTACTTGTTCTTCCTGCCTTTTTTTCTCCAACTACAATTAATACTAAAATTATTATTATTCTAATTCATCCCTTCTTCTGTTTTCCTCTTCCTCTTACTTTTTCTTTCTTTTTTTCTCCTCCATTTATCTTTTTAATTCCTCTGCATATTGTTCCTTTTAAGCTTACTTTTGTGGATCTTCAGGTTATCCACTAGTGAATCTTCTCTACATGAATCTTCCTTTTGACTAATCATCTGTTGGAGCAGATTAAGGAGGCTAATAATAATTTGGAGATTGAGGAGGTGGATTATTCTTATAATCATATTCTTGTGGAAAGTCAAAGACATTTGTTGGATTACTGACTGGTCTTTTGGCAAAGTCCTATTGATTTCGTAATTACTATTATTCAATTTCTCTATTTTTTTTTTCTTAAATTTATCTATCAAGTTCTTCTCTATATTTCATTCTTTGCACTGCTACATTATCCTAGTTTTAAGATTATTATTATTATTATTATCTCCAACCTTACTAAGATTAAGGTTACCCAAATTTTGAGAAGAAATCTACTTCTACTTAAGGCTATCTCTAACTTTATTATGAATTTGGCTTATACTATTATTATTATTATTACTACTATTATTAGGTCTACAATTATTATTAGTACTAGTGATTTTATTATTACTAATATTATTACTAATATTATTGCTATCCCTATTGGTTTTAAATTGGTTATTATTAATTTTATTAACCTTTTTAACTAATCTAAATATCTAATTATTCTCTATATTTTCTTTTTTTTTCCCTTTCCTATTCTGCTGCATCATTGACTTTATTTTTCTAATAATTACTATTATTATTTATTTATGGTGGCGGTTAATAGCGTTGCTCATAACTTTACTTTTCTGGTTATTTGTATGATTCATTCTTCATTTAATTATTCAGTTAAGACTATTATATTTATCTTACACCATAAACTTGATCAGGATAATGATTAACGACTGGCTATTACTAATGATGATAATTTGAATTATGCTGATTTTGATTTGAAATCAGTTATTATTTATCTAACCAATCTCCATTTTAATTATTATTCATTTGATTCAAATTTTGTAAAAGTTTTTATTCTAACTAGACAGGCAACCTTTCTTTTTCTTACTCGTAAGCACTTCCTAAGCCATTCTTTCTTCTCAATCTTTCCTCTTCTCTCAATTTAATTCTAGCAGCCCTTTCTTACTCAACCTTAGATTATTGTGGAATGACATCCTGATATTCTGCATAGACCTTATTTCTAAAAGACTCAACATCTTGTCCTGCATACTCTAATTATTTTAAATTTTCTTCTTTTTCTTAGAGCTACTGCATTCGTAATTCTCTCTTTTTATTTTCTGCTTACATCTAAAGTTCCATTTTCAATTAATCTTCACTTAGTTGTGGATTTTACTACCTTTCATTCCTTGTTCTTGGAGGTCTTCCAATCATAATCGTTAATAATATTAAAAAAATTAGTTAAATTATTCTAAATAATGTGAAATTATTTTATATCAAGCAAAACCAAAACCTTCTTTTCCTTCCATAATTGCCAACTCTAATTTCTCTTTCAAAATCTATCTAGCTGGATAATCAGGTAGGTCTAATTAATTAAAGCTAAATCATATGGAATTAATGTTTACCATGTGTGTGAAGTAGGTAATTCAAAATTGACATAAGGTTTTTTATGTATTTATATTTTTTGAGGGCCATGCATTCCTTTTAATTCTTTGAATCCACCTAAAGGAACTTTAGAAGTGCCTAAAATTAGATCAATAAATTACCTGTAACAAACTATAAGAATGCTGCTCTTTTACTCTTATCGAAACTCTCCAATAACTCCCATATCCACTAAATAACTTTATCTCCTTTATCATAACCATGATATTCAATATTCTCTTTCATATCCTCAACTAAAAATAATCTATAAAATAAGCTTACGATCAATGTCAGGAAGACCACATAACATTAGTTCCATCTCCTTCCATTCAAAAATGCTTACTAATGATTATGGAATCAATTCATGAAATCCATTCAAAAATGCCTCAATCTAATCTTTAATTTCTTTAGCCATTTTTTAATAGCAGTAAGTCTGAACATACTCAACCTTGTTTTCTTCAGTAACTAATTTTGTTTTTCCTCCTTCAATTAATTCTCTTTCTTCAAGTTTTCCAAAATGATCAACATTATATGTCCAATTGATTCCCCAATCTGTTACATTTTATTCTAAGATCTTCTTCATACTATTATATTCATTCAAATCTATATCCTCCATATCATGAATTGTTAATTTCTAACCCAAAATATGTTTATAAAATGAACGTGTGAAATAAGTATCCAAAAGTTATCCATCATATAATGCTTTGCCTACTATTCTTCCAATAAATTTAAAATATTTAACATGATCTGGATTCACATGAGATTTATTGCTTGGTTAAAACATTTATCCATTTAATGATGGAGTAAAGAGTGCATAATTTGGATTGAAAATTTCTTTAGAAAGCATCAAAAACCATTCTCTAGTAACACCACCTGCATCAATACCTTCTTCTCCATCAAATTCAACATGTAATTTACCCTTCAATTCTTCTGGTTTTAATTTACTTATACGATGATATGAATCCATAAATATATCCTTTCTTCTACATCTTATATTTATATTTCCATAATGATGTCTATTGTTCTACATTTTTAATTATTTCAATTCAATCTTGAAATACTTTTGTTTATTATCAAAATCTACTATTCTAGGATTCTTAAATATTATAACTCCCAAAGAATCATTAACTAATTTTCCTTTCTCTCTCACTTCTTACATTCTCTCTCTAATCATCATATTTAATAAAACTTTGCCACTCTCACAAATCTATTAGAATAATTCATCATGCAATTATTATTCTTAAACTTCTTATTATTGTCCTTCCATACTAGCAATCTTTGTTGGTTCTCTTTAAATATTCTTGTTCTTTCTAATAGGATTAACTAATTGATAAATAATGAAAAAGCATTCCAAATAAGGAGATATTTTAGTACTTAATTTTGCTAACTTTTATTATGGAATGTCTTGTAATAATTTTATTAAATTTCTCCATAATTATATTAAACCTTAATCCTCTAACAATTCCTTAAAATTACTTCTTGTATCTTGTTGGTCATTGTTCTCACCAATTTTATCATTCATTTCTCTTACAAATTAAAATACATTTATCAAAGCTTTATCTGCAGTAAAGATCTCATCATATTAACATTATTTGGCAAAATTATTATTTATTTCTCGAGTTATTCTTTAAATAAATTCTTTTATGTATTTTATAATCAATTATTAGTTTTCTTTATTATTACTAAGATTTAAAATAATATGAGAGAAATTTTTAACACTTCTATTCATATTTTACAATAATATTGTACAAACACATTCCACTGATTTTGAATCTAAATTTAATTAATCTTATTTAAAGTCCTTCTATTTTGTTGTTATATTTGATATTGCTTATATCAACAACTCTTGATGATCACCTTTAAACAAAGGCAAAAGTTGAATTAATTATAACAAAGGAAGATCCTAAGTACTTTCTGACAATCTAGCTATTGATTGTAATTATCCTTATTTCTTTGTTTCAAAGAAGTACTTGATTGATGGACCCTACAATTTCGAAATTAAATACAAAATCTTTAATGATACTATCTAGTATATCTTGCTTTAATCTCTAATTAATCCATTTCTTCTTATTAATATTGATGGAGGGAATTCACTCTAATCTGCTCTATGATTATGATTTTTAAGTATGAAGAATAGTGCATCTATTAACTTATATTCCACATTTGGATTGTTTGTCAAAGCAATGAATAAGTTAATAGGGAAATTCACGAAACTATGTGATTCAACATAAAGTAATCTTAATAGAGATTCTGCAAACTCATCATCCACATTACCTAATTTTTAAACTAAATGTCTTTGTGTTTGAAGTAAGCTCTTCAAATTTAAAGATTTTTAATTTTCTTTTCTTTATTATTATGGTTATTGATTAGGATTACGTTAATGTTATTACTAGGGATCAACCTAATAGTACAATTATCTCTCTGTCTATTCGATAGCTCTTTAGTCAGCTCTATCTCTTATATAAGTAGCTTCCTGCCTTAAATCTTAAGGTAGATTTCTGACTTATTCAGCACTAATTTGTAAATACATCTCCTCTCTATCATCATATGGAGTTTAATTAATTAATGCAATTAATTGATCTAAATCTGATTGTTATTAAGGTTAAGCTTAGCTTGGTTATACATATTATTAATAAATTTCTCTTCTAATTTCTAGGGGTAATGATTCTAAGAATTAAGGATCTATTCCTTCAATATTATTAATTTCTCTAGTTTCAGTAATGTTAGAAATTATATCAACCATCATATCCTCTGTTAAATCTTCAAACACTGATGGATCAATACTATTGTTTATTAAATCATCGAAAGTTCTTCCTACCCTTTATAAGAAATTGAAAGTATTTGGATAAAGTTATTCTAAATTTTATTATTATTATTAATTGTTTAAATTTGTTTATTCTACTTTTTAAGGTTATTCTTCTGTTTGCATTTATTACTATTATTATTATTATTATTATTCTTATTATTCTTATTATTGTCTTTTTTCCTATTATTCAGACTCTTAGACTTATGGTTCTATTTACATCACTTCTGGGTTTTATTGGGGGGCAACAACTTGTTGCTCTTCAACTTGGATTAATTATTAAAATTGTTATTAATCTAATTATTATTAGTATTATTATTATTATTATTATTATTATTATTATTATTATTATTATTATTATTATTATTATTATTATTATTATTATTATTATTGCTCTTACAATTACTATTATTAGGATGAACCTTATTATTATTATAATGATTGCAATTACAATTATGATTACTATAAGTTTTAATTTGTATTTAATAAATCCAAGAACGACTATTACAATTAATCTTATATATTCTATAAATTTTGAGAGGCTTGTTATAGAGAAGCAATATTTGGTAGTTATTATGGTGGTTGTTAAGAGTGTTATGCATTTTAACCCCAATTGAACAATCGAATAAATTATTATTCTCTGTTATAATGTTATAAATGTTACTAAAATTACTAAATTAAATTATCTTAAGGTTGATTTTATTATTAGAGTTGCTGTTCTAATTATTATTCTTCTCTTCTATTTCTAAATATTAATGATCTGTTTCTGTCTTGTCTAAGTTATTCATTTCTTTCTTATCTGTCAATTTGATCAAATCTAGTAACTTATAACCTATTAAAGATTCTATCATTTTAATCAATTCTAAATATTTCAGTACTGAATCTATTATCTCTAAAAAGTGGTTGCATTCTCAATTCTTGTCCATATGATCTCTCATCAAATTAGAATGATTTTTAGATATATTGTGTAAGTTCTGTCCACCAATTAATTGGTTGTGAATCATCAGGGGAGTTCAGTTTTGGTAGAGAATGTACTAATTTATCTAAAACCTTCACAAATTATTATGGGAATTGAATGCCAATTAATTATATGATAGATTTAGTCATTTTGGCAAATGCCTAATCTTCTCTACTAGTAAGATGATGAAATTATTTAGTGACTTCAATATTTTCTTCTGAAATTTCATTATTTTATCCCTCTTATTCAAATCCTTGATTTTCTTCATCAATAACCTCTTCATCTTAGTCTTCCTCATGTTCTTCTTCATCTTCTTAATCAATGTCTTCTTCATTTTCACTTTGCAGTTCACTATTTATAGCATTTTCTTCTTCCTATTCATCTTATTCACTTGCTTCTTCTTATTAATCATTATCTTCGTCATCTTCTTCCTCATCAGTCCAACTTGATGATGAGTGCTATGCTTCTTCAGCCTCTATCTAATTATTTGCACTCTAACTGGATGCCCAACTATTTTCCTCTTCTTCAAGGTCTTCTGGAGCTGATTCATGAGAATTATGAGAATCTCCACTTTATTCACTTTGCATATCATTATCATTATATTCTAATTCTAACATGCCATCATCTTCCTCAATATTGGCAATCAATTCAACATTTACAAGTCTATTTCTTCTTCTAAAAGGAGATAAGAATTATTAAAATTCCAATTCTTCATGTTATTAATTTTAGTTTAATTCTTCTAGGAATGAAATTGGTAACAATGGCCATTTTTGGAAATATTTTATTGAATCTTGATATAAAATACTCTTATTTGGTACCAATTATGAATTGATTTCTTCTGGTAACAATTATCCTATCATACCTTATAATTGATAATGATCTCCATATTATTCTTATTATAATTTAGAAATGACAACTGGGGCAGGTTTATAAAACAAAAGATAAATAGCCATATTAAAAAGAACTGCTAATGTTTCTGTAATGAATTATAATTCCTTTTCATATATATAATATGACTTTAACTCAAAGTTCTTCATTCCATCCATATATAATTTAACAAAGTTAAATGAATTTGCAGTATCATGAATATTTCTATAACATATCTTTGCAACAGACTTTATCTATAGTAAACGTATCAAAGTATATGAGTATTAACACAAAATTGGATCAAAAGTCTTAATTCGTTTTTCTATACCATCATACAATTCACTAACAATTTTTCTCCTTGTTTCATTAGAGAATGGAACAATATTATTATTAGCCATTTAATACAATAAGGCATTGTCCAAACACAATTCGAATAAAAGATTCTTTGCAGGAGTCATTATTCTAGTAATAAGAGTAAGAAAAGATATTTTTCTAGGTAATTCTAGATCTTAGTAGTCTGTACTTAATTATTTTTAATAAGGCTTTAACAATTTACTACAATTCACTCTAACTATTTTTGGTATTAAGACAGGATAACGTCTGATTAATATTTACAATACTTAAGTTATAGTATACCAATGATATTGATATTATTCATTCTCAAAAAATGAACTTATCATCTATTGTATTAATAATTTGATCAATATCTAAGCTTCTTAATTATGTTAAAAATTTGATTATAATTGTAATTTATCTTCACTTTTCTTCTTTTTTTAGATTTATTTGCTTTTTTTTGCAGTTTCAGGTTCCTTATGCTTTTAAAAACTAGTTGGCTAAACACAATCAAAAGTGTGTAATGAACAACCTTTTCTCAGATTTAAATATTTAATTCCTTCAATGGTTTCTCCATCCTCAAATAAATGAGACATGACCTCTTTTACTTCTTCAGTGTAAAATGTTTGATTTTAGATAGTCATTAATGCTGGATGATTAGAGGCAATCTTAATTTCATTTGTTATTGGAATATTATAATAAATTGGTTAAAAGCAAATTGGATAATGAGGTTAATGTTATTGTTGAATTTATGATTAAGGTTATTATTGTTATTTATTAATGTTTTCAATTTCTTTATTGTATTCTTAATTGTAGAGAATCTTTTTTATTTTAGCCTCAACCTAAGCAATCACCAAACTCTTATCATGTACAATTGAAAGTACTAGTTTAGTCAAGGGAAACATATGATTTTGTGAATCTCCCTTAATTCTCATTAAATATTCTAATCCTCTCATTTGAGAAACAAACTTAGAAATATTTTCCTTGTTTACTTGAAATGCTCTCACTAGAATTTCAATACAAATTTTTGAAGTTGTATGGTTTTGGACTTTGCCTTTTAAAATATTAATCACTCCCAAAAGGATGTCATTTACTGTATCATGATGATTTTTTTTCTTTTTTTGATCATCAGTAATAAAGAGAGTTAAAATGGCCAAAATATGATTAATAGCTTTAAGACTTTGATCATCCTATTATTTCATTATTTCTTAAGCCAACTTCATCAATTCAGTTACAATACTTTCATATTCTTCAACAAGATTCTTTTATTTGTAAATATAATGCAATATTGTAATTATGACTTTCATATTATCAGTGGAAGGAGGTTTGATTTCAGGTTCACAATCTTTAAATTTTAACTACAATTTAAATTATTCAAATGTAACTTATTTTAAACACTTTAATAATGAAGGCATAATCTATCCTTCCAAAAGTTAAAAGATACTTTCCTCAAATTTACTAAAATATAACATGTTAGTTTAAATGTATTATTTAAGATTCTTTTATTTATTTTAAATTTTTTGAGTAATGACTTCTAAAGAAGGTTCATTCTTTTATATTTCAATCATTTTGACTCTCTACTCTTCAATCATATCAAAATTTTCATAGATCCAATCAGTAAGTTTTGTCACATCATAAATATCATTATTTTGAATAGCTAATGTGATAACATCTTCTTGAAAACCCATATCTCTAAGTTTTGTTCTCACTTCATTTGGATCCTACTAAAGTATATCTACTTCACCTCCATTATCATCTCTTAAAGCTTAATAAGTTTTTTAGAAAAAGTTATCTCTATCTTTCTAGATTATATCTTGTAAGAAGGAAGGACGGAAAATGAAAACTGCCTTATTGAGCAACTATTCTTAAATTGCATAAATAGGATCATCTGATAAACATTAAGTAATAGTAAGAAGATTTTATATTTCTTCAATTTATTTTGGAATTAACAAATATCCTTACATTTTTTTACTTTAATCTATTTTGTTAAGATATATTAATTTAATGATATTTGAATATTACCAACCCAACAAATCTATAGATTCAATATTACTTTTCTAACCTACCAATTAAATAAATGAACTGATTCCTGATTTGAGGTTTTCTAGAAAATCAGAGTTTATTAACAAACTTAAAAAATCTGGATGTAAATTCTAGAATTCTGCATATTTTCTACCTTCTACAAGATTATTTAATAAATCATTAATTAGATAAGAATGCAATTAAATTACTTGAATATTTTCATTCCTTAAATTTTAACTTAATTAACAAAATAAATTGCTAAGTGGTTGTAACTCATTATTTACTCTTCTTATAACTCTATATGAATTAATTATTATAACCTTTAATAATTATATATATTAATAGAAAACGGATTTTTTGAATGCTTAATCCATTTTCTAATCCTGACCATACTTCATTGATCTTATCAATATTAATAGTAATGAACAACTCTTATTTAATAGTTTTCCTATTTCCTATTATTCATATCTGATTTAACCATTCATCAAATAATGTTTTAATACTTCCATCAATGACTCAATCTGAGAATAATAAGATACAAATTCTAATTTCTATTATAATTAGTCCAAAGAACATGTAAGAAAGAATTTCTCAGAGCTATAATAAGATTCATCAATTATAATATTTGAGTTTTCTAGATTACAACCTAATTTATTCTCCAATTTAGAAATGGAAGTAAGTACTTTAGATAATGCTTTAAATGGATTATCAAATTCTTCTAATTAAGCAAATAGTCTAAATACTTTAGTCAAATCAATTTTAAAATCAAAGGTAGGAAATTCAAAGAACATTAATAATTTTTCAAAAAATCCTTTGGCATTCATTTCCCCTTATTATGATGGATGCAAATTATGAATCATTTTGAATATTAATATGGATAAGTTTGACACTTTAGTAATAATCTCATAATATTGTTAATATGTATCTTCTTTCAAATTATTTTTCTTATTAATCAAATAATTATAAAGTCCTTCTAATCCTATGTTGAGTATATTTATAACCTAAGGACCAACTTTATCAATTTTTTATAGATATTTAGCAATGTTCTATCCTACAGAAGTTAATATTTCTTTAGGTGCATTAGTTTAAATTAAACTGTAATCAAGAATTCGTTACATGAATTCTAAGCCAAACATATTAAATTGATCATATCCTTCTTCTTTTAGTGAAACATTAAAATAGAATTAAAATATGGCATTAACCATTTTATTATTAATTTAAGGATAATTTAGATTCTGTATAATAGAATTTAATTATTATGGTAACTAAGAGTCTATCAATCTACCAATAAGAGTAGGAACTTCATTAGCAAGATGCGAAATCAAAATGAGTGTTTATTGTATGATGAGAGTATATTTGCTGTCTTATAGTAAATATTATAGTTTTTTAATTATCTAAGTTTCTGATACTTTTCTGGCAATTGTAGGTGCATTAGCTCTATTATTTCTTCTTCCAAGATCATCTTTGAAATGTTCATTAATACTTTAGATAGCAAATGAAATAATAGAATCTGTTTCATCAAAAGTAACTTGTTAATATCCTTATTCTGTTGGTTTTATAAGATTAGGTCCGATTGAAATGAGATTTTCGACTACTTTGATTAGATCATTAAATATTTTAAGGTCTCTTTGTAAATCTTCTTTTCTAGACAATCTTCCTAACATTCCAATAGCTGCTTTAAGGATTTCAGGAGGTAATAATGATTTATTATCTTAAATAAGAAGTGTTCTAATTAATGCTTATGATGATCCTAATGCTATATTACTACGGCTTAATAATAACACTCCTGATTCGGAAGAGAATAATTTGAAAATACCACAAGCAACTTCTTCATCTCTAGCACATTGTTCATTTAATAATTATCCATTATATGTTAATGGATAACTTGATTCAATTTCAATTTGATGTGGTTACATTGATAAAACATCATAAATCAATTATAAAAAGGTTTCATCATAATTTTTGGCAGTATTTAATGCGATTTCATTATCTTACTATCTTTCTGTGATTAATATTTCATCCAAAGTTGATAAAATGGTTACTAGTAGTTTTGGTTATACAGTTTTCAATTAAAATAGTTTAGTATAGATACTGAAATATTGTTCATATTCAATTTTCTCTACAAATACTTAATCTAATAAGAAAGCACAATCGTGAGTTGAACAAAAAGCATCTAATAGCATATTCATTTCAAGTGATAAAATATGCATACCTAAAACTAATGTATTTGTTTCAATTTTATTTTAAACTAAACCTCTATATATAAGTATTCTATATTTTACTGCCTCTACCAATGGAGTTAAAGGCATATCTTGTTAATCTAATGTTTTTTTAGCTAAAAGAAGGGCAGACATGGAATTGTCATCTTAAATGTTGAAATTCTATATATTAAATAAGCAAATTATACTTTAATTGTTGTTTAATGCTATAATTCTTTCTTGTGAACTCCATTTTTACATAAATCTACATAAGATTCATCTAAAATAGTAGGCTCTATATATTCAAAATGTAATTATGGAAATTATATTGGATTATCTGTAATAGATAAATAATTAGGATCATCATGATAATAATCAATCAATTCAAGTTTAGTTGAAGAAAGAGTATTATTATGATCAAAGAGGAATCTATTAAGGTAAATCAATCTAGGGATATTATCTCTTAATTATTAATTGCAGATTTCTTTCTATTAAGGATTATTGAGATTTATTGCTTAATCACAAATTTTGATCAGAATGTTCATAATAGTCTCATAATTTTACAAATTATCTGTATGCTCCACTATGCTTAATAGATGTTCTAATGAATTAAACAATTTTCTATCAATATTTTTTTAAATTATTACCTATAACACTCATACTCCATTAAACTATTAATGAGGTTTAACAACTACGAACAATCATGCCTAGAGTTTTATTATACTAGCTAAGCCATATTCTCTATATAGTCATCTAATTTATCCATTAATAAAGTTAATGATCCCAAAGATAATTTGTGGATAACATTACTCTTGTCATTCACTAATTAAAGCAACTCTTCCAAGAAGTTTGGGCTTACTAAGATTGACGCCAAGATCTAAAATTAAGCTGAAAGAAATTACACGACGGTCGATTTCTTTAGGCTGCTCAAGAGTGTTAAGAGGTATTTTCATATTTAAATTAATATAAAGTCAAAGATTTTTTACTATGACTTCAACTATCTATTTTAAATTTTCCAGAGTATCTGCCAGTGATATTTTCTCAATTTATATATATTTTAGTAGACAATCTAAACATTCCTACCACACTCCTGGTATTTCATTAGAATTAAAGAACAAACTCAATACTGCAAATATTATTAAATTCATCCATTTAGTTTGTCTATCACTATCCTCACTTAAAACCTTTGGGCATATGATCATTTAATATTTTAAAATTAATAACCATAATATCCAAATTGATCTTATTACATTCCCAATGACCATCTTATAATTAATTTTATTATAATTTTTAAACCATTTCCTAAGACTTCTTTTCATTTCTACTCTTAGTATAATTTGTCATTCCCTTATTTCCCAAATATCCTCCAATAATACCTCCAACAATTCCTCCAACTAAAGGTATTGGAATCAAAGCCTATCCAATTATTGCTCCTGATACTAATGAAGTTGAGATTGCCAATGTGGAAGTAAATGTTCTTTAAGGAGTATATATTTCTTAACTAATCAATAATGCTTAAGCTCCAAATCCTCCTAAATTCAAAAAATCTTTAAGTAAAGGCATATATACAACTAATTGTTGCATACATCCATTATTTACTGCATTTTCACCGAAATTTTTTAAAAATTCTCTATTAATAGATTTTTCATTTACCTATTTTTACTAACATTTGCTAAAAATGATCCAAACATTGTATCCATCTCTCCTTCAACCTTTCTTCTTAATTAATACACATCCTCTTAATATTGATTCAATATCATTAAACCTAATTATTCATGAACCCAATTAGAGTGAATTAATTCTTTCATTGATTTAAATTTTACTGGATACACTCCCCAACCTGATTTTCTATTAGAATCTTTTTTAAAGAATCCCTCCTTGTCTTATTAATCAATAACAAATGTCTTAATAGAATTTAATAAATTTACTTTCTAAAATGCCCATCTTCTACTAATCAGAGGAGCATAAATTACTTTAAATTCTTGATTCATTACATAGATGATAAATTTTGTTTAGGGATCTTCACTTTCCAAATATAAACCATTTAAATAATATCCTGAATCTTTTTACATTTTAAATGATTTAATATCAGTTGATTAAGTACATTGATCTTCATCATCTTCACTTGATTATTTTTGGATCTTTTATCTACATTAAATTTTATATACTGCAATTGACTTACTTTTATTAGTTATACATTATTAAAGACAATCTAATACTTAATCAACTGTTAATTTGTTAATATTTTCAATTTATTATGCTGAATTAGATAACATTTTATTTTTTAGTATTAATGTGTCATAATTTTCAATAGCATATCTCATGAATTTTTCAACAACATCAGGTTCAGCATAATGAAATATAGTAAATTCTAAGAGATCTTATATTGTCTAATAACAATTTTAACTTAATTCTTAAAATAATGCTAATATAGTATATTTATTTAATAATATTTATGGGATATTCTATAATAGTAAATATATATTACTCTTTCTCGAAATTTAGAAATAAATGGTTCTATGTAACCTCTGCATTCCTCTAAAATTAAACAAATTTAATCACTAACTTCAAATGATAGACTACATAATAATTAATGTGATTGTTCTAATAATTGAGAATACAAGTTTCCAGGAACTATATTCATACTTGTGGCTATATATTTTTTTATCAATTCAACAATTTTAGGTTGAAAAAGTTATAGATTAATTTCCCAAATGGTTATTTACAACTCTTCAGCATAATCAATAAAATGATTTTCTAGAAAGTCAACTATTGGTTTTGAAATATGACATAATGCAAAAACTAATAAATTCAGATCTTCTATTATTTTTTATTAAATTCTCTTTTCCAATTATTATTAGACTTACAATTATTAGCATTCATTTTCTACATATAAATTAATCCTTTTGATTAGATTTTTTTATATCGGTACTCTTTCCTTTTTAATGCTTTAAGTAAATTCTGCAATAGTGAACTGAAAAGCCCCATTAGTTATGTCAAATATATGTTTTTAAAGAGGTTTTGGAGGAGCCAAAGACTTTCTTTTAGTTGGAGAGTCAGCATAAAGAGTTTAATCTTCGAACTTCAATAAATCGGATAACCTAAAAGAAGGTTTCATGATTTCATCTTATAACATTATAAATCACTTATTTAATTATTTCAAAATCCATGATTCCCATTCATTTTCATCAATCCCCTCTTCTTCTGCATCTTCAAAAAGTATTGAAACCAAGACCTATCTACCTGGATGATATAGTGGTAAACCTTCCTTAACTTTCAATGCTAAATCAAAGAATCGTCTTCTAATTTGACTTCTTAATTTTTGTGAATTTGATAAGGCTATCTTTGCTTATTAAGCTTCATGAGTATTTTCTGAATTATTGCTATCTGTTAAATCAGGCAATGATTCTTAAAAATCATACATAGATTATCTGCCATCATGATCTAGTGAGAATACTCCTAATCCATTTCTATTCATTTTTTCTTATTATAAAATTGAAAAATAGTTTAAGGTAGCTTTATGATGAGAGAATCGTTCTAAGAATTCTTCCACTAAATTAAAATAGGTATTCAATTCCTTTTATATTATAATAATTTATTACTTTCTCTTTTTAGACAGTAGGAATGTTATTTTCAATTTCAAGTTGACTTTGATCAATTTAATATTATGCTATTATATCATCATATTCAATTTAAATTTCTTAAACATCTGATTTGATTTTACTCTTAACTTGTTTTGCATTCTCATTTTACAACATTACTTAGTATTTTTTAAGTAAACCTAATACTTTAGTTTTCAACTGTTGCATTTCTTATAATAAATCAAACTTTGATTCTTCTTCCTATGCTATAATTTATGTAGGATTAAGTGATTATATCATTTCATTAAGGTCCTATTCTTGTCCTTAGGGACTTCCTAATATTTTGCTGCCACCTACTCTTGAAGATTAGAGTGAAGAAGGTTTAGATGAACTGCCTTTAGAATGGAAATGAGGATTATTGAAAACTTTCATTCTCTATAAAAAACGAAAATAATAAAAGTGAGTTTTGAATGTTCAAATATAAATTTATTTTTTAATTATAAAAAAAGTAATTAATGGGAGAATGTGCTTCCAAGGTTTAGACAGAAAATATTGCAAATGAATTAGATTTTAATCGTTATTCAACATATTAGAAATTAGAGATATTAGCAAATGATTTTGCTTAAAGTAAGTATTGAAAATAACTGTAGATGAAAAAATTGACACTACTTATAACTCATTAATTCAAAGAATTATTGCAGCCAAATAAGAACACATATTAAAATTACTTAGTGTAATGAATCCATAAGAAAAAAAAGAATTTATGGCAAAAATAGAATGGATGGATTTTGAGACAGTGGACTCAGTATCTATAAATATCCTATAATTTAGTTGTTTTATCATTGTTGTAAATAAACTCATATGGATATATTTAAAGGATAAGTTAAATTTAGTAATAACCTTGTAGAAAAAGACCTTGATCTAATTAAGGTAAATATATTTATAAGATAGTTTAGTAACGTAAAGTTGGTTTGGTTTTATTATGTGGTGGCAATAGTTCTCGATTGCCTAATAAAATCCTTAACGATATTGGATTTCCATCTAAAAAATGCATATTTTAAATTATGATGGAACGGTTAAAAAAGATTATTATTATGGGTAATCTATCAAATTTAACAATAATAAGCCTAAGAAACTACAGATTTCAGCGGTTTTCCTATTGGGATATTGGTTTCTGATTAAAATGTAGCTGCCTTTCAATAATATCTTAAAAGTAAAAAGGAATTTGGGTTTCCTTGCATTCATGTAATGCAATAAAAATCACTTCCAATTATCAATAAATATGGATAAGTAATGTTTGAAGCAAATTAACCTGTATTAGCTCCTAATGGTGCAGGAAGTATTTTCTTATAATTGTCATCATTTTAAAAGTAATAGTATGGTTAATTAAATTAGAAAATTTCCAAATATGTAATATATTCATTTGTTGGGTTTTGATAATTTGGCAGGACTACCTTTAGATCCTATTATGCTTAATCTCATACATTAAAGTTAGACAGATGTGATTTGTAAAGTAATAGAAACAAATTCAACATAAGATGATAGAATATTTTATTAGAATGGTTATTTTAAAACAATGGAAACATAGGATTCTAGTATGACAGAGAATCCTGAAAATTTAGCAAAGATGTGTTTAAATGACATGTATGTATCTGTTGGATTTCTAAACTATTTAAAATCAAGTCATGAAAAATCAATGAAGTTTTCTTAAAGATATCATGTTGTTAGAAGAGGACCAACAATCTAATTTGAGAAACATATATAAGACATTATAGAAATAGCAAATTCCACTATATTATATTAGACTGAAGATTATGCTCTTTTGGTAGATAATCCAAAAAAGGCTGTGATCTAACTCTCCAATGTTCATAAAAGATACTTGTAGCTAGAAGGAACATAAGATAACGAATTAGTTGAAATTACACCATATATGAGTTATAGTGGAGAAGACCTAAGGAAATAAGAAAATATCATATTCCCACTGATTATATGATATAAAAATCATATTGTTAAGTATAGACATCTACCAATTTTGATTTTATCCTTAATGACATCTTCTAACTCTTTTTTGATATATTATTTCATAGTCAATGGTTCATCTTCATTTAAGAAATACTCTTAATGTTCAAATACATTATCTGAATAATAATTTTTAAGCTTGCCCTAAACAATAAAATTTTGCTACTAAGGTGTTTTTGATCCAAAATCTTTTTAAACTTCTTTTCTTATTAAATCAACTACATCTGAGCCTACTTCATGTTCATAAAGAAATCTAGGTTTCAAACCTAAATAAGTGACAGCCAAATTATTTGCTCCTTCTATTAAAATGGATGTCTTCACATCATTTAATCCTTATTCTGTGATTAATTCTACAACACTACCTCCCAATCCACAGATAGTATTTTTTAAACAATTATGTTGATAAATTCCAAAAACACCTTATGATATTGATAAATTATAATACTATTGTTTGTTGCAACAAATGCATTTAAATTACCAATAACTATATTTTCTTATAATTTTCCTACTAATTATTTACGTTTGTCATCTATATTAGTCTCAAAGTAGGCTTAATTCTAGCTTAACTTTAGAACAGAATCAATATTTGTATTATTGAAATCTTTTTCTTAATTAACAACTGTTTTAATAAAATTTGAAGAAAATTCTAAAAATTCACTAGTTCTGGCTACAAAGTCTGTTTCACAGTTTATCTATTTTTTATATTAAAATGGATACTTCAGCAAGTGCAGCTACTTTATTATTAGTAAATGCCACAATAACTCCTTATTTAGTTTGATTACCTAATTTTTTCTCTGCCTAAGCCAATCCTCTTTCTTTCAGATATTAAATGGCCTTCTCAAAATTACCTTCTGTAGATTCTAAGGCTTTTTTACAATCATTGATAGGAGAACCTGCTTATATTGAAATATACCTGATGCTTCTCTTAATTGTTTAATAAGTGTGATAGATATATTTGTGTATATTTTTCTGAACATAATTAATAAAATGAATTTTAGTCTAACACAATCTTAATATGCAGTTCAACAATATTCTACAGAAATAAGAAATTAGGATAGGTATAATTTTATAAATAACTGTTAGAGTTTCAAAAATCAGTACTCTTAGAGATAAGCAAAGATAAAAAAATCTTGAGTCATTGAACAAGGTCACTTATGATTTTAAATAATTTGATTCTATAATCAAATAGTTTCAAGATAATACTTTGGTAGATGAATTGAGATTTGAATTATTAAAACCTGCGATTCATTTTACAGATGATGGTACTTCATAAAAAATTATTAGATGATAATTCACATTATGCAATTAAAAAGTTAGTGGAAGCAGATGATGTTATTTATTAATTAAAGGAAACAGTTTATAATGAAAATATTTCACTTGAATATAGATCTGATTCATTATTATTATTAGCATAAATGATGTATAGTAATTATGAACTGTGTTCTGAGTTATTAAAATAAGGAATTCTATAGTTACTAATAGATTTAGTTAAAATTTCATTTTATCATGGAAATCTAAATTTTCTAAGTCATTCATTATTAGGTTTAGCTAATTCTATTACACATGAATAGAAGATTAGAACTATTTATATAGAAAATTAATTAGATTAATTGATGTTATAAATTTTAGAGAAATATGAAGATCAAAACATTAAAATGAGTATTGCTAGAATTATGAATGATTGGTTTAGAAGTAAACTAGAAAATATTGACATTGATCTCTTTTCCTAAATTTTGAAATATATCCTCATAATTCCATCATAAAATAATTGTGAGTATAAGGAAAACGTAATTTGGTTTGTTTATGGCTTTGTAAGTCAAATTTTGGATTAATTTAAAGATTCAAGTGATCAATTCATTTAATAAATGATGATATTACCTAATTTGACCACTTTCTTAAGACAAAAACTATGTGATAAAGATTAACTTGGTATAGTAGCAGGAATACGAACAATAACTAAAATATTTAGAAAAGTAAGTGATCAAAGTGCATTATATGATATATTCTATGATGATCTTCGTATTCTCTTTAGAAATGGATAAACGTATGAAGTTAATTTAGCTAAAATAGAAATATTGAAACTTATGTAGGTTATGCACTTACATCCTAAATGTTCAATATTTGCTCAAGAATTTAATTCAACATAACATTATTATTTCTTTAATTTAAAATGTTAAGAATTTACATTATTAGGCTTAGAGGTTTGTAATATTGAAATTTTCGATCACCAACAATTATCTATTTTATTAAACCTTTGTAAAAATATATTGATGACTGATCTAATAGATGCCACTAAATTATCAGCAGCACTAATAATTATACAAAAAATACTTGATTACGATTATAATTTCTATTTTACAATATAAGATTGTATTCTTATTATTGAAAAATTGTAAGAAGATAAAAATACTTAAATATTTTAATCTGCTTCTAATTTGATTGAAAATTATAAATAGTTTATTAAATAATGAAGTATTAATCAAAAATTATATATAAATTTTATTATGAAAATTAATAAGTTTGCATCCCTTCATCTTCATCAAAATATAAACCCCAATCACATAAATTAAAGATTTAAATAGGTTAATCATTAAGAATCCAAGTAAATAAATTAATTATGATATAGAGTACAAATTATAATGGATTATTTAATTAAAGATGAACTGAATAATATTGATCAAAATATAGAAGGAATAAATGTAAATAATAATAAACTTTCAAATTATCTTCAATATTCAAGTTCTTAATTAGCTATTTTTAATGATTAAATATTAGTTGCTTAATAAGATTCCATTTTATTCTATAATTGTATTTTTGATTAATTCTCTCCAGAAAATCTTACTAATTATTTTCCTAATCAACAATTAACATTATAATATGGAAATATTATTTCATTGCATAATATAAGAAATTAATTAATAGTAAGGACAGAAAAGACTATTTTAATTTTCTAAACTAATTAGTAAAATGTATATCAAAAATTCAATTTTAGTTTACATTATCAAAAGCATTTACTTATGAGAATATAATATCATTAAATTTTGAGATCAATAAGTTATTTCTGTGTTTAGAAGATTAACTTGTCCTTATTGATCTGATATCATATCAAATTTCCATAATTCTCAAAGATACATAAATTTAAACTGGATTTTATACAGAAAATGATTACTATTATATTAAAAAGAACTCAAATATCTTAAGAAACTCATAACAAGAATTTAAATTAAATGTAAATATCAATTTATTTATTAAATCAATCTATATTATTTAAAATTTATTATGCATTTGTGGATATCAATTAAAAAATAAAAATATTTTAGAAAAAATATCTTATTGTGCTGAATTCATTTGGTTTGATTTGTCATCAAAAAATTTCAATTAATAGATAGACAATTAAAAAATAGATCTAATAAATGAAACAAATTATGATGGAGATTTTGGAATGTAACTTATGGGTGACCTTTGTATTCTCTATGGAACAAATTTAAGTTCATTAATATTTTGGAATTTAGAATACTTAAATTTATTAAATAATGATAATAAAGATACTAAAATAGAGATACTCAAAACTTAAGGAATAAGAGGTTTAGCTTTAGTAAATAAAGATTAATATCATACAGTTAAAAAGAGTTAAGAATCATTTAGTAGTACTGATGAATATCCTATGATAATAATAATAGATGATTAAGGATTTTTAAATGCTTATGAATTTATAAATTAATAAGAATTTTCAAATGATTAATTACAATAATCAGAAATAGAATGGAAGAACCCATTTTATTATACAAATACTTATAACTAATTTGATGATATTTAATTTACAATAGTACAAAATGATCCTAGGGAAATAATGAATTTAGCAAATCCTCCTTTTAATTTTTAATTAATTACTAAAGTTGATGATTCATAAATAGTTTTTGGTAGTGGTAAAATTGATCATATCTTTCATTTACATTAAAATTGGATTTCATCTGCAAATTTAGCTATAAATTATAAACATTTTTAAGTTATTGGACATGAAAGAGAAATTTTAATTCTAAATCCATTAACTATTGAATAGATTCTACTTGATTTACCACATAAATGTTAAACTTAATAAATTACATCTCATCCTTGTGAACTCATTTATGGTTTATATTAATTTTAAGAATAAGTACTAATCTAAACAAATTCATCCCTTTATTTATGTAATTATCTAGATGATTAATGGATAACTAAGAAGATTTTAAATTAAAATTCAATAAAAAGAGTGTCAATTTTAGATGATTACATTTTACTAAAAATTAAAACTTATACTGATTAATTTGTATTATATTAATATAAAAATGATGTTTTATAATAAATTACAACTCATAGCAATGATGCCAGTTGTATATTTAAATTGAATAATCAAATATCTTTACTTTAAATATTAGATAACTAATTATATATTTTAAAAGATTTTGAGAATAAAGAATACATTTATATAGATATTGATATAGTATATTCTAAAGAATATTATATTAAATAAATACATGACAATCATATTTATTTATCATTTGCAACATTAGATTAAAATTAATTTGAACATTACATCTTGTATTATGACCCATAAAAAAAATAAGCAAAACAAGAGAAGCATCTTGAAGACTTATTATAAAATGTGAGATATAATCATTTATTAACTAAAATCACAGAATCAGATTGGAATATATCTACAATATTAACTTCAGAGGCTAAGTTTATTGTGATTATTCCAAATGGAATTTAGGATGGATTTGTATTATAAGTATGTAATTAAGATTTGAGAACAATAGATGATTAAGAAGGACATCCAATTCATCTTCCTTCATTTTCTCATATAATTAAAGGAGTTTCAATTTTAAATTATGTTTTACCTCTAGAAGAAAATCTAGGTTAAAGACCTGGACTTTATAAAGTGAAAAGAGATAACAAAGAATCTCATTATTAATGTTAACCTTCAATTTTAATTTATGAATTTGATGAGAAGGGTTCATTAACTATTCATAGATTTTTAATAATAAAACTTACCTTATAAGGAGAATAAATACCTATATTGAATGTATAATTTGATAGTCAATAATCAGATCAAAATTAAAATACTCTTAAAATATCTCATACAGAATCTCTTGTATCTTTACAGCCACCTCCATCTCCATCAGTTATGTGTAAAGTTATTCCATCCCAAGCTGCTTTGATAATGCAGTAATTATTAGACTTATCTTAGCAATTGATTCTATAATTTCATTAAACTCATGATTATCATAAATGCAATCCATACCTTCCAATTTTTACCTCATAATACATTTTTGACGATTTGTATTCTAAATATTATTAGATATAGAATGATAAATATATCAACCTATCTAAACTAAAGGATTAATCTATAATCCATTAGTATTATATTCTGAAAAATTTAGTCAATATACCAAAAGTAGAACAAAAACACTCTATTATTGAAGATATGTTCAAATAATTAAATTATTTATAGTTTCATTTTTCAAACATTTGTACTTTTGTAAGAATGAATCTACATTAAGGAAAATAAAATATTAAAATTGAAAAATATATCAATAATGAATTTATAAAATAAGAATTAAATTAGACTACAAAATAATCAAGGACACCTAGAAAAATAGTCTTTAATATAGATATCGAAAAGATTGAATCTCATAGATCATAAGATGAATTCATAAGAAGATTATGTTCTCAACCTAAATCTAAAGTGAAATATATAGTTTTAGACTAATGTATTTAACAATAGATGGTTCACATAGGATAACCATAAAATAATATATGGATATCTAAAGATATATAAGATTTTAAATTAAAAAGAACACATAAAAATTCATCCTTTGAATAAGATATTTCTATTTAAGAATAGAGTTAAACAGAAAGTATGATTCTTGGATAAGCTGCTTAAAGTTAAATTAGTTCAAATAGTTTACATAATGACAATTTAATTTTTTAAGAATAACAATAGTTGCAAATATTTCAATCTCCAAGTAAAAATCCTTTTGATTCTGAAACATTGAGCAATCTTCATAATAATCCATTAGTAGAATCAATCATTTTTGATAACAAGGAAATAAAATCTTAATAAGAAATATCAAATAATATCGATTCCGATCTTAAGAAACAAAAATCTTCCTGTTAAAGTAAACAAAAGATTGAACAAATACCAAGAAGTAAATATAAGATAGCAGAAGTGTAAGAAGTAAAGCCTTCATTGATCTTTTCAAATATTGACAATTCAAATAATAATCATATTAAATAATAGTCTATAAAAACTCCAAATTTCTATGTTAATGACAATTTTTAACAATTGCAGATCTAGAATAGTAAAATACCTTAAACTGAATAATTTTTGAAAAAATCAATAGATATTTTTGATTTTGATTCAGAAAAAGATCAAAATTGAAATAAAATATTTCGGATTTAAATTTTTATATGAAATATTAGTTGTGTTCATATTTAATATAATATTTTTGACATATATATTAATTAAAATTTTGATGTAACACCCACTTATATTGTAATTAAATAGTTTTAATTCAATTACAAAAGAAAATAAATTTCGATTTATTAATATCAATAATTTTAATTAATGGAAAATAAAACAAGCCGTCCTTAGTTTGCTGACATTTGATAATATGCTTGTACTATTCCAAAATATTTAAGAATTATATGTTAAAAATACACTTAAGCAAAATTTATAAGCCTAAATTAATTGATAGAGTTAGATTTCATTTAGTGATGACTAATTATTAGATTCACTAATTATACAATTTTTATTATTAGAGATATTATTTATGAATAACTTGATTTGAAAAAGTAATAATTGCCAATCCAACATTAAAGAATCAACTTAGGTTCACCCAATAAGAAGGTTCATGTTGTTTTGAAAACATGTTATTAATGAGTGAACAGATTATATAGATTACATAAGTTCAATTGGTTTTGAATTCTACTCAAATATATTCATAAAATACAATTTTATTTCAGCAATCATAAATATTCAAAGGATTTTTTTTTATTATTATTATTGTTCATTATGTTTTCATAAATCTTATTATTTATTAGATGGTAATGACATATGAATATCCTTTATTCATAAGCATTATTTATGAATAATTAAATTGTATAAATAATTTATTAAAATACTTTAATATGGATTTCACAGGTTAATTCAGATTAGATGAGGACTCTATGGCAATAAATATTTTCCAAACACCTGTTAAAGGTTTAGTTTAAGGTATGTTTAATATTTTCATCTGCTTATCTAATATTATATTACATGTTATGGCGGAATATTTTCGCGCTTATACAACAATTTTGTGACAAAAATTTATATTTTTAGATTCAGAGGGTAATTGCAATTCACAAGCAAACACAAATAAGAAATTATTTGTTTAGATTGAACCCTTCGATAAACCAAAGATTCAATTAGATCCTATAAAATCTCAAAAGAAGTGGAGTCTAAAATACATCAGCAATAGAGTTATGATGGAATTATCAAATGAAGCTATGGCTTATAGTGATATTTGTTAATAATTGACAGAGGAGATGATTTAAGAGTTTGATGGATAATAAAATGATAGACAGAAAGAAATTAAAAATCTTAGAAGAAGAGTCTATGATGCTTTGAATGTTATGATTTCTATTGGAATAGTAATAAAAGAGAAGAAATTGATAAGAAAGAATATAGAGACATAAGTTAATCTAACAAAATAGAATTTAATAATAAGAAAAGTAACAAATTAAAATTAAATTTAACAGCAAAAATTAAAAGAATAATTATAAACAAAAAAAGCGTCTATAACTAATCAAATTAAATAGTAGGAAAGCCTTAAAAAACTTGTAGAATTGAACAAATTGAGAGATATAGATGAGACTGAGAAAATTAGATTTCCATTCATTCTAGTCAAAACCTAATTAAATAATTCTGATGAAGTATGTTATATTATTATAACTAAAATAGGATGAATTAGTACTTGAATAAAATAAAACAATGGATTATTTAAAAGTCTTTAGTAAGAACTAACTTGATCTCTAGTTAGATCTATCTGTAGTACAAAGGTTATTTCAAAGTGAACACATGATATTGTGAAATATCGTAATTTTGTTTTAATAAAATTATATTAAATTATCTCCATCAAAAATATATGCCATAAGAAATATAGCTCTATATATTCTTAAATAATTTCCTTTAAAATAGTCTAATTTGATTTCACATATTAACTAAGTATCAATTTATAAATAAATGTAGGTCATAATAATTTAACACAATTGATACCATTTAACAAAAGGTTTTGATTATAAAGTTATCAATATTCTTATCATTTTATCCATGCTATTTTAATCGATCTAAAGACAAAAATATTTTAATTAGATTTTTCAACTTTTCTTTAATTTTAGTTGAAATGAGACATTTATATAATTAAGGACTTTGTGGATGACCTTAGTATATAATTATATCAATTTAAATGAGATATTCTAAAAATGAATAAAATTAATAGTTTTGATGATATATATTTTATATATAAATAATTATTCAATCTAAAATGATTTATATTTAAAATATTTAGAGAAGTTTAATAGTTAAATTATACTTATAAACATATCAAGAAATATACTTTTTACAACTAGTCAAAACTCTCATCATTATTAATAAGCAAGACTACAAAAGAGCATAAATAATACTATAAAAAGTGCTTAATTCAACATTTTTTTCAATTATTTTTTAAATTGATATACTCAAATTGTATGACTTCTATTTAATAACTTTCTTAAGCAGAAAGACCATAAGAACAATAAAAGAATAAGAGTTCGACATCATCAAAAGACCTAGAATCCTCAGATTCTTCTTATGACTTTGTGAAGGATTTGAACTAGAAGTCTTCACTAAAAAGAACTCCAGAGGAAGAATAAGAACTTCTATCTAGATATAAAGGTAAAGTTTATTAAGATTTTTGTAATAGGAAAGCATGGGTTAAAGTACTAGAAAGTATCAAATGAATAGAGATAAAAACTTATCAAACAGGTAACAACTACAAGTTGCACAATAAAAAGTGCAGCAAAAGAATTGAATATTAATTTTTCTACAGCAAAGGCTATCATGTAGATTTTTAGAAAAGAAGGAAGAATGTCTAAAAAAATCAAGAAGGATAAGACTTAGGAAGTATTTAAAAATCCTGAGATATTAATTTAAGGTATTTACCATAGTTTTAAAAATTTAGTAGGATTATCAAAGGAGGAATAATGCTAGCCAAGACAAAATACTCTATTGGATAATTTAGATACAATGAATTATTAATAGGTGGAAGAGAAAAATAGAAATTAAGTCATATTAATATAATAGTTAAATGCATAGGTTAGAAATTTGATATAAATTTTAGAATTTATATTTATAAGGAAGAATAAATTAATTATAACAAGAGAAATCATAATTGTGTTAAAATTATTCCTATTTGACTCTTCAGTATAATTAACTACAACATATGGTATTAAAAATAAATTAAAATTATAAGGTCAGACAAACCATGCCATAATATTCCAAACCATATTAATTTTGATTATTAATGATTATTGTATTAAGATAGTTAATTAAAATTAACTTTAAACATAGTAAAGGACAAAAATATCTTATCCTTTTTTTTTGAACTTTTTCAAATTATCATTCCAATAATTATAATGATATTAATTAATAAAATAATTCTGTAGTGTTTCTGTTCATTAAATTAATAAATTAAATGGATTTTGAAGAGGAACATGCAGGAGGAGATGATATTGAAGAAATCTAAGATGGAGAAGATATATTTGGAGAAGATGCTGATATTTCAGTTCATGATTCAGGAAGCAAAAAAGATGCAGTCATATTCTTAGTTGATTGTAAAAAAGCTTTGTTTGACATGGATCAAGATGGACAAGGCACAGTCTTTTCAAAAATATTATCAGCCTTTTCTAGCTTTATGAAGGCAAAAATCATATCAAGTCCAGATGATCGTATTGGTATGATATTTTACAATACAGTAATTAATATCTATAAAATTAGAAATCTACTAATAATCAATTAAAATTCAATAACATTACAGAAATCTATAAATTAGATGGACCATCTGCTGACATTATTAAAAATTGTTTAAAAATAGAGCAAAATTTTGAAAAAGATTATTAATTAGGTAATAATGCACATTTTCATGAATGTTTATGGCTTTGTAATCATGAATTCAAAGAATTGTAAAAATATTATCAATATTCATTAGAGATAAAAACAAATTTAATATGCGTATATTTTTATTCACTCCAGATGATTTACCTTATTTTAAAGATTAAAATGCCAGATCATCAGCTTTGAAATATGCAAAATAATTAAAAGATTCAGATGTTTAGATTGAATTATTTCCATTACCTAGTTAAAATGAATTCAAAATTGCAAGATTTTATGGTGAAATCATAACTGTTGATTTGGATGAAGTTAATAATGCTGTATTAGATACATCAACTAAAATAATGGATTTACATTAAAGAATTAAATAAAAGGAATTTAAAAAAAGAGCTTTAAATAGATTAATTATGGATATAGATGATATTAAAATTGGATTAAAAATATATTGTTTAGTGAATAAGGCCAAAAAACCATATGGTAAACCCTTAGATAGAAGATACAATTAGTAACTTAAAAAGAAAGCTTAATTTATTGATGAAGAAACAGGTCAAGCACTCTTCCCTTAATAAATATCAACTCATTTGATTTTAGGAAATGAGAAAATCGCAATCCCAAAGGAATATATGGCTAAAATAAAAGGATTTGAAAAACCTGGGATGACTCTCATTGGATTTAAATCTTCAAGTGCATTAAAAGATTATCATAATTACAGAGCATCATATTTTTTATATCCAGATGATGAACATGTAAATGGATCTTCTTAATTTTTTGATGCATTAATTCAATAAATGATATTGAAAGAGAAAATAGGAATTGTTAGACTAGTTCCTAAATAAGGATCTTAAGTTAGATTTTGTGCCTTACTTCCTTAAGCTGAATAATATGATGAAAATCATTTTTAAACACCTCCAGGATTGCATTTGATATTTTTACCATATGCTGACGATATAAGAGGATTATCTTCAGTCAAATAGGAAGGAGCCGAAATTACAAGATAGACATTAAATGCAGCTAAGATTTTAGTGAATGCTTTAACAATTCAAGATTTTGATTGTTCAAACTTTGAAGATCCTTCAATATAAAAGTAAGAATAAATTATTTATATAGATTTTATACATATTTATAAGGATTAGCATTGTAAGAGTAGAATATTGAAGAACCTGAAGATTTATTGTAACCAGATTTTAAAGGAATGGAAAAATATAGAGATATTGTCAATTTATTTATGAGTAATATAAGTCTGGAATGTTCTAATATGCCATCAAGATCTAAAGGATAGGCAGGTGGTAGAGGTCGAGGTAGAGGAAGAGGCAGAGGTAAATAAGAAGAAAGTGAAAGTGATGATTGTTCTAAATTAAAGGGGAAAGGCAAAGGATCATCTTAAAAATAAAAAGTTGAAGAAGAAGATAGTTTGGAAGGAGAAGAAATTTATTAGCCTGTAAAAAAGAGAGGAAGAGGACGTTGACTATTATTTTTACAAACTAATATTAAGATTATTATAAATAAAAAATAATTAAATATTACCTATTTGATATTAAAATATGAATCTCATATATATATTTCAGGAATTCTATCAAATATATTTTATATATTAAAATAAGTATTCTAAATTTATCATCTTCATTGTAAGAAAGATATTTTTGAAGAATAAAATTTAATAGATAAATTCTATAATAAAATAATTATCATTATAAAATCTAGAAAATGGGAAATTGTAATGTAATTGATAGAAAAGAAGAATTTTAAGAAGCAAGTACTTTTAATCTTTAAATTAGTGTAATCAATAAGAAATTACGAAATCTTAGATATCCTTGGAAAAGGAGGATATGGTAAGGTCTTTAAAGTAAAACGAAAGAAAAATAATTAACTTTACGCTATGAAAATAATGTCTAAAGCAAAGTATTGTTTTAAAATAATTTAGAATCATTGAAAAAAAAAGCATAACATCAGTATTGAATGAAAAGAATTTGTTAAAACAATTGCATCATTAATTTATTGTGAATATGCATTCAGCATTTTAAGATAGAGAAAATTTATACTTAGTGCTTGATCTCCTTTCTGGAGGTGATTTGAGATATCATATTTGTAAGAACAAAAGATTTTCTGAGGAGGAATCATGTAATATATTTGACAATACTTAAAGAATTTTTTGCTGCTTGTATAATAATAAGTTTGGAATATCTCCATTAACATGGGATAATTCATAGAGATCTCAAGCCTGAAAACTTAGTTTTTGATGAATAGGGATACCTTCGGTTAACAGATATGGGAATTGCAAGAGTTTGGAGACCAGAGAATGCTTCAGACACAAGTGGAACTCCAGGGTATATGGCACCTGAAGTTATGTGTAAACAAAATCATGGTATTGCTGTTGATTTTTTTGCATTGGGAGTTATTATTTATGAATGTATGCTTGGTAAAAGGCCTTACGTTGGAAAATCTAGATAAGAGATTAGAGATTAAATCTTATCAAAATAAATCTAGATTAAAAGATCATAATTACCTGTTGCTTGGTCAATTGAAGCTGGTGATTTTATAAATTAAGTATATTTTTAATTTTATATTATATTAGCTTATCCAAAGAAAACCTGAGAATAGATTAGGATCAGCCAATCCTTCTGATGTTAAGAATCATCCATGGTTTAGTGCTTTTGATTGGGAAGCATTGGTTAAAAAAAAATATGATCCACCTTATTATCCTAAGAAATTCAAGGGTTATGAAGGTTATCCAGATGATACAATAGAGGATAAAAATGACAAAAATTTTGTATTACTCAGAAATAAGACTCTTTGTGGTATTTTAAATCATATAATAAGAATAATTCGACGAGTATTGTCATAATCCAGAAGCTTGTTTTTAAAAATGATAATTAAATTCATTCTCTCTTTTTCTTAAATATATTAAATAAATTAATAAAAATGTCATCTGCTTACATAACTATTCTATCATCTAATGGAATTGAATTCATAGTTGCCAAAGAAATAGCTGGATTAAGTTAGATATTTAGAAAACAGATATCAAATGCAGATATGAAAGGAGAAGCATAAGTCTTATCAGATTTTACAGCAGATATACTTGAAATAGTCTTATAATACCTTCATTATAAAAATAGATGGCAATTAGAATCTCCAGTAAATTTGCCAAAATTTTAAATAGCAAAAGAAAAGGCTTTATCAGTTTTACAAGCTGCAATTGCATTATAAATATGAAAATTATTAGATAATTATTATATATGCATTATGTAGTGAAATCAATTCAATCTATATCAAAAGAATTCTCAAAGTTATCACCCTAATTTTAATTTTCTAATTCATTTTTTTGATTTTCTAAGTTGATTATTTATTCCTTTAATTTTTGATCTTCTATTTTTTTTAAATTTTTTGCTTTAATTTCTTCCTTCATTTATTTATCTAAATGATTTTCTAATTGTTCTTTGTTCATGTATTCAATCTTTTCGAAATTATATTTCTTATTTTCAGCATCTTTAAGTTTTTTTTAATATTAACTTAATAATCCATTATATTATTTCAACATTCTTTAATTTTTTTTAATTGTCTTAGCAATTTATAACTTTAATTTTTATTCTGTTTTTATTACCTCTTTAGTTTAAGCAATTTAAGCAATTTAATCCTTTTATCTATTTTAGATGATTATTTAAATTTATCGATATAAGTTATTATAATTCCTTTTCAATTCTTCTCTTTCAACTTTATTAAGATTTATTAAATTATTTTCAGCTTATTCAATTTATTAAATAATTGGCAATTCACTTAATTCTTTTCCTAGTGTAGATGGATTAATTTTTGGTTTCTATAATTTTTCTAATTTCTCATTTAATCTTTTTTCTGTATCATCATTTTCAATTTTAAGTATTTCTGAACGAAGATGTTCAATAGTAGTAGTTATCTCTTTTATTACTTTTTGTCTTTTTTATTCTAAAATTTCTTATGTATTATTTGTTGTCTCAATTATTTCCTTTGCCTACTCCATTTCTTATTTTTATATAAGTTTTGGACTATTAGATTCATTATTTGCATGACCATTACTTAATTTTCTAAAATAATTGACTGTTTCTTTGACACTTTTATCAAGTTTTTAAAAAGAATCATCTGTCAATTCTGAAGCATCATCAATTTCATCAACAATAATATCAAAATTTTCTGTATTCTAATTTTAATTTTAAAGTCTTACTTGAATAACATCTAGATCTTCTTAATTTGATATTGTAATTTTATCATTATCTTCATCAAGATAATAAATAGTAAAGTTATTCTTCAATATAAATTTAAAACTCTATCTAATTTATTTTCTTAGATCCTTGTATGTTACAATATTTTCCAGAGTTTTTTCGAATTCTTTATATTTAGCTAAAATATTCATTGATTGCTTATTTAATTTAATTAATGTATAATATAGAAATTTATTCAATTCATAAATTTTGATATCCACTTTATGGAATAAGATAATCTAATCTAGTTGTTGTTTTAAACTTCTATAATTGCATTTTTAGGATAAATTTATTGATAGTAGTGATATAATTATCGAAACAAATTTTCTATAATAAAATATTTAAATGTTTTGAAATATTGAAATAGTAAAATCAAAAGTCCTAATATCAATAAAATCATTATTAATTATATCAAATAGTTAAAATCAATAATATTAAAAAATGTAAGAAAAAATATTCTGAATATCAAAAAATGTAAGGACTGATTTTTTAGAGTCTCTAACATTTCAAAGTTTGATAAATATAATTAATTACAAACATTTTAATTAAAATGTTAAATACAAAAGAGTAACTCTCCATTTATAAAGGATATAAAAAACCTCTCTTTTATTTAAATGTTCTTAATTTATTGTTGAGATCGTTTCATCTCCACTACCTGTTAATTACTTTTGTATTATTATAATGTAATCTTAATTAATGTTAATTTGAATTATACTAGAATACTTATTTTTAACTTTATTCCTAGAAAATTTATGTGGAATCATAAGTGCATTTATTAAATTTTTAAATACCTTTTGAAATAGTAATAGAAATAGTATATACAAAAAATTAATCATATAGGAAGCATCAATAAATTTATTGTTATCAAATTATATATATATATTATCCTACTTAAAAATGACTTTTTTTCTAACATCAAATAACATTAACGAAACACTTTTTTAACATCAATTAAAATTAAAGAAACTCTAAATACACATTGAATGACTCATAATTGATTGTAAGCAATTTTTTTAATATTACAAGATACCCAATTAGTAATTTGATAATCGATTTTAAATTACTGGTACTAAAATTTTAAAAAATTGTAAAGAATTTCATATTTAAGGAATCCTCTATTAATTTAAAGTGATCGCATTTTATATTTTATATCCCACTTTAAATTTAATTATATAAATAATTAAATCATTTGAATTAAGTTTGAGCTTTAATTCAAATGTAATTCTTGATAAATTTATTGTATATTTTATGAATTAAATGGAAATCTTGAACACATTCAATTAAATCGAAGATGATTGCAAATTCATTTCTGAGTATTATTTTAGTAATCCTTTAGTATTACTGAGATAAGTTTGACTTCTAAAGTTTTACAATATTAGATGATGCCAAATAACAAGCATTTATTAACTGAACACTTGAATACAAGATCTATGAGACAAATTCCTTTAAAGATTTAACCTAAAGATCCTCCAGATTCTCCTAGGGAAATTAAATTGTTCAAAAGTGAATTTTGTATAAAGAGTAATAATAATTAAATGGATGCCACGAAAAAATTATTATTTCAGCCAAAATCTGGAATCTCATAAAGATATAAATCAGAAGTACAGAAAAGATCAAATCTCAAATCAGCTTTAAAAAATAAAAGAAACCATTCTTTTTTTAAGACCGTAAAATCTGTCAGATTTAGAATTGATTATCAAACAAAATTTTTAAATTGAGATGTGAGTTTTGAAATGATAAATATTAAAATCAATTTCACCTCTCCAATGATTTTGATTTATAAATATTTCATTTATTATACATACTTAAAATATATTACATAAAATGTTTATCCTTATAATTATACAAAAAAATATTGTAGATGGCTTTATCTTAAAATCCATTTTTCCAATTAATTTGATTTATAGGAATTTGAAAAATGGTATGAAGTATTGTATATCTTAAAGTTTCAAATAATTTTTTAATTAAATTAAGAATTTATTATAATTCAAGTACAAATCACAGAATCTTTTTGAGGTCTCTGGGTTGTTAAGAGTACTGTACTTTAATCACTATGATAATAATATTTTATTTGAGCCAGATTGAATTTCTTAATATGTTCAATTTAAGAAACAAATTTCTAACTGAATTTGATTAAATATGTTTGATAATTAAATTCTTATAATACTTATAAAAATAATGGCATTGTTTGTTAATATAATAATTACTAACAAAAAAAAGTTGTTATGTTTGAATTATTCCTATTATTAATAGAAGGTAAAGAATTATAACAATTTTAAAATATATATTATATTTTACATATGTGGCATAAGAATTTCTCTAAGTTAAACCCTTAGAGATTTCATAATAGAATATGTAATGATTATATCATAAAAATATTATATAATAATTAAATAGTTAAAAATCAATTATATATTATTCATTATTAATAAAATAATTCATTATTTTTTATAAGATATGTTTATATCTATAATGGATAAAGAACATCATCTAAATCTTCATCAAGAGTGTTTACCTACTTATCATAATTCCATTCTATAATATATTAAAATAATTACTTAATGAATTATTCTTCCAATCATTCCATTTTTAATTACCAGTTATAGTAGTCCTTATGGCTTCACCTTCAAATTCAATTTTATCTATTTTCATTGCAAATTTTTCCTACATATTTTGAATTCTCAATAAAATTTCATCTTCATTCCATAAAATATAATTGAATTTCAATAAATTGTCTCCATAAATTAATAATGGTTCTATAATAAATCCATCAAATGGTAAAAACCAATTCAATTTTTTAGGG
Organism: Paramecium biaurelia; assembly: GCA_000733385.1. Lineage (NCBI taxonomy): Eukaryota > Ciliophora > Oligohymenophorea > Peniculida > Parameciidae > Paramecium > Paramecium biaurelia. The sequence continues at coordinate 347,364 of JPFL01000010.1, forward strand.
ATAATTGGTAATTATTAATCAAAATTGAAAAATACTAATGGTTAGAGATCTAAATAATATTGTAACTTTCTAATTTAATTTGGATTATTTGAAATGTTGAAAAAAGTAAGTTTATGTTAGATATTTTGAACTAAACCATTTCCTTTTTCATCAGTTTCTTTCAAAGCTTCTCCTACTCCTCTACTATCATCTTATAATAATCTTCTTTGAATCATAATCTCAATTTGTCCATTTTCTAGACTACTACCTCCTTATGATCTATCATTTAAAAGACCAACACATTCTTCTCCATCTTATATATATATGGCACTAGTGATTGGATAGTAATTACCAGACACATTTTCATGCATTGAATAATTATATTAAGGTCTGAAATGTTTTATTCTTTTCTAAAATTGTAATCCATTACTGTCTGTATAGAATGTATTATTAGTATTAAAGTTTGGTACTTCAATAACCATAATAATATTCTTTCCTATTTAATCTGAGATAGAGATTTAATCAACATATGTTTAAATATCAAATGTGTCTTTTAAATGATAAAAGTTCTTAATAACAGACTTAGTATAAGTTCTAACAATTCTGAATAAAGACATAATTCTACCATATCCAATGGCTATATATGAAACATTACCATACATAATTTTTGAGTTATTAGAAGGTCTAAAAATATAAGCACCATCTGCTTAATCATTTTATTAATAAGATTAATAATAAGCATATTTTAACTTAAATGATTTAGTAGAATTAAGAGTTATCAATGTATCTTCATTATAAGGAAATGGATTAACTGATAATTAAATTTCAGATGCAGATTCATTATACAAGACTGGTTATATAGTAAAATATGAAATTACATTATTTGTAGGTATTTAATATTTAAAATACAGATCGCAATCTTAAAATCCATTTGTACAATCAATGTCTCCATATAAAGTTTAATTATTTTAATCTTTAATTAATAATTTTAAATTTGGAACTTTAATACGTATGACATCAGTATTGTGTTATTATTTAACTTTTCCATCAATTATTGTAAGAATAATAGTTTTATTAGCTTTAAGAGCACTATAAGTCTGATTACATTATTAAGCTGTAATGTTATATTCACATTATTCATAATCCACAGTTGTTTTATTATATAATAATTTGGATAAGATTTTTCTTGTCAATTTTTAAATATGTTATTCTCCTTTATAAAGTATTTTGATATAATCATCATTAACATGTTGTTTTTCTGTTCCAGTAACAGCATCATGATGTTAACAAATGGCTAATGCATTATCCAATTCATAAATAGAATTTGTAATATTTTAATAATCATCTTCAATTAATTTTTATTAATAAAGTAATGCAATAAATTTTTTATATGTTTATGCTTATCTACCTAATCTTTTTACATAACCTTTAATTGCTACTCTACTTGTAAAATAACCAGTCCAAAAAGCATGTGGTTCATCAGAATAAGGAAAGAAATCATCATATTTAGTATCAAATTTAATGTTCTATTTACTAATCTCATCAATATATTCTTCAGGTGTTGAATATTATAGTTTCATCTTGTATTCTGGAGTGATATTAATATATTTGATTAATTTATCAAGATTTTAATAAAATACTTTGGAATTAGACCAACAGAAATCTGAACCAAAAGTATGAATTAAATGATCACTCTTATAATGAAGTGATTGAGACTTAAAATATGAAACAAGTTGATTTGATCTTTCTCTAATGTTATAACTTTCAGAATTCATATTATCAACAATTGCATCAGATCTTCTTAAAATATCAAAATTGAATGTTGGAGGTGCTTCATAGTGATAATATTGAATATGAGTAAATATTGGATATTAAACACCTTCTGCAGGTGGTAACATAATTATTTCCATATTTTTATTATCAAGTCTTTGTTCTTTATCTTCAAAATCAATTCTTGCAAAAAACCAAGCATTAAATCCCATTTAATAAGATAAGGCTGCTTAAGAATTTTAATGGCCAAAAGGATCAATCTACCAACCTATACTTGGTACATAATTAAAGGTTTCTTTTAAGAATTTATGACCCAAACTCATTTAATCAATTATATCTTCATAATATGTTGTGGCTTCGTCATTCATACACCATCCTCCTGAAATAAATTACAATTATCTATTGACAACCAATTATTTTGTAATATTTCTTGTTGTTTCATTTTATTAATCCCACCACCTTATAATTTATATTATTATAGAATTACATCTTGAAAAACTTGATTTCCACTTAAATAAATTTTCTATTCTAATCTCTTTATAACTCCTCTATATATGAATCTATCACATATTCCACATTAGCCCATTAATAATCATTTCTCAAACCATAGAAATATTATTCAACTGTTTTCAACCATCCAACATCGTCATGAGAATGAGGGATTACATGTACAGTTAAAAATTCATCAACTACTTCCTTATGAAAATGATGTTTCTCTAATTATTCTTTGTCTTTAAATCTTAAGTTGCATAAAACATTTAAGACATAAAAAGATATGAGTAGTATTTATTTCATTATTATAATTATTTATATATTTATATTATATATTATGAAATTCAAAATACACTCAAAATGACATAATAATTTATTTGATATTAGTTGATTTTATTTCTTTTAATAATTTATCTGATTATGACCCATTGGTTGATTTAAATGCAATCAATATTTACAATTAAATATTTTCTAAACTTGATTAGATTATGATATCTACATATTATAAATATAATAATAACCTTATTCTTATTCTATCATCTTAGTCAAAATAGTATATATTTCCTTAACATTCTCATAGGTGTAATCCTGAACTTAATCTAGTTTTGTCTGTTTTCTGAAAACATCATTGATTGCAATTAAAACATTATAAATTTTAAAGACCTTAATATTAAATATATAAATAAATATACATCTGATTTCTATTTGATTACATCATTTAACCAATTGATAATTTATAAATTACTAATTACTTCCAAATTTAAAAATTCTTTTAGATATACCTTCAAATGAAATATTGAATGATTCCACATACTAAAAATAGTTTTAAGCATAATTTCTCCTAATTTTTCAGGTTTTATTATATTAGGCTACAACAAAAATGAGAGATATCTTTTGCTTAATACATTTAAATGAGTAATGGATTTGGATATACATTATAATAAACATTCTAAAAAGGTTTAAATGACAATTTCAGGACCAGGATTAGTAATCTATTTTAATTATTCTAGAATCTCAACTCCATTTAATTTTTATTAGAGATATGAATTTATCTTCTCAGCTAAACTAAGTTATTCAATATCTAAAGGTTTTGTAACATCCTACAATTAATTATACCAATCTATAATATTCTTTGGTACTAAATCTGTAATCTTTTCTACACTAACTAATAGAAATAATTTTCTAAATATCATAATAACTAGATAATTATTGATGCTATCTGTTTCATCAGGATTGAATTTTCCAAAATACTTATCCCAATTTAATTTAAAATTTGAATTACAAAAGTAATGGGATAAACAATCACTTAATTATTCTATAATCAAGATATTATTTTATGGAATTAAATCAATGAATTATTCTATACATTCATTCCATTCTTTTATGTTATCTGAATTTCTTTAACTTAAATGAATTAGAAGACCACTATAAAAAGCTGTAGATAATTAATCTTTTCTTGGAACTACTTCTATAACCATATTTAATAAGGTGAAAATTAAGGTTTATCTAAATTAAGCTCTATTAATGATAATAATATTAGATACTCTTATGATGGTGTCATTTTTATACAATTTTAGTATAATTAAAATTGAAATACAATTTACTATCTATTAGTCTTAAATAGATCAATAGTTTCATATATCCATTATCTAGTAATCTCTATTTATATATCAGTTTTATTGTTATTTTGTGATCTTATTTCATCATTAAGAACCAATATTTATTAAGGTCTCCAAATTTAAGTCCTTTTTACAATAGGAATCTTGAAACCTCTTCTCAATTGTCTTACTTATGTCATCTCATCAGGAAATAACAAATAAGGTCTTGGATAAGAATTTTTTAAGAATTATTAAAATATTTAAGTGTGGGCATCTTTTTCTTAATTATTTAAAAAGTTTCGTATTGATTACCACAAATGAAATAATCTATCTTCAGTTTTTCTTTTAGTCATTAATACTTCAACATTCTAAATGATATTTTTGAATTCAATCTAATTCTTTTCCATTGCCTTTATCATAGCATGAGGAAGTGTTGTTAATAAAATCTAAAGATAGAATGGAGATTATTCATTTTCTGCTCCTCCTTCCAAATCATATAAACATTCTACAAAACTTACAGTATTAAGCAGACCTACATTCATCAATTCACTAAGAAATATGAGGATAGTTTATCCTAATATAGGTGTTTCTTCTTAGGCTATTTATGGAAGATGCTCAAGTAATCCAAGAATGATTTAGTCTGTCAAGGATTATGTTGTCTAATTAAAATATTGACTTCATTGATATTTACTTATTTAGTAGATAAAAGTGCTAATATTGTAGCATATATTCCAGATTTAAGTGGCAATAATTTTGCACATTAAATGAATGATTATATCATAGCATCTTTAACTTCTTATTTATTTTATTGATAATATTCCCCTAATACATCAACTATTTTTTATAGATCCTTTTTAAATGTATCTGCTCCATCATCACCTGCTTTACAAATCTAAAATAGTTTAATCTATTTACTAATTATCTTATTCTATTTATTTCTGGTGGTGTTTGATGCTATATTTGTAGCATTTTTTAATATAAATTAATATTTAATTAAAATCAATTCTTCATAAATTTCATAATTAAATAAAACCATTCCAAATTTCTCTATCATTTACTCTCTTCATTAAATCCTTTTCACTTAATTAATCATTAAATCCTATAAATATTTGTCCCATGTACAATTCACTATTATTTTTTATTTTCCAAATCTTCAGAATCAATGGATCATTCTAATATCCTTCATATTATTATTCATTCATAGGAACTTTAAAATTTAATTGTTAAAATTAATCAAATGCCACAGAATCTAAAATTAATACATTAAAAAATACCTGTTCTATGTAATAATTAATCTTTTAAATATGCTTCTACACAATATAAACATTCTGTCTTTTAATCTTTATTTTATAACTATATATATATACAATAATAAATTTACTTCTTTATTAAATACTACTAATTTGAATGCAATTGGCACCTCTGTAAATAAAGGTCCATTATCTCTTATTAATTTATTCGAAGGAGTTTTAGATTTATTTTAATTTCTCATTCTACTAGCATACATCATATTTTATTCATGTTTAGCATATGATTTATCAAATTCCTTTTTCTTTATAACAGATGGTAAATGCAAGATTCTTTTCCCCAATCTTATATTTTCTAAACCTATCTCATATGATTATTATTTTTGAGCAGTAGCAATTAATGACTTTACACTCTTTGGTTCATGAACTTTTCTAGTCTTAGAATCAGCTGAAATCATTTTTTTTGCTAATACATTATCTGATTATTATCTAAACAATTAAGTTTAATGTTCCATAAATTTTCGAGTCCTTTCCTTCTATTAACGATAATATTTAATCTAAAAAGTTACATTTTACTAAAATACTCATACTTTATTTATTTAATCTTATTCACTCTAGCTTACTTAAAGATTAGCAGTAATATTTTATATCTTCGAAACATGTTTGATATATTATTGCTCAACTAAATGCTCCTAATATGCATTCTTTAAAATATAAGTAGGAGATTTCATAATATTATTTTTATATATATATTCAATATAACAGATTTTTATATATATATTTTTTTTGTATACGTTAAATATGCTAACATCATCCAAGCTATTCAGTAGTCAATCATAATTGGAATGTATCATATTAATATTTATATTTAGAATGTCTTATGGATATTTCTACTAAAATTATACTTGACTCTACTATTGAAACAAATAGGGATTCCAAAAACATCATCTTCAGCAGAATAAAAGAAATCACTCTTGAAGCCTTTTCTAAATAATTTACTGATGAGATCCATTATTTGTAAGCAGAACTTAGATCAGAATAAGCTCTTAATGATTAAATTAGAAGGGAATTTTTAGAAAGAGAATAAAGAATTTTATAAGAATTTGATTCTAAACAAAGAGAATTTTAATTAGAATAAATTAGAGAAATTTAAAATCTCCAAGATTTACTTGAAGTTTAAGAATCCTAATTTTAAGTATTTATTTTATTCAATCAAATTTAGAAATATCAATTATTAAATGATAAACTTAATAAATAAATCAAAGACATGTAAAGCAAAGAGATATAATTGTAAAATGAAAATATCAGAATTAAAGAAAACCTTTAACTAAGTGATTAACGAAACAAATAATTCAGTTCAGAAATAAATGAACAAAGATAGAGAAGTGAAACCCTAAATTAATTAAATCTATAATTAGATAGATAAAATAGAGATTTTAAAATGGAATTTGAAAAAGTTCTTAAAGAACTATCAGATTTGAAAAAAAAATCTTAATAATAGATTGATTTAAATATTGAATTAGATTAAGAACTTGATTAATTAAAAAATGAAAATGATAGACTTAAAAGTAAGAAATTATAAGATTAATAAAAATCAAAGGAGTTATTAGATTAATTAAAAGAAAAGAGTAATAATAAAATTAATGATCTAAAAAATAAACTAAATTAAGCTTAAAATATACAAATATATTAATAAAAACAGTTAGAAGAATTTTAGGAATTAATAAAAGAAAATGAAAATTAATTAAATCAATTCTAATAAAATCATAATAAATCTACCAAGTAATTGGAACAATAATATAAAAATTAATTTTAGGAAATGGAATTATAATATATGAACGAAAGGTAAAGTTTAGAAGATAATCTAAAAAATCAATAGTAATAAATACTTTTAAGTAAAGAAAAAATGATTTAAGATTAAATCAGAGAGATCAAATAAATAAAAGATAAACTTTATTAAAATAGTTTAGAAAATGATAATTTGCAAAGACAAAATCAGCACACCTTGTAATAAGTGCAATAATTGTAGGAAGAAATGAAGTAATTAAACATACATTCAGAAGAACTTGAAAAATTAAATAGAGAATAAGAATTAGAGTTATCAAAAAAGGATTTAAAATTAAAGAATTTATTATTAGAATTTGATGATGTTAAAAATTTTTCAGAATAAACTCTAAATACAATAAGAACAAATTAAATTTAATTAAATGAAATTGAAAAAGAAAAGTAATAATATTAAAAATTATTTTAATAAATATCTGATGGATTAGAAATAGAAATTTAAGGAAGTTTTTCATATTAAAGAATGGGATAAAAACTTAATTTAAAATTAAAACAATTAAGGGATGATTTAAAAAAACAATAAGAAGAATTAAAAAAACTGAATGAGTAACATGCTTTAGAGAATTAAGAAAAAGAATAAAAATTGATATTATTATAAGATAATTTTAGTGATGAGAACAATAAATTATAAAAATTGCTTACAGAATAGCAAATGGAGAATAGAAAATAGAAAAATGAATTCAAATTAAAATAGGATGAATAGAATAAAATTATTATAGAATTGTAAAAAGATCAGATTGAAAGTAACAATTAATTAGAATTTTTATAAATTTAAATCTAATAATATGCTTAAATTTTGGAAAAAAATGATGAATAATTAATAAAAGCATAATAAGAAATTAATGGTGTATAATATAGAGAAAAAATGAATTATGAAGATTCAAAATAAATAATAAATAAAATTTTAAATGAAAAAAACTAAATATAATTATAGTTAGAAGAGTCACTCTTTAAACAAAAAACATGCAAATAAAAAATTTATACAATTTTTAATAGATAAAGAGAATTAATGAATATACAAATATTCGAGATTAAAAATATGCTTATAAACAAATTAAAGTAATTAGAAAGTGAATGCAAAATAATATTATAAAACTTATATAAACAACAATTAATTAAAACAGAAAATAAAATTTAAATGATTGAAGTTGAAAAATAATATGAAATTGAATAAATGAATTATGAAATTGAATAAAAAATAGAAAATATGAAAAAGTAATTTAAATAATCTGAATTATTAATTTAAGAAGAAGGATAATTTAAATTAAAATAAAAATAATAATAAATTGAACAACTTATTATGTCAAAGACTAATGATGTTGAATTCTAAAATTAAATATAATCATTACAAAGGGAAAATGAAGAAATATAGAAATAATTATTAATTTAAGAATAGTTAAAAATTGAACAAAAATAATATTATGAATTAGAGTTATTAAATCTTAATAAACTTATTAAAGAATAACAAGAAGAATTGTAAATATTTATATTCTATTTAGAATTTCTTAATAATAGTTTTCAGATTATACAATGAACAGAGAAAGGTAATATTTTGAATAAAGATATAAGGATCTTAAATAAAGATAGGATAAAAAAATGGAATCAATTTAATCTGATTATCAACTTCAAATTAATCAATTAGAGAATATAATCTAATTGCCATCAAAATAAGGTTCACCCAATAGAGTAAGTCACAAATCTCCATTTCAAAAATAATCGATCTTAACAAGTATATACAATATATCATATAGCAAATAAATAATTAAATTATAGTAGTCCTATAATTAGTACAGCCATTAAGACTCCAAATAAGAAAATATCATAAATAGATAATGCAGATAAAACTATAGATGATTTAAGATAAGAAATATAATAGTAAAAGGAGAAATTGAGTAAAATAAAATTATCATTTACAGAGAGTTAGAAGAAACCTTATAGAAGATCTTGATTTCTATTACTATTTTTTCATTTAATTATAATTTTTCCATAACTGAATTAGTATTCTAATTAATGTTTGATTTGAAATTTTATCTAAATGAATGTGAAAGAAATGAAATATAGCTTTATTGTATTATTACAATCAACATTTTATTATGCCAAAAATTGTTTTTTTTAATTATTTCTATAATCATTCTTAAATTACAAATTTCAAAGATCGCGTTCTGCAGGAAAACAATTTTAAATATTCCTGTGATTGATTTGCTAACTTAACCCTTTTTATTAAAAATAATTATCAAACTATTCAGTAATTAGTCTAAAGAAATGAATGTAAATAAAATCAATCCGTCTTTTAATTAATAATGACTAAGAGCTGAATCTTTAAAAGAAAAAAATAAATGTCTTTTCCTGCCAAAAGGTCTTTGGAATAAATCAAATAAAAATTAAAGAAAAAATTATTCGAGAAATCAAAGTTTATCTACTTTTTCTAATTTGCATAATTGAAATTCGGTAAAGGTCATTAAAAATTAATGAACTGAAGTAATTAAAATTTATTAATATAAAAACTTTATTAAATGTCTTTAGGAATTGATTTCGAGCGATATTAATTTGATCGTCGATTGAAAGACTTATAAGATAAAATTTTGAGTTTAAATTATAGAGCACCTTAAGAATAAGTGCCTCAAGTGTTGCCAGTAAGTGAACCTTAGTATTTAAATAACCAATATTATCCAAAACCAATATAATACTCTCCTTAACTCTCATACGAATATTCTCAAAATTCAAATGCTTATACACCTTATTTTTAATATTAAATAGATACTAAATCATCAAGAAAAGAAAAAGAGGAGAAAAAGAGAGTGAAAGAACTTGAAAGAAAATATGAAATTAAGAAAGTAGAAGAAAAGTTGATAAAATAATAGGAATTAATGATGGCAGGCTTAAAGAAAGATATTTTAGATTATATAGATCCTTTTATTTATGGTAATTACAGAAGCTATCCAAATTATGTTCCATAATATTAATAATATAATTAAACCTAAACTCCTTAAACTCTAAATTAAGTACCACTCTACTTATTAGCCACTAATCATTCTTAAGTGTTTCCAGATGATAGTTTAAGGAATTCTCAATCTTATAGAACCAATTTTTAATAAGTTGGGTAGAATTCATTAAACTAATTTGATCCTTTGTCAGCAAGAATTTGAGAAATTTGTTTTACTAAAATATGAAAATTAAGTATAATCATCATAAAATTAAAGTACTAACTAAATTCAATTTTGAATAGTCTTTTTATCATGATTTGCTTAAATTTCCCATTTGTAAATTACAAACTCTTTTCAATCATTAAAATTGTTTACTACTAACATTTAGAATTGCTAATTAAAATCTGTCTGAAATTCTGTTATTTAAAAAAATTAATATTAAAATCAATTCAGGAACACCATTAACTTCAAATAATATCATCAATTATTCTATCATTAGGAATTAATCTTCTGAATTTATTTTATTTTTTAATCTTAGTTGATTATGATGAACTGTCAACATTATTAATATATTTTGGCAAGACTAAAATAGTATCAGAGTTCTTCTTTTTTTTAATTTATTTAGAAATATTTCTTTTTTCTTTTTTACAATTTTTTTATGGAAATATTTCTTCTGTTTCTGAATTTACTTTTAAGGTATTAATAAAATCTAAAGGAATATTTTATATTAACTTTCTCTTATTACTAACTAAATTCTCAAAAAGAGATTAATCATATAAGAAATCTAAATCTCCATCAATTTCTAATAAATTTCTTTTCAATTTATAAATTACATCATTACGTTAACATCTAATACATAAACATAATCCCTAATTTAAAATATTTTAATACTTTACACATTGGACAAATCCAATCTCTTTCTGTAATATCATAATTATCAAATTCATATCTTAAGCATTTAAAACAAAAATACTTTTAGCATTAAATTAAATCATCTACCATTCAATAAATTAAATACCTTCAATAATATAATTTGCAGAATATAAGTCTTAATAAAATTTTTACATATTCTTATTGGATATGCAATATCTTTATTAAGTCAGTAATTCATCATTGTATTAATGCAAATTCATATTAACATGATTATATGTGCACTACATTTATTTACTTTTTTCTATCATTTATCTACAATAATGACACATCTAAATATTCTAATCTGACTAATAAATATTGTTTTCTTAATCTTATTCTTATATAGTAATACGTATTTCTCTTAATCTTTAAAAATATTCAAATTATTATAAATTTAACTCTACAGGATTAATACTCAAATACTTATCCAATATAACAGTAATCTTCATATCTATTAAGATTTAATTATAAAATACCATATTAATTCTAAATAACACTTCCAATACTTTCAGCAACTTAATAGTCTTCATACATCTTGATCAAATTATAAAGATTGACCAATTCTTCTTGATGATGTTAAACATGATTTCTGGAAATTTTCAGTTTAAACTCTCCTATTTACTGTATACTGTATTGAAATTTTAATGAATTATTAATTTCCTAAATGTGTGTTTACAGGCTGCAATCATAAAAAGATGAATACTTTTAAATAGTTTATGTATTTTTTTATTGTACTGAAATTAAATCATGTTCAAGTTCCATAATTACTTAACTTATTTAATTAGGCCAATCTATCTAAGAATGTAAACTTTTTAATTATTATTCTTCTTCATAATAAATGTCAATTTATTTTTCTTCTGTCAGTAAATTAATATTCCTAATTAATTTTGAGCATTTTTCAAGTTCTGCAACAAGTTTATCCTCACAAACGTTATCTACCATTTCTTAAATCAATTATTAGATTGGCTCGGATGATTTTTCTCTTTACATTAAAATCAAATTTAAACGACGCATTAGATTGGAGTCATTTAATTTTTCCATCTAACTTTTGTTCTTCTTTTATAATTTTAACACCTTATGTATTAATTCATATGTTTGCTCGTTGAAATTATTCTCAACTAAAATTATACATTAACTATTACTTGTATTATATTATTTTATCATATTACTTAATGAGACAGGTGTTTCTATCATAAAATATTCCTAATGAATCTATCTCCAAAATGTAGAGGTGAATTAAGAATCAATCTTTTTTTCCATTTTTTATATTAATTTTCGTATTAATAATCTCAACCGCATTAAATCTACATAATTATTTTATAATAATAGTATGGATGAAAATAAAATAATGCAACATTTTGCAAATTCTTTGGATAGATAATTATAGGATTTTGAGGATTGTAAAAATATGGACTACAAAAACAAATTGTTTGAAACATTAAGGATATCGAATTAAATTGAAATATTGAATATTAAAACAAAGTACATAATTTAAGATTATCTATCTAGGTATAAATCAATTTTTAATACTACCCTTTAAACAATTCTAAATTTGATTTAGAAAGAAACTGATTAATTATTATCAAATATAGAGTTGAAAAATATGAAGTAAATAGTATTAATTGAATCCTCAAAAAAAAAGTTAAATGAATTCTAATTTATAATATAAGAATTAAATGATGAAAATATCTAATTACGAACACAATTATAAATAAGAACTTAAGACTAAGCTAACTTTAATTTGATTTTACATTACTAAAAAATGTTGAATGATGTACAATTAGAACTTGATGAAAAAAATAACTAACTACTTGCAAATGATACTTTGATTTATCAAAAAGAATTACTCATTTAAAACTAAAAACTCAGAATTGACAATCTAGAATAATAGATAAATTAACTTAATGCAAAAAGAATGGATAAAAAAGATAATGTAACTGGATACAAATAAAAGAGCACAATTTTAAAGGAATAAGCAACTCAGGTGGAGGAAATACCTTTAAATCAATATGATAAATTAGTTTAACACTAAAGAGAAATTAAACAAAAGACCTAAAATAATTAATCATAAAATTAATATTAAAATAGATCTTAAAGTATAAGTCTATCAGTTACAAGATAATTATAACCAATAGTTTAAGATTGCGATAATTAGTCTCCATAATTTGTAGATAATCAATTTACAAAATGTTAAACACAGAATATAATGAACAATTCTACTTTAACAAATAACTTTTAACTTTAAAAAAAAATTAACATTCGAAAGAAATAGAATCTAAATGATTTATATTTGTACTCTAAATCATAAAGAAATTCAAGTATTAATGTTGATCAATACTATGAACCTTCTCTGCTTTATCGCTACAATGTTTTAGAAAGAATAAAAAAATGAATTTGTCAAATAATGATAATAGAATAATTTATAACCTTGTAAAAATTACTATTAATTTATTTTGAAATTTAAAGCTCCAATAAAATTATCTATGGTTCACTCTAACTTTAGTCATCTTCCTTAATTCTGATATTTATAGACTTTAACATTAAAATTCGTCAGAAATTTAGATGTGTTCTACTGTTCTAAAGTATTATTTATAATACTTCTTTTGTACTTTTTCAAATTATAATTGAAATGGATAACTTATAATAATCACTTTAAGTGAATTATTTAAAGTAAATGACATAATTTTATAACATAAATGTTTATGATGTTGGTTTAATTATCAAAATTAATAAACCTACTAAATATATATTTATAATTATTATCATTTTCCAAAGAACTATTCCATTACACTCTCAATATTTTAAGGAATAATAAATTTATCATTCAAAATATCGTTGAAACGTTTCTAAGAGATCTCCTTAGGTAACTCATTAAATATATAATTCATTTTTTATTCAGATTAACTTTCTTCTTATTAGAAAAATTCAGTTTCAATATAATCCACATAATCTTCCAAAATACTTTTTCTGTAACTAAATAATATTTTGATTACCTTTTAATATTAATATATTGAACGTCATCTGATGATAACTCAAAATTATGAATACGAGCAAACTCTTAAACCCCGTTTAATAACTATGGCTGAGAATAAAATGTAGTTTCAAAATTAACAAATATATAACATTGAGAGTATTTATCTTTTTCCTTTTCTTCTTATTCAACTTTAACAATGTTTTTTTCGCTAATTTTATAACCATTTTTGTTGAAATGGGCAAAAAATAATTAAATTTAATTCTATTCAGCCTAAAAAAAAGGGACTATTATATTCTCAAATTAGCAATTGTTATACTCTTTTTGAAAAAACTTGTATTTCAACAAAGGTAACCAATTATTCTATGCTTTAATTTATCCAGATGCTTATTCTTAAAATGATTGTATATTAAATTCTAGACAATCTTCTAAATCATAAGTATATAAATATTAATAAGGAAATTATTTTCTTTTATTATCATCCTTATAATATCTCAATGTTCTTAAAGTGAATATTCTTTCTCTTACTAACATATTATAAAATCTAATTTTATCAAAACACATACTATAATGCTACAATTTAATTTTGAATTGATTAACCTTCATTATATTTTTAAAGTTAAAAGATTGAGAATAACATTCCCCATCTTACAATGTTTTATCCTTTATTATATTATTATATCTCATGGATAGAATACTAGTTTTAGCCCTATTATTGCATTATATATATTTACTTTCACATTAAATAGTTCAATATTTCCAAAATCTATTTCTATTAGCTTAGGTCCATATATTCTATAAAATTCTTTAAATTCTCTAACATTATATGGTCTTTTCAAAAGTCTTTTAAGACTTAAAATATCAGTTTTAAGGCACCGATATTTACACTTTATTAAATATTAATTCTTTTTTGATTTAGATTGATCTTTCTATGATATTGGATCCGTAAGTCTTGAAGGCTTGACAAATGGAGCATTATCTTTTTTCTCTAAGCTTTCTACTTTAGGTCTAACCTTTACTGAGACTAATCCATCATTTCGAGTAAAATCAAAGCCAGCTATATTGTATTAATTTTTAATCATCAAATATTATATAAATTTAAAGTTAAAAATGTAAAGAATAAATTTCAATTATGAAATCCATATTTATGAGGAAGTTTTATTATTCTAAAATTCAATGAAAAATGCTGCTCAATTAAGATGGAAACTCTTATGATTATGATAAATACATTTGTTTATGCTCAATATTAATTCTATTGATTATTCTATAAAGTTATGGGATATAAAATTTAAATTACAATAATAATTTTATTGGAAAATTATTTCAAATCTTTTATTGACATGATGAGGATGATTAAATTTGATTACAATATTTTTGATATATATTTAAGTGATTATTCAAAATTATAATTAAAATTATGAATACTTATTAAAAAAGTAAAATATTAAATAATTTTAATACAATTATTTAATTATGGGAGATATTGACATTAAAGATAATGACAAGGCATTAACATTATAAAATTAGAATTTGACATAGATTACTGTTAATAAACAATCATGCAATCGATCATTATAAATTACTAATTTTAATGCATCAAAAAATTCAATTAAATAAATGATTGGAATTTCTATTTTTCAAAATTTAAGAGTATTAAATTTGTCTCACAATCAAATTCAAAAGATTGAAGGTTTAACAAATTTAAAATAACTATGTGCTTTGATTTTAAACAACAATTAAATTACATTAATCTAAGGATTAGAAAAATGTTTAGAATTAAATACTTTAGTCTTATCTAATAATTAAATAGTAACTGTATAAGGGATCTCACACTTAAATAAATTAGAGAAATTATAGTTATCTCATAATTAAATAGAAGTAATCATATATTAAAATATTATAGGACTTAGAAAATTGTAAATGTATGAATATAGAACAATTGAATGTTAACAATAACAAAATATAAGAAATTCCAAAGTTTTTTTCATAATTGGCAAAATTAAAGAGACTTGAAATAGGGAAGAATGATATTAAAGACCCTTAATAAATGCTTGTTCTAAGAGATTTAAAATTAATTCATTTAAATGTAGCAGGTAATCCTTGTTCAGATAAGGCTATTTAAATTGCAATCAAATTTCCAAGAATTAGATTTATCAATAATTTAGCTGCTGAGAAAGTTTTGGAATAACATCAATCAAAAGTTCCTTAGAAAATAAGAGAAAAAACAGAAAAGGTACAAAAAAAGATTGCTTAACCTGTTGTTTCATATGATTTAGAATAAGAATAAGAAGCTGTGATAATAAAGAAACCAAAAAGAAGTTAAATTGTAAAAGTAGAAAAGAATAAGTAATTTGATAAAAAACAAAAATAAAGAATAAAGAATATTAATTTAGATTAAGAAACTAAAATAGAAAAGTGGTGATTTAATATTTATATGTAAAATATTTTAATATAAATTTATCATCCATTAGAAGGCAATGATTTAAAATGCCATAATCTACTATAATTAGTTTATTTTTTCTACTTTGATTTATAACCCAATAAATTCATGATTTTCATCTTGGATCTATAATCATCATTTTTAATAAATGACAATTTTTCTTCAGTAGTACTTACAGCATTAATACTTTTATTAATAATTTTATTTGATTCTTAAAGATTAGATTTCATTGCTCGTATATTCTACATAATTGACTCGTGCATGTATTTATCCTCATCTATTGTTTGGTTAGTAAGAAATTTATTATTTAAATACTAGCTTTAACCTGATATAATGAAACCAACTTTATCAGCATATGTCAATTATGAACTATGAGATCTAAGTCTATTAGAATTTTTTCTTGTTAGAATATAAGACTATTTTCTTATGATTTCTTTTTTTTCTTTTTAAACAATTTGTTGTTCTCTTAATAGATAGATTTCATTTTTCATAATTTGGATTGGATATTTAAATAGTTAACTTAAAGAACAAAAATAATTGTGATGAAAGAGAATGAATTTTAACTAAGTAAGATCTAAAACAAACAAAGAACCTTGAATAGAGCAACATGAAATCTCTTCATAATAAAATGAATTGTACTGTGTAGCTGTAATTTTATTAAATGTCATCTCTAAAATGTTCAATTCCAAATGAATCTCCTTTAATGAGTATAGAGATTTCAATCATTTGCTTTAGTAATTATTTTTATTCATATTACTTCTTTTTGGTCATCTTATATAAAATAATAACTTACTTTAAATTCTCCACTTCTTACAAGGTACATGAATGATTATTTATCTATATTTTCTCTCAAGACAATTCCATACTTATTGTAATCTATTACAAAGAGTTATTCACTTATGCTTCTAATTATTTCATAATGTAATTTTTCAAATGCTGGATGATTTTTTATTGTTTAATATTTTTCAATATTCTCTTTATTTAAACTCATTACAAAAAATAATAAGTTTTCACTAATTTATTACTAAAATAGATATTACTGAAATCGAAACAGAAAGAACATGAAATTTTCATTAATTATAATAAATATACTTCAAAATTAAATTTTTTGTCCTTCATTTTAAATATTGATGATGACTACTCATACTAGAGTTTAATTTTTTTTTAGCTAAATCATTTTGAATATCCTTAAATTTCTTTAGTAGTATTAAAAAATCATTATCTATAGACTCTAGAATTGTTTTAAATACAATTAGTTCATTTTAATGAAGGCCTACTTATTTTTACAATTCTTAAACGCTTTCTTAAAGTTATAATTAGGGCAGCTTATTTTCTTCCTAGATTCTATTTAATTCTTGTGATAAATAACTAATAAATTTTAATAAATATAAAATACTCCATTTCTTATCTTAATTAAGAAGATCTACTAAGAAATCCTCTTTAATTTTCTGTTATTTCTTAATTTGTTTACTAAACTTATTTAAAAAATTTATCATTTTGTATCAATCTATCTTAACTATCTTTCAATTAAGATTAAACTTGCTACTCAATTCTTCTCTAAAATTAATCATCTTTTTATGAAAGTTTATTAACTTATTCTACAACCTATTTTAGTTTTTTATCAAATATTTCTATTTTTTAAATGAGTCCTTCTTCATTAGATTTAAGTTTTGGATCTAATTATGTAATTTCAGTATGAGCTCTTCCTAATTAAGATCGAGATCTCTAAGATTTTTATGATTTAATAGACTTTTAATCTTATTATTAATTTGCTTAGGGAGATGTTATTTCCATATCAGATTATTAACTGTATTTTCCTATGAAAAATAAATTTTATTTACTTTATTTGACATATTCAGATTATGTATCATCAATAGGTTTAGATTTAAAATAAGGGTCAGGAGGTTTAAGGAAATTTAATTGTTGATTGATATTTTTGATTTGATCTCGATTATCCATACGTTCCTCTAGTTCTAACAATTTATCTTCAATCATTTTCAATATTTGACCGAATATTAATTTACTAATTGTTTCTGTATTACAATTGGCTTCTAGATATAGACTAAGACCAAGTGGATTGTATGGAATAAATTTGGCTGTTTCTTTGATGCTGCAATTGTTAGAAATCTAATTCTGAATTTATTGTTCTTGGAATACTAAATCAAGTAATGTAAAATTTTGTTATTGCATAAAAATTAATATGGGAAATATTCTAAAAAATTAAAAAGAAATATCAAGAAATTTGGATTAAAGTAATTATCTTATTATTATGAATTTTAGTTATTTAAAGTTAAGTGTTAGACACTCCTAATATTTTGATTAAGGAATCTAAATCAGGGAATGTTGATATCATTAAGCTCAATTTGTAAATAATTAATGCAGAAATAATTTATGATTCTGTTGATAAAATTCAATTGGATTTAACTTTCAGTAGTCATGTGAATTTCTAAATTATTGTTTATACATTTGTTACTGAAACCAAAGGAGCTAAACAATAAAGGTTTATACTTTTAAATTATCAATTTTTAGATATGATAAAAGCATGGCAGAGAGTACAACTCAATCATTTAAATGTCCATCAGGATTGAACTACTAGTTTCCATCATAATACATAGAGTTTATGATTATTGACCTTCTAAGATTTAAAAAAATGAGAGTAAATCCAGATGCATAATATCACACTCTAATAATAGAAATGGTAAGTTTATATTTATGAATATAAAGAAAGGCCTCAATTCAAAAGGTTTCCAGATAATTTACTTTTATAGAATTGATTGTAACGAATAATCATATCAATGTGAATTGATTAATACAAAATAAATTGTCATACACAAAAATCGATTTTTTGAAATACATGAACTATATGGTGTTCAAAACACTCCATTTAATCCTGAATGGAATCCAAATACAATTGAAGATAAAGAATGTGTAATTTGTTTTTGTAATATGATTAATACTGTGCTCTTACCTTGCAAACATATGTGTACATGTTCTACCTGTGCTGATCATATTTTGATGAGTTAAAAAGTTAAACAATGTCCTCTTTGTAGAATTGATATTGATAATTATTTAACTCTAGAAATTAAAGATAAATAAAAATAAGATATGTAATTACGCAAATTTCAAGAAGAATAGTAAAAATATTTAGATTCTATTAAAGAAAAGAAAGAATAATAAGCAATTAAATAAAGTTCAATTATGGAATAAATTAAATCTAAAGTTCAAGAAGAATAATTGAAATAATAATAATACAAGATTAAGAATATGAAATATTTCAATGATCTTGATGATTTTAATAAAGATAATTAATAAGATGAAGAAATATATGGTAATCAAAGTTTTTGTTCATATGATGATAATTAAAGTGATCCTGATTACAATTAATTTAATAATTCAGTCAAAGCTAAAATATAGTAGTAATCTGAAGATGAAATTAATTTTAAATTTTCTCATAATTATGATGATGACAAATAAAAAAGTACTTCTCATCAAAGAAGTCCTTATGATAGAGGAGTCTTAAGTAGTTATTAATAATAATAGGAACTAAAAGATTCCAATTTGAATCATTATAGGTAAAGTATTTTAGTTGAACGTTATATACCCTAAGATTAAATACAACCTAAACAATAATAATAATTGGTTTCATCATAAATTTTCAATAGCGATGATTAAATTAATCTAAATTCTTAGTAAAATTCTTAAAATTAAGATTAATCTTCTAAATAATTAATCATATAAGATTTGAAACAAGATGAAATATAATTACAAATAAAACAGGAGAATACAAGAAAAGAAAGTGAAGAGATGATTATAGAATTTCAATAGAATTAAATTTAAACAGATTAAAATAAATAGAGTTCAAATGGTTAATTAATTAATTTTTTAGATGACAGTTAGGAAATGAATGAAGAATTTAAACAAGAAAACAATATAACATTTCATTCTTAATAAATATTGTAACAATAATCTCAATAATTTCAACCATACAAATAATAATAATACTAAAAAAACTCTAAATAATCTTATTAATATAACTATGAGTTCGTTGATTAAAATTTCTAAGATGACTTTGATTAATTCTAATGTGAACCTCGAAATCTTCCTAATTAGAATGATTTTTCATTTAAAACCAACTAATCTCAAATATCTAATTAAGCTCACGAATAATAAGATAAATATGATTAAAAATCAGCTAGATAAGCAAATGATTTGCAAAATGATGATTAAATATTTGAATCTTAAGATGCATAACATTTTACTTAGAGACATGATTAAGGGAATGATATTAAAAAATCAGAATCACTAATCGATTTGCAAGACCTAGAGGAAGAAAAGAAAGATCCTTCTCATTCAAAGGAATTCAAGAGTGATTAAGTTTCATTGATAGCTTTTGATTGATAATGATAATTTTATGATTTTAATGAAAACTCATATTTCAACAGGGTCTTATTGTTATGGTTCTTCATCATCATCATAAATTTCAAGCAAACCTTCTTATCTCTAAGGAATAGCTTTCTTTCCTTATTATGGGAAGCAGAAGCATTAAGTTGTTGGTAAAACAAATTATTTGTCCTACATTAATTACTTTCTTTTTTCTAATTCTTATACAACTGTTTCAATATTACTTAAAGAAACATTTTCATATTAATCTCCAGCTAAACAGATTGGACTATAAAAATAAGAGGATTTAATACTCTTTCATTGGTGTGCAATCTTCAACTGGTTTTGGAGTTGGTTAATAAGTAATGTCACAAGCAAATAAGTTCAATCCTTGAATAAATCCTTAGAAAGCATCAGTTAATTAATCTTTTCCATAGTAAAGAATAAGTGATGGAGCAACATAATGATTAACATTCTTAAATGATAAAGCTCCCTTTCCTTATGAATGTTCAACAATGACATCAGCTTATCTACTCTTTCTTGAATAAGCAAAGTATATATGGAACCAATCTTTGACAAAGGTCTTTCCTTCAACAATCTATCTAACTTCTGGGTTTCCAGATCTAATATTTAGATTATATTAATTACCCTAATTAATCAGTATATGTATAAGTGTAGAAATTAAGAGTTTAATCTCTAGTATCAAAGTAACAACTAAGAGTATCAAAATTAAGTGCCTCTTCACCAGCTAGAGTAGATGTTAATCTGAATAATAATTAATCTTTTCCAGATGTCTTACCATTCCATTTGAACCATCCTTAAACTGAGTATTATTCAGTTGTTCCAAATCTATCACCAGAATTAACTGGATTTCCATTAAATTATGATGCTTTAGCTGAGACTGCTCTAATCAAACCTTTACTTGAACAATCCTTTTAAGGTTGAGGATTACAACTTAAACAGAATGGATTGTATTCTTCTAATGAATCAAAGAATGATCCTGATCCTAATCTTAAGACTGGTCTATGGAATTAACCATTAAATGAAAAGTATCTATCTTATGGATCCTTTCCACCAACTTAGAATAATAATTATTCCATTCTTGGATGTGTAACTTTGGCTTCTAAAGTAATTGGAGCTTAATTCTCAATTTAATAGAATGCAATAGCCTTATATCTAGTGTAACTGAAATAAGTATAAATCCAAACTCCTTCAATATCTCCAAATGGTTAAGCTAATTCTACTAATTTCTTAGCTTTATTATTAGCAGTGATATAGAAGAAACCAACTTTTCCTTAGAAAATAGTTAATAAACCGTCTCTAATATCTTTTGGTGTTTCCTTTTTATTTGTAAGACGGGCAATCAATGACCAATCTGGTCTTCCATTTTCATATTATCCACCTGCCAAACCAGTATATCTGAACCAAAATCCATAACCATATTAAGTAGTGTCTTTCAAATCATCTTTATGTAATTCAACATGAACAACTGGACCTTTATCATATTTTGCATTAATAATTCTGTTTGGTCCTTCAACACATCTCTTTTTAGGGGGAGGTGGTGTAGGAATTGGTCTCAAAGCTGGCTTAACATTTGTTAAGTAAGATCCTTTACAGAAGAATACTTCAAGATATGCCATAAATCCACTATATACTGGGAATTGTCTTTCTCTTCCAAAAATAGAAATAGTGTTTTGGTGACACAAAGTGGTTGACATTGACGAAACTTAAAGATTTGGCATGAACATGTTTGAATAAGACTTAAGCATATGCCTTTCTTTAATCTCTACTGTAACCAAAGTATACAAAATGCCAATGTAAATGTTAATCTTAATGTTAAACAAATTGATGAGCATTGGGATTACCAGATCCTTTCATATTTGCATATGAATATGTTGAGAAATGTATTTATCCTCCTTTTGGTTTACCTAACCAAGCAGCCAAAACTCTTTCACCTAATAAAATTTATTATTTTCTTAATGGTGTATTTGATAATCTGAACATGGTATGCCAGTTCTCTTACAAATCTGTTTCTTCCCATTTGAACCAACCTTAAACTGCATATTCATCAGGTAATAATAAATCAATAAATTCTTATGTAGGTGGTGCATTGTTATCTTCAATATCAACATATTTAGAGTCTCTTACAAATTAATATGGAACTAATTTTTATGGTGCAACATATGGTTAAGGATTGCATGAAATAGCAAATTACAAGAATTCTTATTCATTAATTAAATAGGTTCCCAAACCAATTGCTAAAACTGGTCTACTAACTTGTCCATTGAATCCTGGGAAATTAAAATATTAACCTCCCAAAACAAATCTCAAATATTATGGAGTTCCTTAAGATGCTGGTAATGTCACTTATTTAACTAATTAACTATTTGATTGTTTGTAGAAACCAATAGCTTATTATTGATAGGCTGAATAACTATAATAAATGTATGTCCAGACTGCTTCAATATCTCCAAACACAATTGCTGCTGTAGCTTCCTTTCTTTCAGGTTTATCATGTTAAGCACTGAAAATATATTATTCTTAAGTTTAGAATATAGTTAACAATCTGTCACCAATTTTATCATCTCCATCTTCTTAATTCTTTGTTAATTTAGCAACAAAGTAAGATTAGTCTGTTAAACCATTTTACAATTATTCTGGATACAATGTTAAAAATCTCATCCAAAAACCAAAACCATATTCATTTACATCTTTTAATTTCTTAACTTCTGTTTCAACTGTTGGTTAATCAGCAGAGATTGAACTTGTTAATATAATATCTGATCCAACAACACATTTAGGTTATCTTTATTATGGGAAGGGAATATCACAACCAACTTCTTCAGGTACTGGATGATCATTTTATCTATAGTTTCCTGGTACTACTCTTTACTTTGATACTTTCCTTTATTAATATCTATCACCACATTTATCTTTGATAGCAATAACTCTCTCTTTCTATTCTTTAATTCTTTATTATGGTTATGGTTAAGCTTATTATTATTAACTTGGTTGTGGTTATGTTGTTTGTTAATATTGATTTTAGACTCTTGAAATTTATTTTAATAAATATTCAATTAATCCATATAACATTGCCAATTGGGATCTCTTCTACTCGAATGATCCTATATTAATATTAAATAGTTAACATACTTGATTCAATTACTCTTCTAATTTGATCTGAAATTTATCTGCTTTAATCAAATAAAAATTTTCTTTATGGTCCATTATATTGGTTCTAGACTGTTTATAATTGTTCATCCATTTACTCTAATTATTCATCATAAGAGGGATCCTCCATCAAATCATTTGGATTGACTATAAAGATATTTCTTATACTTACCTGAGATCATTTCATCAGTAAATTCTGAAAGTTCTTAAAGTTGTTTCATTTCTGAATCTAATTATCCATCTTACAATAATTCTATAATCTCTCCCCATGATTCAAAATCTTATAACATTTACACAAAATCTGTATTTTCGCAATCTAATTCATTTTGCTAATCCAGAAGTGTAGTCAGGTCATAATGCAATGCCTACACAAAGCAAACTAAATAGTTTTTAAAGAAATGTTACCTTGCATTAGAATAACACCTAACAAAACTAGATGCTTCATTCTCATTCTATCCGTTTTGAAAAAAAAATAATAAATAATTATAAAAAGCACATTAATTATTTCTTTATAAAGTTGGTGAATAGATTCTCATCTTCTACATGCAATAATAGTTACATATTTCTTGTCCTTATAATTCTTAACATATTATGCTTCCAGATAGACTCATTTTTCATCTCTCTAATGAATGTAAGGATAGTATAGAACACAAAAATTAGTAGAATAACACTTAATAAGATTTCCTAAAAATTTTCAGAGGCCAAGTATTCCATATGTATTTAATTAGTTATCTTATCAATCAAACAAAGAAGAATTAGAAATAAATAACCATCTAATATCAGAAGTCAATTCATCAAATATTTAATTCGACTAATCTATTTCCAAGATTAATGAGGAAAATTAAAGCTAAACATAAAAATAAATGGATAATTAATTTATTGATTAATTTAATAATCTAAATCTATGCTACCAGAATTAATAATTGAAAAAACAATAACATAACCTCAATGAAGATGAAGACATGATTTGAAATGTATGATCATATACATACAATAATTTCTATAAATTTTATATACAATCAATCTACTTAGTTACTAAAATATCCACATCTTTATGCCCTTCTGATATCATTATTTCCTGAAATAAAAGGCATAGATTTAAGTAATCCTCAATATGAAATTGAAGGTAAGATTACATTTTCTCTCTTTAATTTCAAATATAAATTGTTTATTGTGAAGTTCTTACACTGCAACCTGATACTTGTGCTCCTATTTTTATCACTTATTTCTCTATGCAAATAATTATTTGAACATCAATCAACTTTTTTTATAATAAGCATTTAAAGTTGAAATTTTTTATTTTTATTCACACCATCCAGATAATACTATTTTGAAATTTATTAGTCATCCTGTTTATTGCAATTAATTATCATTTTTATTTTAAACTCAAAATATTCGATTCAATTTTTTCGATCATACTCTACTGCTTAATTGAAATAATGAAAATCATAATTTCTCAATATTATTTTGAATTAAGGACTCTACAAATTCTTCTTCAATAATTAATCCATTTTATTTATGTTTGTATTTTTTATATACTAAAACACACTTTATGGGATTTGAATAGATCCTTTCATTTAATTAAATTTTATTTCTTTAGAAAAGAATTTCCATTTTAAAATCATACTTTGATTTTTCTTCTCTAAAATTCTTTTTATTTAATTAGGGAGATGGAAATAATACAAAATGAGCATAAATACTATTCCTTATCATAACTATAAATGAACTTCTGACTTGAAAATAGTTATTATTTTTACTTATTATAATAATTTACACTTCCAAAGCTAATTAACTTATGGGAATTTCCACTTAAATGACTATTAGCATAACCTTCGATATTTAAATTAATTATTACTAAAATACAATTAGCATTAATAAAAATTAAATAAAAGATGTTAAAGACATCATCAGATCCATATAAATTACCTTTATTGATGGATGTAAACAACATTCTTGAGCTTGGAGCTTATATATGTTTTTTAGTTATTTCTATATTACTAATGATAAAAGTTTATAAAAATTTAGTAAATATCAAAAACTTGCAACTAGCTAGAGTAGAAGAACAAAAAGATATGCTCTTAATATAGAAATTGCTACTCATTAATTTAACTTTAGAGAGTATTTCGTATTCGATAGAAATTTTGGGTTATCCTTTTGTAAATTCTGGATCAGATATATTTCCAATTTCATATTACTTTTTCTCATATTCTCATATTGTTGTACTATATATTTCTTACTGGAGATCATCATTGATCTGGTATTTATATAATTTGAGTTTAAGGATTTAACTTTTAAGCATGAAATAAACAGATGATACGGTTCTAAGAAACATTTACATTTGCTTAAAAAGATTTCCAATTATAGAAATACTTATAATTATTTTGGCAATATTGATGTTTGTGTTCTATTTACTTAAATAATAAACGTAAATATTATTCAAATAATCTATGTAGAGTAGCTGGTTTACTTTTCTTTTTCATAACATGCTTCATATTATTCATTTTTATAATTGTTGGAATTTTATTTAGAATTTATGTACTAACTCAAAAAGATATACCAAAAGATTCAAGACTAAGAGTATTACAATAATATCAATTTATTAGGTATAAATATACATTCTGATCTTAATAATAGTCATTCTATTTAGGTTGGTATGGAATTTTTTAAATATATTACCAAATTTCTAATAAGTCTTATAGGATTTCAAATATCAAAATGATAATGGTAAATCTACAGAACACCCTTATAATTGGTTTATCTACATCATTATCTATATACCATTGGCAAATTTTGTGCCAATCTTCCTTTTAACAAATATATATCAACCTAAAACCTTAAATTTACCAAAAAGAAAAACTCTGATTGATATTTCATTCTGATAATATATTATTATTTAATATAAATATAAAAACCAAGTTCAGTAATGTTAAATAACTATTTTATCTGATTGATTATTAATATGAGTTTAAGAAAAATGATTTATTCATAAAATCGATCCATTTAATTATTTTGATTAAAATAAATTTATGTTCTCTTTTAAGAAAAATATAAAATAGAAAGGATAATTTTAGGGTTTCCTTAAACTTCAATAGTTGAGATTGAAAATAATATACCTAAGTGTTTGTGTTTGTGTGGAGTACTCAGTTCACTTTCTATTACTATAGTACTAATGTATAATTTTATAACTGGATTAATTAATATATTATTAAATGATAAACTTTATGTATTAAAATTGTATTTAGAGATTGATGTATAATAAGATATGAAAAGAATTTCTACAGATTTATAAAATATATATATATTATATACATTAATTATATTATGGATAATCTAAGTTATTTTTGATATTTTAATTAATATAATATAATAGTTTGAGATGTCTCAAATTTTAGAATCAGAGATAGATTAAAAAGTGGAATAGTTAAGTAAGAACAAATAAGAGTTCAAAGCTTAACTTTTAACAAAAAATATGGAATCAGATATAAGTGTCTCTCAGATTGAAGATAATGGAACAGATTATGTATTGAGATGTATTAAAGGTATGTATAGAGGAATGTTTATATATCTTAATTTAATGGAAAGTGGTGAAACTATTGGTAGTGATGATAGTTGTACATTACAGATGGAAGATTGTGGATTAGAGAGAACTCATGTGAAAATTAAATATAGGTATAATGAAGAACAAAAGAAAAACGGATATCATCTTACTTGTTTTGGTCCAACTTTAATTAAAATCCGTTATGATTGTCCAGCACTCATTAAAAATAATATGGAAATAACAATTGGAAAATAAATTTATATTATCCAAACTATATAAGAAGGATTTAATGAAATTCTAGAATGGCTTTCGATGTATGATCTCTAAGGATTAAAACACTTTTTCTTTGGAAATAACATTAATAATCTAAAATAACTAAAATAGAATAAAATAGATTAATTAATAAGTTCTGTATAATCTTATAGTGCAACTCAAGATTAATTAGTAAAATTAAGAGAAGCATATAATCAAATAGATGATATTATACTTTAAAATTATGATGCATTCAAAATTAATTTATTGGACAAACAAAAAAATACAGTAGTCTTGTAATTTGGTTGGACAGGTGCAAAAATTAGTTCTAAAACTTAAAGATATTAGAAACCACCTGATATTTTACTTAAGAAGTAAGAAATAGATGATTTAGAAGAAAATCCTGATTTTGAATTATTAATAAAATTCATTTAAGGAAAATATTGGATTTGGGGTTCAAAAACAGATACTTATAATACATTTTATAAATAAAATAAAGAAGAAACTAGATTAATATAACCTGATGATGTGATTAAATTAAATAAAATAGAATTGTTAGTTTAAAGATTTAATTATGGTATTTTTTAAGATCTTGGATCAAAAAGAACATAAGAAGATAATTATACAATAATTTAAGATTTATAAGTAAGTAGTAGAGTTCCAGTTTCATGTTATGCAATATTTGATGGTCATAATGGAAATTCTTGTGTTAATTATATGACTTAAAATCTTATGGATAATATAAGAGAATATTTTAATTAAGAATAAAAAGAATTTGATCATTAAAATAAATTCTTAGCTTTTCTATTTGAAAATATTAGAGCTGCATTTAAAGAAACTGATAGTGATTTTTTAACTGATGTAGTTTAGGCAAATGCTTCAAATGACTCAGGATGTGTAGCAGTGGTAGTAATGATTATAGGTGATTACATAATTAGTATAAATTGTGGTGATTCTAGGGCAATATTATCAAGATAAGGGGAAGCTATTAACTTAACAGAAGATCATAAACCTAATATACCTGCTGAATAAGCTAGAATAAAAAGAAAAGGAGGAGGTGAAATAATTGGAGGTAGACTTGGAAATCTTGCTGTGTCTAGAGCTTTTGGTGATTTTAGTGAAAAAAAGAAATTTAAAAAAAATGTTATTACTCCAAAACCAGATATTAGAATTACTAAAATAGATTATAGAACAGATGAATTCATATTAATATGTAGTGATGGTATTATTGATGGATTTGGAAATGCAGAATAGCCAGAATAAAATTTTTAATAAGTTTCACCTAGTCAAAGAGTAATTGAATTTGTTAGAAATATGTATAAAGAATAATAGATTGGATTTTAAGATCCTTAAGATGCTGCATAATAGGTTGTGTTAAGTGCATATTAATATAATGTCACATATAGGAGATAATCAGATAATATTAGTTGTATTATTGTTAATCTTACTCGTGGAATAGTATTTTGAATTTATATTTTCTGAATTTTATATATTAATTTTAGATAAGAATTCAAGAAATCTCACTTACTATTATATAATTACAATTCTATTATAAATTTATGAATTTTTATTTTAATAATGGGATAAACTATATCAAATAGTATGAAAGAAAACTAAAAAGAAATGCAAAAACAAATGCAAAATAAACAATTAGAATTAATGCTCAAACAGAGATAAACACAATTAGCTATTTAATTTGCTTCAGGTAAGGAGTTTTTCCATTGGTATGTCTCATTTTACTCATTGATCTTTCCTTTTTGTATTATAGGAGCAATAAAAAAGAAAGTAGATATTGTAAATCATATAGAATCCCTTACCTATTGTAGTCTTAGTTCCTTTAGGATTTGTTTGTGCATATTAATATGATATGTTTTATGGGTATTAATCCATCATTAGTTAGTGATAAAATGAAGAGAATTAAATTAGAAGCAGAAAGATTAATAGAACAAGAATCTTAATTGTTTTATTTTCCAAGAAATGCTAAAATTGTTTCATAAGAAGAGTATGAATCAATTTTGGAAATTAAGAAGAAAGTTAATTGATTAATTTTAATAATTAAGAGAAATTCAGTATCATTATATATTTTAAATATTTCTTATTTCCATATCATAAGTGATAAATATAAATAAATTCAAAGTCAAAAAACCTAATATTGTTTATATAGTATTTTTTTTCGATGATAATTAATTAAATAATTTAGTTATTTATTAATGAAATAAAATAATTAGAGCATTTTAAATTAATAAAAATATATCATTAGAAAAATTAAACAACCTTTTTTTATTCTCATATTTGTAATTCATAAGTGAAAAATGATATAATCATTAACTATTAAATTCAATTTATTTTGATACAGAATATCAATATATGAATAAAAAAAAAGGAGCTAAAAATAAAGTTTTAGTTATTGAAATCAGAAATTGAAAGAGTTTTTTGATTATTTAAATAAGTGAAATATTTTTGTATCGCTTTCTTGAGTTTTATTTTATATCTATAAGTTTTACAAGTTATATTTTTGTTATATTAAAATTTTCAAAAATGAATAGTTGAGTTTAGAGAATATAGCGTTGATTTTTATAATAAAAATAAATAAATTTACATGAAACTTTCACTTCTTCAGCTTGAGAGATCTTATTTAGAAGCCTTATCAGAATTAGGAGAGAATTCTTTTAAGACTTAAGAAACTCGTGTAAAGCTTATTGAAATAC
Organism: Paramecium biaurelia; assembly: GCA_000733385.1. Classification (NCBI taxonomy): domain Eukaryota; phylum Ciliophora; class Oligohymenophorea; order Peniculida; family Parameciidae; genus Paramecium; species Paramecium biaurelia. The sequence continues at coordinate 377,588 of JPFL01000010.1, forward strand.
TTAATTAAACAGGGAAATACTTAATATCTCAGAAGCTTTCTGGAGAAAAGTATCTCTAAAGGGCTGTTGAATTAGCTAATTTGTTAAATATGGAAGAATAACTAATTATAAAATATTAGACATTTATGTTATATACAGAGTACTTTGAATTTACAAAGAATTATAATTAAGCATATAATTTGTTGATGAAGTTAATTCCTTTAACAAAGGTGAATCAAAAGAATATAATAATGATTTAAATTCAAATTCTTAATCATGTAATTGAAAATGGTAGGTTGTGCAAGAAAAATGATGTTATCATATTGAATGAATAATTGTTAAATTTGATGGAAGAGATTGGGCTTAGCTTTTATTTATATAAAGAATTCCCTAATAAGTTTCAACAAATTTTATTATAAGCCTTATCATTCTAAGCAAAGATTTTCTTAAGATAAAATAAAGATAGAGAGGCAACATAACTTTTTTTTTAGTCTTTTCATCTATGTGAAGAATTGTTAGGATTTCATGATAAGAGAACATAAGAATACAAAAAATAATATGAATAATTAAGTGATAAAATCTCAGTTAATTTAGAGATTTAAAGTCAAGATGAAGAAGAGGAAGACAATATATAATCTATATAATAGACTTAAAGAGAAGAAAATAAAATTCTATCTTTTAGATCAAAAAATACTTACTTTAATAATTATATAATAAATGTTGATTCTGCTAGAGCACCAAAATTAGCAAAAAAGATAGATAAGACAAAAATTGAGAAACCTATTATTAGTTAAAGAGCTCCTCCAAAATTTAATGAATAATAATTTTAGCAACTATTTATAATAAAGAATACAATGAAAAGACCTTTAAGTTCATAAGGAACTACAAAAATGACAAGTCCAACTAGATGTTAATCAATTGTTTCTAAAAAAAATACAACTAAAATGTAAAATAGAGTTCCATCTTTAGAATAAAGTTTAATTAAATAATTGGAATCTGTTTAACCTCAAGATAGATTTAATGATCTTATAATGAATAGACCTCTTTATTAAGAAGTAAAGAAATATGAAATAGTTAATGCAATGAAACAAAGAAATACAAAATAATTCTCTTCCAATTATTTAATTTAATTAATACCTCCATCTCATTCATCAAGACCATAAATTAGAGAACCATCTAAAAATAATATTGCTTATAAAGTAGATAGTAAAAAGTTTCCAAGTAATCCTAGTAATTAAAAGATTGAAAGAAGTTCTCAAAAAAAAATAACAACAAATGAAATTTAACCTACATAAAGTAATATTAGATTAGTAGGTAGTGGAATCAATTTAACAAGTGAAAATGATGATGAAATTATTAAATAATAAGAAGATAATAAGAATTATTCATTTGAAGAAGAACCTATAAAAGTTACGACACATTCAGATCCAATAATTGCAAAGTTTTTAGAAAATTATTCAATGGAGATTTTATTAGAAGCTGTTGATAGAATCAAATCTAAAATGAAACATCATGTTTATTATTCTAGAAAGAAAAGAAATGAAATAGAATCAAAATAAAATGCAATTTCTCCAGGAAGATTACATACACATAATAAAAATATGACTAGATCAAGTACATATGGATTTGAGATTATGGAGATTGTTGAAAAAAAAATATTAGAAAATGAAGCTAGTAAGATAATACATAAATTAATATCTCCTGAAAATTAATTAGATTGGTATTCTATACATTTTTATAATAAATTATTTACTGATCATGAAACTTCAAAATGGATATTATAGAATCCAAAATTTAGAGGATAAATATTTTAAAAAACATACAATAAAAAATTATATTAATAGTTAAGTGTTGAATTAATTTAATCAATGTTATCAAATTAAAAAAAGTCTACTACTCTTTAAGTGATAGCATCAATAGAATTATCTAATCATATACGAACATTTTAAGTGAGATTTATAATTGATTCTTTAGCTTAACATTATAAAGAAATTACCAATTATGATGATACTTTGGAATTATTCAATTAATTAACTAATATTTATTTTATTTAAGAAAATTTATTGAATGAATGGAAAGAATAACATAGATAATATACTTTATATGTTGTAACGAATAATTAAGAAAGTTAAGATCCAAATATTAAAAGTTAAACTGAACATATCAAAGGACACGAAACATAAAAAATAGATAATTATTAAGATTTATTATCAAAGATCTTATTTCTAATAAGGAGAAAAAGTTATGTAAAAACAATAAATGGATTTAAGTTTAAATCAGAAACTTAAGATCTTTAGAACTCAATTTAAAAATACAACAATGAGATATATTCACAAAAGAATTAAAGAATGAAATCATATTTCTAGTATAGAGATTTATCTTTATAATATAAGGAGACAAAATAATCAAGGGAATTGGCAAAACGATAACGTAAGAGAATTAAAGATAAACATCTTTTCATTGCTGATGATGTTTCATAGACTCTAATAAATGAAGAAAATACACCATAATTTGAATAGAAAAAGGCTGCATCACCTACAAAAAGTATTAAACATATTGACTCTATTAAAGATAATGAATAATTATTTCAATAGAATTCTATTGATACTCCTCATTCTAAATTTTAATTAAAGCAATCATTAAAACAAAATGCTAGAAGTTCTTATTAATAATATGATGATACTTAAGTAGAATTGAATGAAATATTTTCACTCGAAACTCAGGATTATTTATCAAGATATTTTTCTGAATTTAAATTAAATGTACCTCCTATTAATTATTTTCCATCTTCAAATCCAATTATTTAAAAATATCTAATAGAATCCCATTATTATTTTAGAGAAGTATTTCTTAATGGAAAATCTCACCAATTGCATTATAAACCTATACATTCTGATAATTATTTAATTTAAACTTAAATAATCAAAATTGACAAATAATTCTACTTTTTAACTCTTACTAATAAGTTAAAATTAGAATAAATTTTTTGTAAAGATAAATGGGAAGATGAATTAGATATTTAATTAAAGGACCTAATCAGCTATTCTGTTGGAAGAACTGGATATATTATTGATATTATTAAGTTATAAGAGATTTTGTAATCTAAATTAGAAATTGTAAATTGTAGGATATAATTAAAAAAAGATGAAGCAGATGATTCATTAACAAAGAAAAACTTAAAGTTATTTAGATAAAATAGGAAAATTTATTTTGTAAAGGAATCAATTCAATTTATAGAAGAAGAGTTGAATGAAATATCTGAATATAGCTAAAGTAATGATGATAGCCTAGATCTAATAGAGGAACATAAAAGAGATCCATTAATAGATATTATCTTTTTACTTGGAGTAATCAATTTTAATTCATATTTATACTATGATGTTCATTTAAGAAATTGTAAATTACTAAAACATATAGATGGAAAATTAATGTTGGCAGAGCCTGATGAACTAAGGAAACCAAAATTTCCTATAAGACTCATTTTATCTCATGAGGATATGAACAAACATATTGCAAGAACAAATGAAAATACAATTACTGGTAAGGATATAACATTATTTCCTAATTTTAATTCACTTTTTTTAGTTAAATAAACTTCATATAATTATAAATTCATTAAAGTTAGATTATAAATTTAGTCGAATGTTAATAAATTATATTAAAATTTTAGAAACAATACTGCAAGAGCACAATTATTCATTTATAAAAATAATGATAAAAAACATATAATATGTTTAAATTCGTAATAAACTGAAAAATGGTTTCATATTTCTTAGATTGATGGAAGAATGCGAGAATTTCTCTATAGTTATAAAACAATGATGAAAAAAACATTAACTGGATGGAAGTTATAATAAAATGATAGTAGATAATCAATATCTAAAGATATTAGATTTTTGCTTATTTAAGATAAATTAGTAAATACAAAATAGTATTTTATTCAAAGTAAAATTTAAGATATTGGATGTGTTTTTGTTACTGGAACAGTATTTTAAGAAATATTATTAATTAAAATCATGCCAGTAGGAAATAAAAGTAAGGTTCATATATTTCTTTATAAAGTTTTTGATGAAGATGTTATTAAAACATTGAATTAATTGTGTAAATATTTCATTGTAAAAACAACTTTAACATATTCAAGATTAGAATTAGTACCTATTACTCAAAATTAAAATCGTAAATAATATTTATTAGGAAATTAATTTAGTGATAATAATATTTTAATTGGATAGAAATCTTATTCAAGAGTGATTTTTAAATAGATTAAAAAAATAGATAAAAACTATTTTATTATAACAGTGACATTAATAAAGAATTATTTTCAAGTTTACTTTTATAATTAAAGTAATTGTAGAAGATTCTATTACACAATACATAGATCAGATTTTTTAATAATGAATAAATACTTTTTGGATTCAATTTTTCCAGAATAACCTAAAGAAGTGATGGAATAATTTTTTAGAAATTGGAAATTTAATGAAATTTCAAAGATCTATTCACTAATAATAAAAGCACCTGAAACATTTAGAAATAGAACATAAATGTATATTTAATAAATATAAGATACTACAAAAAAAAGTATTAAAAGATCTGCTACATCAAGTATGTCGAGCATTAATAATATAATGAGATAAACTACTTTATAAGTAAATAATGGATTAGATAATTCTTTTGAAGAAGGTCTGAAAAAAGAGTGTTGGTTATTTGATACATTATTATTAAGAAAGTAAAAAAGCATATTTGAGAAGAAGATATGGATGGAGATCTTAAAGTAGTTGAGTATTAATAAAAATTAAATAAGTTTAAATACTTTTAAAACTACATTGAATGAATTAGTTTATTCAAATGATAGAACGTGTAACTTTTTATGTTATATTCCATGTTAAGAAATTTAGTAATCATTTCGTTGGCAACCTATAAGATTAAGAATTTATGAGTATGATAATTGTAAAAGTGTAGATATCCCTTTAAATATAAGAGGAAAATAAGTATAAATTTATAAATAATGCAATTAAATAATGGAAGATTATATGAAATCTAAAATATTACCAAGTAATCAAGATATTATGAAATTCAACAAAAATAATGATAGTTAATTAATAAAATATCAATTACTTTATAAGGGTGCTTTTATGAAGCATAAAATGTTGTTTATGGCTATTTATTTCAATAATGATGTGTTTCACATATGTATCTATAGTAGTATAAATCAAATAAATAGAAAGTTGGACATAATTTAAGTGGAGTTAAAGATTCCCTATATAAGGTAGTTATTGACACTGAATCCTTATGAAGCAGGTAGGAGAATGAGTGTAATATATAGAAATAACTTCATCCATGCTTCGTTCCTGAATTTGTGATTTAATTAATTAATTTAACATGTCTGTATATAGTAGTTTTAGTTCTTGTGTAATTGAGAATGAATACAATCAATGTCTAATTGATAACAATCTTGGTTAAAAGATGTTCTTTGGTCTATTCTATTCACTAATTGTAGATTGACACCAAATTTCTAGGAAACTTTGGATAGATATATGATCATATAAAGTAATAGGAAGAATATTAATATTTTATGTTTAAAATATTCAGTCGTATTAAAAGAACGAAGTTAATAGATAGAGATCATATAATCAAAGTAAACTCTGGTTTAACAATAATGTTTATAAAATTAATTTTATATTATGCAGATCAACTCAATTTCAAATGTTACTCCATTTAAAAGTTATTTGTAGTGAAATCAATTAAAAATTGAAGAGTCATTGTATAATAGAACAATACAAAAGAGACTAAAGTATAGAGAATTAGAGATTTTATATTAAATTGATTGATTTTAATTAATATTAATATAAATATCATGGAAGTGAAATATCGTCCACCAATTAATGATGTGTAATATTAATATATTAACAAGATAGAAATGAATGCAATTGGTTAGAGAATAACTTTGTTTCTTGCCTTAAAGAAAAGAGTGTGAAAGATGATTTACCAAAAAGAGCATGCAAAGTGGAAAATGTATGAATTAAATTTAATTAAGATTCTTTGGTTCTTTTTGGAATGTCCAGAAAGATCTTCACCTTATGAGAATGCTGAATCACTAAAAAAGATTTTCATAAAATAAAAATTGGCTGATCTTAATCCAACAGTTCCTGAACCAAGAAAAAGAAAATGAAATGCATTATCATTATAATAAATATAATAATAAAAATTAATATTAAACAATCTCTACAAATCATAATACTTTAGATTGTAACAAAGATGAAAATTCTTCTAATGATATTTTACCATCATTATCACTATCACATTCCTTAAGTATTTATATCCAAATCTCATTAAATTACATCTAAATACCTCATCATCAACATCTCCCATAACATTTTATAATTCTGTTTTAGAGATATAATTATCACCATCTAAATCTATTACTTTAAATGCTTATTCCATCTTCTAAACAGATAGAAACTTTTCCTAATTCATTGCAGCAATTAAAAATTCTATTATAAATATATATTTATTAATAATTACCTGTAAAATCTACTTCTCCAGATCTATTAATATCTACTAATTCCATTATTCGATCAACCTATTAAATTGCTAATTCTTTATTATTAGTAACTGAAGTGTAACCATCAATTAATTCTTATCTTGATAATTTCCCATCTCCATTCTTATCTATTGCCTAAAATGTTTTATTCAATTCATCCTACTCTTATTAAGTAATTATTTAAGTGGCCATAAAAGTCAAAACTGCTTATTTAAATTTGCTCTTTGCATGAAATTACTATAAATTTTACAAAGCTTTCTAATTAATTTAATTTGTAGCAGTATTATTTTAAATCCATTTATCATTATATGCTTATTAAGCACTTAATCTTTTAGTAGGATTAGAATTTAACATATTTTTAATAAGATTTTTAGCATCTTCACTAATATGACCCCAATCTTCAGGATCAAATTTTAATTATGCTGCCTTAACTCTTTTTAAAATATCTGATTCACTTCTACCTGAAAATGGTGGATAACCACATAATAAGATATATAGAATGATTCCACAAGACCAAACATCACATTTTTCATTATAATTCTCTAACAAAACTTCAGGAGCAATATAATATGGAGTTCCCAATCTTTTTTTCATTCTTTTACCTGTTTCAAATTTTCGTGATGTACCAAAATCTATTACTTTTAATTCAGCATCTTGCTAATCTGATACAAATAATAAATTCTCTGGTTTTAAGTCTCTATGTACAATCTTTTGATTATGACAATACCAAACAGCACTTAGGATTTATCTCATTAATTCAGCTGCCTTTTTTTCACTAAAATAGTTCATTTTCTTAATACGATCAAATAATTCTCCACCAGAACAATACCTATCCTCAATCAATTTAGTACTTACTCGGTAACCAAATAATAATTTTTATCATCTTCGAATAATTCATACAATTTTACAATATTTGGATGGTCTAAGTTCTTTAATATATTCATCTCTGAAAACAATTTTTCTTTATCTTCTTTTAAAATTGAACTTTTTTTTAGTTACTTCATTGCTCTATCCAATTTTGTCTTTTTATGTGTAACTTTCCAAACTTTTCCAAATGCTCCTTCTCCAAGCACTTATCCAGTTATATAATGATCAGATATTTAACCCTTTTTCAATTATACAAAAATGTCTATATTGACATTTAATTTATGCTCTTTCTCTAATTTAATCACTATTGATCTTACATTATGCAATTTACTATTCTAATATCTTCTTTCTATCTGTATCTGAATTCTATCTCTCCAATAATTATTCTAACTCTTTTGATACTATCATAGAAACCTTCTTTGGCTCTTCATAAACTTCTTTCCCTTCCTCAGATAAGTTTTATTTCAATCCTAAACCAAAAGTCTATGCTGGTGTATATGCCTAACGTTTATTAGCAGTTGTTTGTTTAACTACTCTTTTCTAAGAACTTTGTTCATTATCACCAAATGCTGCTGATTGGACAGATAGTTCTTAAATATCTGATATACATAAGTAATACCATCTTAAGTCTGTAAATTTGTTTTACAACAAGTTGCACCCATTTTGTAATTTCTATAATTTCAAAAATTATCAATTAATCTTATATTGAACATATTCAACCTTATAAATAAAGTATTTCATAAATAAAAGAATATATTAATTTATTACATAGGAAGTATCAACTAAAAAGAATTTTAGTATCAACTTATATACTTTCAATATTTTGTTTAATTGAAACTGATTATACCTCTATTTTCATATTTTTAGAACATTCATATTATTTTCCAAATATAAATATATTTTAAATTAATAAAATTTTGATTTCCTTTTAAATTACATCCAATTTGAAAGTTGAGATTTCATACTTCCTTAATGAATATTTCATACTCTTTTCCTTTTTAATAAAACATTTAATATTTTATTATTAGATTACAATTTTAATTCTCTTTTACACATATTATTTATAGCTTCAGAGTATAACAAATTCAGTTATTCTATATCATTTAATCTGTATTTAGAACATAATACAATTACAAAGTATTTTCACTAAATCAATTAAACTAATTGTATTGTTTAATTATAAGAAAGAATTGTATTATAACAACATTATTTTGATTGATTTATGTTAATTATATTATAAGAAAGATAGAACAATTTTTTGATAATTATATTATAATATATTACTTGTTTGTATTTTATTTTGTTATTAATGTTAAGACTACTATACTATCTTTAATACTCATATAATTGAGATTGAGACAAATACATTAAATTTAATATTTGAAATGGATTATTATACAAGATAATTTATTCCAAGAATCGTACTTGAATTTATTCTTATTTGCATTTCTCAAATATAATAAAATTTATGATTAATCAAATAAATCATAATTCATCTGAATAATATAAGAATGAATTAACTTCAACAAAAAGAAACTCTTATTAAACAAAAAATATATAGGATGCATCTGTTTAAGTTGAATTTTCAAATGCATAGTTGATGAAAATAATTGATGAAATAGATAAAATACATTAATAAGAAAAAAAAGCATTACTTGAACAAATCAATTATTTAGAAAAAAAACTATAATAAACAAAAGCAAAACAAATGATTTAAAGTATAAACGAAGTTAAGAACATATACCTGAATTAAATTGAAATAAATAAACCAACTCGTATAGCATTGGATTCTCTAGAGTAACTTATTAATGAAAAGCAACATTATGAAGTATCAGATCTTAAATATCGTCTTCACCAAGCTGAGAAAGTTTTAAAATTACCCATGACTGAATTTAAAACATACCCTGTAGAAAAACTTGTGAATTCTATAAAGAAGTGTCAATAATTTGAATCTGAAAATACTAACTTAGCAAATATTTTAGATGAATTAAATTAAGCTGATGATCAATGGAACTAAATTTAAAAAGATCTTTATGACGAAAGCAGCACTTTGGTAAATTCATTATAAACAACTACTCAAAATATTGTTTATGAACTCTCTTTACTCGATTGCAATAAATGAAATCAAATTTATACTTATTTGTAATGATAATTTTTAATTTTTAATGCTATTTTATTATAATAAGTACTTTTATAGAATCATTTTTTCATATTTTTGTATTTTTATATATTTCATTCTTTAAATTTGATTTAATATTCTGAAATTCCATTCTAATTCTATTTTAGAATCTAGTTTCAAAAATAATATTTAAAATCAACAATTTTTATGAAAATAATTAATCTCTTAAATTTTAATAAATTAAATGCCAATCATTTTACAAATTTAATTTATTTAATAATGAAACATCCTTAATTATTATCTTGATACTATAAAAATAGAAAAAAATTTGAATTAATAAACTATCATTTAATTATATTTATAAATAGATTAGATTCAAATTCTCAAATAAATTTTAAGATTCTAAAATAATAAAGAATAATATTCATTTTTTATGCTCTATTGATAAATTATTGAAAACTGATACTAAAATATATGCTAATTTCTTTATTAATTCTAAAATGAAATATAAATTTTTAACATATTTATTATATGAGACCAATCATTATCAAACTAAAAAATGTATATATGTATATAATTTGTTTTTTATTTCTAATCATTTTGTCTCTTTCGAAACTTCCCAATAATACCCTGAATTCTTTTCATCAACTTTTTGATCTTAATTAACCCAATAGTAATCTGCATTGGAATCTGGAAATTGAACTTCATCAGGTTATTAAAGGAGAGGATCTTTTAAGTCTACTATAACTTCTGTGTTATCATCTAAATCATCAACAGGATGTTAAATAGCCCAAATTTCTATAATTTTAATTTTAAGTTTTTTAACATAAGGAAGTACAATGGGACCATTCTCATAAGTATCATCAAACTGATTACAATATGAATTTTCAATGTTTTTATCAATCCAAATTCTAAATCCTTCAGCATTTTTACCTCCAAAACCAAAACCTTTTTAGGAATCTAAATAACAATAATTTTATTCTCCTTTTTTTGATTTAAATATCTTATAATATGGATAGAGACTAAAAATACAATCATCTTTAGTTCCAAAATATTATTAAGTATCATACCATCTTAAATTAGTAATTGCACCAAAAGTCTATTATTTAATTTTTTAATCATAGATTTCTTCATGTTAAACTAATAGTAAAGTAGGTAATTTACTATCTATATTAATATAAATATTCAAATATTACCCTTCATAGCTTATATCATTTAATTAAATCCACTTTAATGAGCAATATTAGAATAAAGTAAAGTTAATTATGAACAATTTTTTAAGACTGAATTTGTACTAAGTGATAATTGGAAACATAATTCATCAGTCAAGAAATATGATGGTGTATTTACAACAGGAATTAAATTCTAATATTTATTATATAAATTTTTACATTAATTGATTTTCCCATAAATTTTGCCTAAAAATAGAGTTTTATTGTTTCCTTTGTTCCTGGCATTTATTTTGTAACAAATTCAACCAGATTAACCCAAGAAAATGAACCTGATTCATTTTCTAATATAATAGTTTTGATTTTTTACTATAAAGCATATCAACCAAAGTCTTAATATATCTCTCATTTGTAGAAACTGCTTTTTTACCTAATTAATGCATTTTAATTAAATCCTTATTTATAAGATTGTATTACTTTAATCACTCCTATGGTGTCTAAATATGTTAATTGCAATTAAGCTAATTCTTCTTTGGTTGCTAAAAATTTAGAATCTTATAATGAAATTAATGACATGAGTTCAAATCTCTCTAAGTTCTTAAATGTATGAATATTAGTTTGAACATCTTTAACCAATAATTCCACTTTTTATTAGATATGAAATTACAAAATTCAAACAAAGGCTCTTTCTTAATCAATCCCTAAGATCCTGAATATGCCTCTAAAAATTTGAATAATTTAATTCCAAAAGATGGATTTTCACAGAAAATATCTTCAAATGATTTTTAGTTCAACCCTTTAGCATCTCGTGTTCTTACATATTCATTTAAATTACTAACTGCTTAATTCACAATAATAATGGAACTGATTATTAAGTGCTTAATATTCTGCTTAATCAAAAGCCAATGGTACTGGATCCTTGCGACTAGCGAAACAATTCCCCATTTATATAAAATTATATATATATATAAATAAAAAGATAAAATATCTAAATTTTATTTAACAAATATTAATTCCCTTTACTTATTTGTGTTATTGAAAATATATGATATAGGTTTAATATATAAATACCAAGCAAAAAATAAATATATTGAATTATCAAGTTGTTAAGAATTATATACATTTCTTTTCCAAAATTCTTCCTCTAATTTTAGTCTTTCTCAATATCCTTTACTTATTTTTTGAGAAATATTAAGAATTCAAAACACAAAAATTAATAAAATAAAGTAATACATGTTTACAATTTTTGCTACATTGTAATATGGAATATTTAAACAATATATAATATTTTATAATTTTTATAGATTAATGTGCCTCACTACTACTATGGATGTATTATGTTGCACTGGATTGGCTTGTTGTAAGACATTATGCTGTTGTTGCAAATGTTGTTGCAGTTCAACTTTTAAAGAATAGATTAAGTTGGCTTATATATTACTTAATTATACAACAATTTTTGTTACTATGATATTTTGCTATTTTCTATAGGGTTTATTTGATAACTATTTAACCTTTATTGATTGTCCCTCTGATGATAGTTCATAATGCTTAGGTGTGTCAAGTATTTATAGGATTTGTTTTGTTTTAATGTGGATGTATATCATTTTAATGATCTTTATGTTAATTAGAGGAGAGATAGCCAAAATTGCAAATGAAAGTTTATGGCCTCTAAAATTTTTGTATATCTTTATTCTTATAAATTTAGATTCATTTCAATTTTCTTCTTTGGAACTCTATTTATAAACAATTCATTTTTTAAAGGATATGTGTATTTTGGAATTGTTGTAAGTGGACTTTTTATGTTATTTTAAATTGTCATGTTGATTGATGTATTTTATCTTTGGGGTCAAAGTTGGATTAAAATATATGATAATGGAGGAGAATACATGAAATACATATTAATTATAATGACTACTGTTTTATATGGAGGAGCTTTGACATTGAACATCTTTAATTTTATTTGGTTTTCTGGATGTGGAACAAATATTTTTATGAATATCTTTACAATCCTTTTAATTGTGGGAGCTACTGGTGTTTAATTATTAGGATGGAATCCATAGGGATCTTTACTTACATCAGGAGCTATGGCTATATATATTGTATTTTAATCTTATTCGGCTTAATCTTCATGGCCTGAAAGCTAGTGCAATTCATTATCTAAATCAGAAGGAACTAGGATAGTAGAAATTGTTGTAGGTATATTATTAACTATTGTTTCTCTTTTGTATTTAACATTTGGAACATCAAATTCATCTGCAATTAATATTGGATAACTAGAATCTAAAGATGAGAAACTAGAAAATTAATAAAGAGAAGCCAATTAAGATGAAGAATAATAATAATTATAAGAATAAGAATAATAATTATTATAATAATAATAAAAATTAGAAGAGGCAAAAGCCTTAGTAAAATAAGCAAAATTGCTACCTTACACAACAAATCAATATTTAGTCTTTCATTTTATAATGTTTATAACTATTATTTATATGATGATTTTGCTAACAAATTGGAGTGAACCAAATTTTAATGAGAATTCTTTTGAAGCATATAAACCAAATAAATTAGCTTATTGGGTAATATATTATTTTACAATTTAGGTTAAAATGGTCACTTCTTGGTTGGCTGCCTTACTCTATATTTGGACTTTGATTGCACCTCATATTTTCCCAGATAGAGATTTCAGTTGATTTAATATTAATTAGAATGTATTTAATGTAATTAATCTAAGATTAAATATAATAATAAATCTCCTTAATTAACTAAATTTTATTTATATAAATATTTATAAAATTAAACATTAAGACTCATTATTGATCATTCTCCCATCTTCTAGCAAATAAAATAGGATCATTGAATTACTTTAAGTTTTCATTAATTACTTCCTAAACTATTAATAGTTCCTTTGATAATAACTGCCAATTCACAACTTAAAGGTAATAATATAATTATTATGAAAATCCTTTTGTAAATTACTCCAAATTATTATTAAAGTATTGACTAAACTTTCTATCATGATAATTGTAAAATACAGGTCTAACCTTTTCAAAATATTATTCAAAGCTATCAATTAAAAGTTATAATTCTTCTTAAATTTAAGAAGGACAATAATTTTTTATTGCACTAGCTTTTACTGCTAATAGCTTTCTTAATAGAAAATAACATTTCTATTTATCCTCAGTATTTATTAATTCAAACTTTTTTAATACTGAATTTAAAAATATCAAGAATTTATATGTTGGTCTGATTGTTGCTGCTAAAGAATCCATAGAAGCAATTAATTTGTCTTTTTCTTTATCTTTATCTTTATCTTATTTCTTTTTATCTTTTTCAGATAGCTTATTGATAGATAAATCTGTCTTAGCTCTTTATTTAGTTTATTCATTTCTTTTTTATTGTATTTAATTTGATTTTATTTACAAATTCTTAAAATCTGAAAGAGAAGCAGTTGTAGGACCCTTTTTTTATCTTAATGGAGAAACAATTAAATTTCTGAGAGATTAATTGATATTTATTGGAGAAGCTCCTTAATTTCGACTGGTAAGTATTTCATTTGTTTTAATTGGAAATAATGGGGAATTAGAATTAATTTGATTTTAAGATTAACAATTTGATAACTGATTATTTTTTATTGTATCTTTAGTGCTATTTGGATTACTATTTTAATTTGTATCACTATGTTCAGATGGTAATTAATTTTGATTTGAATTCAACTTTGTGATATAAATTGACTAAATTGTTGGTATATTAATTCGAATTTACTTTTTCTATTTATCTTTAGTTTATATAGGGGATGAGTCAAATTTAATCTCTTTATCCTCATTATTTTACTTTTGATTTTATAATAGGTTATTAAATTCAAATTCATTTTATTTATGATTGTTATGAAATGAAATTGGTTCCGTTTTTTCTTCTATATTATCTAACTCATCTGGAAATGTTTTTAATATTTTTTCTGAATTTCCAAAGTTATCATTATCGGAACCATCATTTAAAATTTAATCGTATCCACTTGCCCTACGTAAGACTTTACATGGTATATTCTAATGAGAATTATGGCATTTCAATTTTTTTTATGGATTTAAAATTGAGAGAATTCCATCTATACTAATTCGTTTTAATGGATCCAGCTCCAACATACCTACAAGAATACTCTAGATCTTTTTCATCAATGATTTGTCATTCATAATTTTAGCATGTATTTATTATTACTTACCATATAGATCTCCATCCTTTTTGAGATTATAAGGAATTTCCTTGTATACCATTAAATAAAGAACTACACCCAAAGACCAAATATCTGATTTTTCAGAAAAACAATTTGACTGAACTGTTTCAGGTGCCATATAAACTGGTGTTCCAACACTAAATCTTTTTATTATACTCTCAAAATCATTTTAAACTATGGCAAATCCAAAATCAGAAAGCTTGTAAACTCCATTAGATCTTAATATATTGGCTGGTTTTATATCTCTATGGATAATTTCTAAAAATGATATATGAAAGAGGATTTACTTCGATCATGAAGAGCTTTTACACCCTTAGATATTTGAAGAAAACTATTAATAATTTCTATTTAGGTAAAATTGGTTTTTTCTAATATGTTAGCTAGATCACCATCATTACAATATTCACATATGATGTAAGTGTTATTTTTTGTCTCAAAAATCTCGTAAACTTTCATCAAATTCTCATGATCTAATTGTTTTAAAATAGCTATCTCATTTTTCAAAAGGGTTTAGGAAATGGGGGTTGTTAAAGTGGAAAAATTTATAACCTTTATAGCAACGATTTAATTGGTATAAATATTACTGCCCTTGTAAACAGATGATGAAAAACCTTCTCCTAAGATATCATTGAGGAAGTAAGAATATTTTTGAACCCTCTTTTAAATTTTTGATTTAACTTCAATCATTGTATTTATGCTTAATTTTAATCTGAATAAAAATTATTTTGATGCCTAAATTTTAGAATAATTATAATAACTCATAAAAAATAAAAAACATCTTTTACAGATTACTAATTATTTTTTTCGTTTCTATTTTCTTATAAACATATCTCCCTTAATTTTAGATTGCAATTAGTTTACATAAACATTGGATGTATATATAAAGTAAAATTAAGATTATAAGTATAGTTCTTATATAAACAAGTAAATTCATTAAAATCCGTAAAGATCATTTGGATTATATTTTTAAGAAAAATGTTATTAAAAAAAAATCAAATATCATCTTAATCAAAAGAGAGTATTGTTGGTTTATTAGTTTTCTTTACAATTTCATCTATTTTTGATTTCTTCTGTAAAGTAGGTTTCTATGTTTATGATAATTTAGCAAATTATTTTTTTAATTCTTCTTCTTTCTTCACTTTTCCAATTTCTTCTTCTTATTTTCCTATCACAGATTTAATATTTTTTTCTTTTTAATCAATTTACTTTTATTTCTTAGATCCCACATATTCAGGTTTGAATTTATTCAAATTAAATTCAAGATTACCATCATTTCCATTTCCATCAATAACTTAAGCATTTTCAAAATCATAATTATCTTCATCATCACTTTATTATACAATATGTGGATCATCATCATTTTTTCTTATTTTCTTTTAAATTTTATCTTCAATTTTATAATTCTAAGTATCTAAATTACTTCCTCCATTCACTCTCATTCTGAATTATTCAATAAATTTCACTTAAGGTTTTTCAAATTCTAAATCAATTCTTTAATTTTTCTTTCTCATAACTTCCTTCTGTTATAATATATTTTTATTTATTTTAATATTGCAATCTTACTTTTTCATAAGAAATTTTATTACCAAAAACAAAATGAGTCAGCAATTGTAATTCATAAATACTTATATTTCTGTATATATAAGAAATAATCACTTCTATAGTTTTTATTTAACTTTTTCATGGGGACCAAACTATTTGTATATGCAGATCTATACATTGGTTCTTTGGATTGCGACACATACTCTTTACGAATTAAATTATATATGCTTTCCTGTTTCATTTATTTAATTTAAACTCTTTAGTTTTATATTCCAGGAGTAAACTGTTAGGGCATCTCATTCATATTCAAGAACAAATAACTAAGAGTTTAATTCAATCGTTCTATTATTTATGAGAAATCAATCTATTTATAAATGATTCAGTATGTGATATTTTTATGATATTTTATTTATAATTTCTTTATAAAATTGCATTTCATATGGGAGGGTGTATATGAAATATTTGTTACACAAATTAGATGAAGTAGTATTAATATGAGAATACTAAAAAATAATAATTATATAAATCTTAATTCATTTTAAATACAAATAAGTAAAATAAAGATATTTACAGTAATTATTTAAAAATAAAAAGTCTATGGTTATTTAGAGTATTAATTTGGATAAACATAGATTTGATTAAATTAAAACGATTTAATGATGGTTTCATTAATATTGAGTAATAATATAATTATAATATGAAAGATATTAAATAAATTAAAGTGAAAAATGATATAACATTTAAATAAGATAAAAGTATACGCTAGAGATGTAAATTAATTAGTTATAATAAATTATATTAATATGGGTTCATGCAATTAATGTGTGTAGAGGCAAGAACCGTTGTAATAAGTAACAATATAGAACAATACTGTGAATTTAATGCAGCACAATCATTAAATGGTAATAAAAATTTAGACAGCATATCGTGCATATATTTGTCGATAGAGATTTAAGTAAGTGTATAAGTTTGAAGATTAGACAAGAGTTGGCTAAGAAAAGATCAATGAATCAAAAGAGAAGCAATTCGACTGATGACTGTTTAATTGAACATCAGACAATTTCTTATTCACCAAAAGTAGATCCTCAAGAAGTTAGAAATGTATTGCCTATGATTGATAATCATTCCAAAAGGAAGAGTCTATCTCATTTTGGAAGAGAGTATAGTGCAAAATTATAGCCAAAGGAATCAGATTCATTAGATGATGGTCGATCTGAATAGGTTGAGCAAACACCTTTGTAATAGAGTTCATCTCCTCCAATTAAATCACTTCGATCTTCATAACACTAATCTAGGAAAATGCAATCGTTTAGATTTAGATGTGTGTTGACTCATGAAATATTGGAACCTAGAGATAAGATTAAAATATAAACTGCAAATAAAAGAATAAAATTAGATGCTATTAAGTTAGTAGGAGGAAATATATACATTGGAGAATGGTTGGATTAGATGCCTGATGGTAAAGGAAAATATACTTTCTCTGATCAATCCTTTTATTAAGGTGAATTCAGTAAGGGTTGTCTTCATGGTCGAGGAGAGTTTAAGAGCAAAGAAGGAAATACTTATAAAGGTCAATGGCATAACAATAGAATGTAAGGGTAAGGGAGTTACATATATAGTAATGGTTGTAAATATGAAGGTATAATTTATAGTTTATTTTAGGAAATTGGGAGAGAGATTTACCTAATGGAGATGGAATGGAATGGTATTCTAATGGATCAGTCTATGTTGGTAAATTTTTAAATGGCGAAAAACATGGAGAAGGAAAAATAACATTCATTACTGGTGAAATCTATGAAGGAGAATTTGAGTTTGATGATTTTAATGGAAGAGGAATATATGTATTTTGACAGTAGATTTATCTAGAGATGGCAAGACGGTAGAATGTATGATGGAAACTGGGTTGATGGTAAAATGAATGGTAAGGGCAGATTGACATGGCCTGATGGAAGATATTATGAAGGTGAATATATTAATGATCAAAAAAATGGTTTTGGAATATTCTAATTTGCTGATGGTCGTAAATATGTTGGATTATGGAAACATGGACTTTAACATGGATAAGGTGAATTTCTTAAAAGTCAAGGATAAGATCCAACCAAAGGTATTTGGAAATAAGGAAAACTAGTTAAACTTCTATGATCTTAATTGCTATAATTTTTCTTCTTTTATAATATTGAGAATCTATTTATGTATTATATCATTTAAAAGATGTTAACTCTTTAAATACTGTCTTTATTTATGTTTATTTCAATAAGTTAAGTCTATTTTATTATTAGTAGAAATAATAAAAATTAATGAAATATGATAATTTTGTTTAATCATATTCATATCCTTAATTGTGTAATTTATTGATTTAACAAAATTTAAAGGAATGATGATATTAAAATATTATTATTATTTATATTCTAATTTTTTAATTCTATAATTCAAGAGAGATTCAATTAAATAAAGAACTTTGAAAGCATGAAAAAAATTATATATTATTATAATCATGTTAATAATTTTCCCAAATTGATTTCATGAGTGTTCCAATTATTACCTAGTTTATTAATGTAACTCTAAGACGAGACTTCCAACATCATTATACAAATTCAAGAAGAATGCAAAATTGTTATTGATCTCACTCAATTAAGGAGAGAGCATTACAATGTATTATCAAAGCAAGAAAAAGATAAAGCAGTATAAATGCTAGGACCAAATCCTTTATTTGATGATTTTAAAAGGGTAAGTTAGTCTGTGGGAACGACTATAAAAAATCTCAAAAGATGGTTGCAATGTGGTACAGAAAGAAAAAAGGGCTGTGGTCGTAAAAAGTTGAATCCCTATGCTGAGAAATAGTTGATTGAATGGGTTATAGAGAAAGTTCAATAAAGAGGTAAAAAGATTTCAAGACAGGAATTGAGAGGCAAGGCTTTAGAGTTATTTAAAAATCAACATTTTTGTGCATCCAAAGGATTTCTAGATAAATTTGTTAAGTCCTATTAATTAAAGTATAGGATGAAAGAGTAATTTATTTTTATTAAGAATAGAATATTATAAAGTATTGGAAAATTAAACACAAAGAATTCCTCCAAATAGTAATAATAGATTTATACAAAAATTGAAGAAGAATTATAAGCAGAAACTGTTAAAAAAGAAGAAATAGATATCAAAATTGAAAATCTTACCATAGAACCAAATAAAAGCTGTTCAGCATTTTAAATTTAATGAATTTGTTTTATATTTTAAATAATATCTCATTTCTATTTTTATTATGTTTTTGTATACACTTCCTTTAATTACTTTAAAAAATCTGTAGTCTCATATTTCTTTAAGGTTAACCCTTTAATTTCTTGTTTTAAAAAGTCAGTAAACTATACCTCAGGTATATCTGAATTTAATGATTTACTAAAATAATCTAATTCACAATAAATACTTTAACATTGTTAAAGCAACACCTAGATCTTCCATTCTTCCAGTTCTACCAACTCTTTGATTATATCTTCTAAGATCAAACTCACCATCAGGTTTTACTCTAGGAGCCCCATAATTTATGACCAATCTAACTTTTCTAAAATTCATTCCTCTTCCCATTAAATCTGAACAAAACATTATTTTGTAAACACTATAAATATCTATATAATAATATACCCATTTTTAAAATCATCTACAATTTTTTATTAAGCTTTTCTCATTTCTTCAGCACTACCATAATCAATTATATTGTCTTAAATTATCTCACATAAACAATTTCCTTCAACCAGAAATTTTAATTAAGGATCATTCATTAACAATAATTTTGTTTCATGACATTTTGATTTGGCATTAAAAAATATCATTATTTATGCTTCTGAAAATGAATTAAAAGTGTCCTTTATAACTGACACCATTTTTTTTAACATATCCTCTTCTCTGTCAGCAGAACTATCATAATAATGATAAATATTCTCTAAAGTAAATTAAAAATCAAAATATTTAAATTTAAAGAATTCTTCATCTCCCTACTTCTTTTCTCCTAATTATTTAGTAAATAGAGATTTTAATTCATCAACTTCCATAGTTGCACCACAAGATATTACTTTCCATCTCAAATTATTAGATTCCAAAAATTTTGATATTATTTATATCACTTTTTGACTTTTATCATTTAATATTGTATTATCTGCTTCATCAACCACTATGAATCTAACATTTTTTAAATTTATTGTTTTTTTTTGTATTAATTTTAGAATAGTTTATGGTACTCCACAAATTACATGACCCATTATAATGCTTTCATCTTGACCTTTATCAAAATGTTGGACTTTCTAGAATATTCAGAATTAATACAAATCCTTTTTATAATAAGGTGTCTGGAGTAGCGCCTACAAAGTCTTTTTAAATTTAAGCTAAAAGAGCATGAGTTGCAACCAAAATAATAGCATATGGATAATATTGAACAGGCCCATCTTATTATGCCTAGTAATATTATTGAATATAATCTTAATCAAAGAAAAATATTATTGGCAATATAAAAGCTAATGTTTTTCCTGTTCCAGTTGGTGATTTGATATACACAAATCTTTCGTCTGTTTTCTCTTGTAAAAGAAATGGTAAAACCATTTTTTAAATAGGAGCAGGTTTTAAATAGTCTAGGAAGGAAATTTAAGATTAATAAATACTTCCACTTTTTAGTTTATCTCTCAATTCCTTTGTGAATTATTTTTATTAATTTGGAGCTAATGTAATGAGTAAATTAGATAAATCAAGCCAAGAGTTGATTTAATCCACATATTGAAGGTTATCAACTTATAACATTAATATTATAATATAATTATGATAAAATCAATCAGTAACAGTGGCAAAGGTTCTATAAATTTAAACATGTGTCAAATTACGACTATGTCTTGCCATACTCTATCTTTTAAATTTATCAGCAAATTTAATTTTTTCACTTTCCTTTTTAATTTATTCAATTTATTATTTGAGATTGAGAATCCTTTTAGGTGGAGTGACAGGTTTAATTTATACCTAAGTTTGCTATATAGATAATCTTTCTGTTTATGATTCATTTTAACCTAATTCTTATGCTTTTGATTGATTGAGCTCAATAATTAAAAGATCACTTTTAACAAATCCTTTATAGTTCACACCACCAAAGATAAATAGTTTTTCATCAATGACAGTGGCTGAATGACTACATCTTTCTGGAGTAGGATATCCTCTTATATCTAAACGGGTCCATGATAAATTTCGAATCTCTAGAATATGTAAATCACTCAAAAATCCTTAAATGTTAATATCATCATTTTTGCCTCCATAAATAATAATTTATTATGATAATTCTACATATGTCATTGAATGCTAACATCTACTAATTGGAGCTCTACCTTTTGTTTACAATTCCTCAATAAATATAGGTCTTCTTCTAACATCTATCCTTATAAGTTTATCTAAATAATGTCCATTTGAATCTAAACCTCCAAAAATGTAAATGCCTTAATTCTCATAACTCATATCAGGATCATATTTATAAAGATCAATTGATTTATGTTCTAAAACACAACAAGATTTATGAAATGCAATACCATCTTAAAATACAGGAGTATTAATTTCTACATTTTACCATCTATAAGTTAATATATCATAAGCAAGGAAATCATTCAAATAATGACCTTTTGAATCTATTCCACCTTAAACTAAAAGATATCTCCCAATAACTTCTGCAATATGTGCCTTTCTTGGTGAAGCTATACCAGCATGCTGCACAATCTTCATATCGTTATTTACCAAATTAATATGAATGACTTCATTTGTAACTTCACAATTTATTCTATCTTCCTTTTATGGTGAATATAAAATGCCACCAAAGATAATCATTTAACTTTTATATACATTTCCTGAATGGTAAGATCTACATTAAACTTATTGCTTTAATTTAATCATAGTCCATTTATATAATTCTAAAATACATATAATTATACATTTATCTAGAGTTGCTTAAAATAGATCACTCATATGTCCAGCTCCTGTTCCACCAAAAAGATAAAGTTTTTCATTATAATTTACCATTGCACTACTTTCTCTAGATGATGGATTCCAACCATTGTGGTTATTATTGTAAATATAAACAACAATTTTCTTGACTTCATTAATTAATCGAGATTTTGTAAGTTCAATTTATTATTAAATTAATTCAGTTTCCTAACGTACCAGTTCTTAAGAACATCCCATCTATAATTATCTCTTAATCTATTATTAACGAAATTGATCCTTTGTTGATATAGATGGATATGATTTTACTCCCTAAGTTTCAAGATGAATTTTTTGATATTCCTTATTTATTCCATCTAATTACAATTTCAATTGAATTTCATTTTATTTCTTTATCCTATAATAAGCATCTCTATTATGCACCAATTCCATTTTCTTTGAACTATTTTTTTTTTCTATAGGACTTGCTGCAAATAAAGCTCTACTAAAATGATTCCACATAATCTTAGATTAATGAAGAGATCTTTATAACTCATCTATAGCATCTTAATTGAGCTGTTTGAATGGAATAAAGTGAGTATTCTCACACTCTGGATGCTATTGAAGTAATTCTTATCCAGCTTCTTAAACAATTTATTAAAACTATTCAAGAGGAAGAGGACTCATAATAGCCTTTTTCTATTTATACTTCTCCAGTATATCAACTATATTAAAAGTTTATTTAGGAGATGATTCTAAACTACTCATTTTTTTATAATTAATATCATTTTTTCTTCTCCTACTATTATTGTCCAACATTTAGATCTCTAAGCACAACTACTTAATTTGTAGCTCTATTATATTCCCAACCTCCAAATATTAATATGTGTGGACCAATAGAAGTAGCTGTATGACCATATCTATTTCTGGGAGCATTTCCTTCATATTTGGCTTTTTCCCAACACATTTTCTCAGTATTCAATACAATCAAATAATCAATATCTGGAGGTGTAGCAAAATTATTTTCACTAAAATATATATAAATTGAAAACCTTCTAGCTCCTGAATTTAAAGACCACCCTCCAAATACTACAATATCTGCTCCACTGACATTAGCTGAATGTCCATATCTTGGAGCTGGTGGAGTTCCACTTACTCTTAATCTACTCCATGCAAAATGTTCAGTATCGAGAATTCTAATATCATTTAAATAACAGCTCCTTAGATGTGATCCATGTCTTGGATTTGCTGTTTTATGTAATGTCTTAAGAGTTTTATCTTCTTAATAATAGAAACCCCCTTATATGATTAAGTTGGCTCCAACCTATATAGCTGTATGTCCTTAACGAGGAGTAGGAGAAGGACCTGTACAGGGTGGTTATGACCATGCCATAACTTCTAAATCTAGAACATAAAGATCATTAAAATAATCAATTCCATTCCAACCTCCAAATATTATCATTTTGGTTGAAGCATACTATTATTAGTTATACTAAAATAATTACTAATGTAGCTGAATGAGCAAATCTAGCACTTGGAGAACCAGATCCTTCAGGTCCCTAATACCATGTTAAAGTTAATGGATCAAGAGCATGTAAATCTCTAAATACGCATTTCTCTCCCTTTCCTCCAAATATAATTATCCTTTATCCTGCCAAAACTGCAGAATGAGCATATCTAGGAGCAGGTGGAGTACCTTAAACTTTGGCTTTAAACCATCTATTTGCATTTACATCCATTTAATAGGTATCATTTAAGTATTTATATCCCTCATCCTTATTAGCATAATAATGTCCACCAAACAATATAATTGAGGCTCCACTCAATGTTGCTGAATGACCACCTCTAGCACATGGTGGAACTCCCTCAATTAAAGGTTCTGCCCATTGCCATTTTCTTTAATCAAATGGTTAATATTTAAAGCCTTTTTATTATAAGATATTACTTTATTAGTCATCCTATTGTTCCTCTGGTTGATATTCTTAATACTCTTCTTACTGTTACATATCTTATTCTTCATCATCATAATATTGTTATCCATCCATATCAACATCTTAACCATCCCCTTAATCTTAATCTTCGTCATATTGTTCTATATTATTTCCAGAGTATTGTGAGTCTTCTCTCCCTTCAGAATACATTATTAAATTTAAATTATTATTATATAATAATTGTCCTCACAAAAATAATTCTTCTTCTCTTTTTATTAAATTGCTTGTAAGATCAATCAAATTAAGAACCTTATTTACATTGTCTCCCCACTCTTATAACACATCATTTTCGTTCTTTTTTAACTAGTAATCAACTCTACCCAAGATTCTATCAATTTTACATTTCAATAACTAGTTTCAATTTTATTCCTATACCTTCTAATCCATCATTAAGCAAATTTCTTCTTCTAACTCTTAAGTACTTATTCCAATTAATTCTGTTATTCTATTTAAATAAACAGAATCATAATAAATCTAAAATATTCTCAAATTGTGATGTATCAATTATCTTCTAAAGTCTATAATAACATTATAAATATAATACCAACATATCTTTATTAATTATTTTCAATGTTTTCATCAAATATCTCAGCAGCTTAAATATTATGACTCTATGGTGAAGTACTAATCAATTCTGTTCCCAAAAATGCTTAAATTAATTGTTACAAATTAGGCAATGCTTCAAGACCATATTTATATGTGGAAACTATGGATTGCAATTATTTTACCTAATATATATATATATTGATATTAATACCTTTTCTTCAGAATATTAACTCAATATAGTATACATAGCATAATTTTCTAAAATTGTATTGTAATCAATTCGAAAATTGAAATCTACTTTGGTTGCTTCTAATTATCTATTTTTATGTAATGATTCAAGTATTTTTGAATATGCATGAGAAGTCTCTTAATAATTGTTTTCATGTCTATAATAAATAACCAAGAATGAATAATATATAATCTTAAGATCTGCAATATTATCATCTTCTATATTTTTAGGTTCTATCTTTTTAGAGATAATAAACAATCTAACATAATCTAATTTCTTTATCATAATTTTCATTTAATAAAGAATGAATTCTAATTTTTCTCTTTTATCCATAGATCCATAGGTTTCAACCTAGACTTCTTATAATATTTTTGCAGCATCAGCAATTTAATTATCATCCTCTTTGTATTAAGTGAGCATCAACACACATCTTGCATACTCTACTTCTAAATAGATCTTCTTCTCACAAACCTTCATTATGGCATCAATCATCTCCAGTTTTTAATTTATTGGAAGAGTTTTTAATTCAATCATAGCCATTTAAACAAGTTCAATTTGTGCTTTTTTTGGTTATCCTCTCTTCTTACTAAGTTATACTATCAATTCATTGAATTTAGAGTATTATTTAGTATCAAAACAAAGTTTAGCAATTTATTTAGTTACTTTCAGTGTCTCTACTAAATTGTTGGCTAATCTAGCTGTCTTTTCTTTATTGAGAAGATCTTCTATTTGCTTATCAAATTCATTCTCTTCAATGATCATTTTAATTTAAATTTAATTAATACCAATCTGGATTGAATATTTTAATAATGATCTATGTAAGCAAATAATCTATCTTTACCATCAGGATTATTATTCATTGATTAAATTAATCAAATTCAGAAGGTGATATACTATTTAGAAGAAATGAAGAGGGCAAAAACAAAACTCATATAAAAATTGAGAATCATCAAGTTTTGGGGTTGATTTGTAATTATACATTGCTACTATTGGGAATAGGGCTGAAACTGAAGATTTAGAGAAGTATAGGTTAATAAATAATTAACATTTACTTTGATATCTGAAAAGATTTGTAAATTCTATTTCATGACTTAGTTATAAATATTCTAAATCATATTATATTTAAGCATTTTACTATCATTTTTTACCACTTTCACCTTTCAAAGTCGATATTTCTATTATTTTTATCAAACACTGGTATTGTTAATATTTTTATGAGTTAATTCCTTGACAAAATTGTGAGAGTAATTCTGTCAACTAATATAACTCTCACTTTTATTAAATCTTCATTTGTAGGTATACGTATCTCAAGTGATAAAAGAAAGAAATCTTAACAGTTTGTTTCTATTTTCCAAAATCTGAAAACAATTTAGGAAATAATTATCCTCTATTTATTTTATAATATTGATTTAAAAAACTTATCCTTTAAATTTTGACTTCATCTATTATTTTAGCTACATCTAGTTTATAATCTGAATGAAATTATCATAATTAATAATTGATTTTTCAAATTAACAAAGAAATAAAAAGAAATTAATATATGTATATATTACATACATTTTGAGAAATAAAGTTCAAAATCATTTTATCAAAAATTCCTATAACTCTTTCAAATATTGCATTGTTTAGGAATATTGATCTTTTATAGTTTCTATCTCTTCAAATAAATTGTTAAAATGATCCTCACGAATTACCTAATAAATAATTAATTATATGCACTTAATTAACAGATTACTACAATTAACTAAAGTCATTTATTTATTAATTTAATAGCTCATGAGTTCTTTATAAATTAAAAGTAAGATTGTCTGTTTTTTATTTCAATACTTCTACTTCTGTTAGATTATCTTTTGACGTTATTCGCTCAATTTTTTTTTAGATTTTAATTGAAACATCCAAAAAAGATTTTAATGATTAATCAACCTAATAATCCAATTTCATGATACATGCTAATTATATTCAATAATTCTTTTATCTGTTTAATTTTTATGAGATTGAAAGGCTTCATCTAGCTATTTCAATTTTAATTCAAATTTCCCTATTCTTTACAAAAGTAAAGTGAGTTTCTCTTAAATTCCATTAAAATAATCTGCACTTGATTTATTATTTTGTTAATACTATCTATTAGTTTTTTCACTAAATAAATTGAATACATACCTTTATTGTAATCTTTCTTCAATTTATTCAAATCTCCTTTCAAATTCATTAAGCAACATAACCAAAGCTGAATCATTATTATTACTCTAATATTTAGAAGCATTATCTCTCACAGAATCATATGATTTTTTTTAACATTCATCCATAATACTTGTCTTTTTTGAATTAAACCTGTCATTATCAATAGATTATAAATTAAAAGATATGCTTTAATTTTATGTTTTTATTGGAACTGCATTATCTTCAATTGAATTAGTGAGTAAATATTAATCATTATAACTCTCATTTTAAGCTAATTATTTTTCAATTAATAGTAACTTCTCATCTAAAGTTTTATTATTCTAGTTCTGATTTTCCTTCTGAGTCTTTCTATTAATCATTCGAAATTCATCAATACTATTAGCTCTTTAATTTATTTTTGACATATTTGAATTTGAATACCTATTAATATATATAAAATCCCAATTATTAATTATTTAAAACACAATATTCTTTAAGCTAAATACTTTACGAAAAGAACATTTTATTATAAAAAAATAAAAATATTCCTAAATTTTATATTTAAGAAGATGAAAAGAAATAGTAGTTCATATATTATATAGGATTCAATATATCAAATTTAAAAACCTAATTCAACATTAGATATCAATTGTATCAATAAACTATTATAAAAGCTTCAATGTGTTTAAGTCAAGAACTTAAATAAAATAGATCATTAAACATATAATATTCAACAAGATTTTTAGGAGAGTGGCAAGAAGAAACCTATCTTGTAACAAGAAAATATGTTCCTACAATGACAAAAGGTTTAAATTTGTATACTACCTATTGCACTCCTGAAAATCCTATTGCAACAATAGTAATTCTTCATGGATATGGAGATCATTCTGGTAGATACTTTCATGTATAATAAGTCATTATTATAAGGTAGCAGATGAATATGCAAAATAAGGGTTTTAAGTCATTTTGTATGACTAGAGAGGATTTGGTAATTCTGGAGGTATAAGAAGTCATGCTGATATCAAATAAATACATTAAGATCTAGAATGCATTCTATTAACAATTGAAAGATCATAATCAATATTTTTGTAATGTTAATCTTTAGGAGCTGCAGTTGGATTAAGTTTCTGTATTTCAAATCCATCACTTATTTTATAAGGAGTGATAGTAGTTAATCCATATATTCAATTTGCAAAAAAATATGGAATTTTGAAAAAAATATTACTCATCTTAATGAATAGGATTATTCCTGTACATTTTATTATAATTTTTAAGGGTCTTATGGTTAATTCATATATAGATTATGGTCATTGTAGTAAAAACAATAATGTAATTAAAAGTGTTGCTGAGGATAGTCTTGTATAACCATTTTTGAGTATTGGGATGGCTTATAACATATTATAATTAGATTCTTATATTTTACCTAATGCAAATTAGTAAAAAAATAAATGAATATTTTTAGATTCACTCAACCTTTATTAATATTACATGGCAAAGAAGATAAGGTAGCCAGTCATATGAATTCAGTAGAATTGTATCGTGAATCAGGATCTAAAGATAAGACCTTAAAATTATTTGATAAAGGATATCATGAACTCCAAAATGATGTAGAATTTGATAGAGTAAAACATGTTATTATAAATTGGTGTTAAAAGTAGATTAATAAAGATAAGAGAATAAGTATAAAGTTAAAAACTTATTGTAGGTTATCTTAAAGTATTAAATCATGGTTTAATTGCCAAGAATAATAATAGTTCTAAATTCATAGTTTTATCATGGATTTTTATCTATTTCATGTTAAAAAAGTACAAATTTGAATAATGTAATAGTAAAATGAAAAATCTTGGATAAATTGCTAAATCTATTAGTATTTTAGCATTGATGATTGCATCTCTTATTGTTCGTATTAGATGGTGAATATTTTATAACAAAGTTTTTATTAAATTTTTAAACTTAATAATATAAATTATTGTTAGAATTAATTTTAAATTTCACTATCATGTCCCTTAAATCTCAAAGAAGCAAATCAAAGTAAACATAAAACTAGACCCTTGATACTAGTTATTAGAACAAGAGTCATAGTGACAAACGTACTAGCAGATTTTTAGCTAGTTTAGAGTTAAATAATGAAAACTCAAACTCAAATTCAAACTCTAAATAAGATAATCCTGAAAAAGCATTCTTGTATTTGTAAATTTAATTATCCAAGCATTTTATTGGATGCATGTTCAGAACTTGTACAATTACATAATGATACCCACAAATAAGAAATTGATTAAGCTATTAAATAAAATTAAACATTTGAATAAGTTGCTATAATTGTTCACTCAAAATTATAATTACTAAAAAGGGATTATGTTACAAGTGAATATTAATTGATTTAATTAAAAGAATCTATAATCTCTAAATAATAATAATAAAATTAGTAAAATTCATTTGACTTATATCAAAAATTACATGATTAGAATCAAAGATGGAAATAATTATATTTTTAAGAAGCTAGATAACTTATTGAAGTAAATAAATAATAAAAATAATTTACAATTGAATTATAATAATAATTAGAATATATCAATATACTAGAATTGAAATAGGAAACTTTAGAATAAAAATATTTAGAATTATTTGAATTAATTCATAATTCAAATTAGAATTAGAATATTGATATTAAGAAATATTGCAATACATTATAATAAGCATTAAATGATAAAACTGAATTATTATCAGTTTAATTATAAAATTCCAGAAAGCAATGTATTGATTTATCTAAAAGGCTATAGGATGAAATAATGAAAGTAATTTCTACATATTTTTAATTTAGGTATAAGCTGCCCAAGAACTCAGAATTGTTGACATGTAGTATATAATGAGTTTAGAAAATAGTATTGATCAAAATAATTGATGAAATTCCTTAAGTTTTCATTTTTAATTTTGTAATTAAAATCATTAAATTATAAAAATTAATATTAAAAAATAAAATTACATCGATAGTTCGAAGAAATTGTTAATCATTTCATTTATGGTAAAGATTTTGATAATATTAAAAAATATTATTTTAATTTAAAATTTTATTTTTTGAAATTAATATATATTTCTAAATAATATGAATTAATAATCTAAGTTGAAACATCCTAGTAATGGTAATTTATAAGGAATAAAATTAATAGAATATAATTAGGATTTAAAAGTTAATAAAACTAAATGTAATTTATAATTATAAAATATTTAATTTTGATTAGAATTTAATATATAACTTGAGAGCATTCTTTGTTGCAATTAAAGAATGATATGAATGAAGACTTATCTAGGTACTTTTCTAAAAAGGATATTGATAATTTAGATTAAATATACTCAAGTAACATAATCTAGGTAAATAAAATATTATTTTATATAAATCAAGCAACTAAGTAAAGTGTATAATTATTTAGTATTTTAAAGAAGTTATATATATTTAAGTAGTTTATTAGAATTAAATTAATTTTAATATATTTAATAAGTTACAATGGATACATATTTGATATGTGCTTATTTATGTTGGTATTTGATATGTATTATTTATGTCGAATTTGAATATGGTCTTAATAAATATTTTAATAAATTATTTATTAATCATGACGTACATGCTAATTAATCATTACTTTCAATAAACAAAATAATAATATAAATTTTGAAATTAGATATGTAATAGATTTCCCCCGAGGTTGAGCAATATCTTTCTGAATTATTGAAGCCAGTTCTTGAAAGAGTAGAAGAATTCAAAATAAGAGATCAATAAAATGAAGACTAAATCAATTTTCTTATTCAAGAATTGACTTAGTTAAAACAATTAGTTAGTACTTTAAAGCCTTTGAAATAAGAGGAAGAGAAAAGTACATTTGATAATAAATTTTATTAGAATAAATAAAGCAAGAATTAAAGAAAGATAATAATGGAAATCATGGTAACCAATATTATTATAAATTCAAATTAATTAGAAAACAAAAAACAAGATCGTCCTACAACTGCTGTTGTTTAAAAGAATGAATAAAATAAGGTTAATGAGCCTATACCGTAAATTCGTCGAAAATCATAGGGTTTAGGTATCATTGTAGATAGAACAACTAAAAATGAAGTTGATAAAGGTATAGTGATTTCTATATCATCTAGCACCTTTGAAGTCTCCAAGAGATTCCACTTAAAAACAACCAACACCTTAAGGGTAACAATAATAATAACCTGCTTAAACTAAATCAAAACCTTAAAAATAGCCTGAATAGAAAGATACAAAAGATTAGAAAGATTCTAAACCAGGTAATATTAAAGATAATTTAAAAGAATAACCTTAAAAATATCCTTAGCCTCAAAAAGATGACAAAAAAGGAGATAAATCTAAATAAAATACACCCATTCAAACAGAGAAAACTGAAAAACCAAAAGAAGCTCCTAAAAAGACAGATAAAATATAAGATTAGAAAGTAAATGGATCATCTAAAAATTAAACAAAGCCAAGTGATAAAAAGATAGAACCAAAATAAGATGATAAGAAAATAGTAAAAAAAGCTAATAAGCCAACATCCCAACCTGGAGATTAATAATAAACTGATGAACAATTTTAATAATAATAATAATAATAAGCTTCTTTAATTAGCTAAGAATAACAGTCTGCTGAAAAATCTTCAAAAGAAGATCATTCAGAGTAAAATGAATTACAATCAGATAATCATTAAGAAAATACAAACAATGGATTAACTATTGAATAACCTCAATAAGAGTAACATTAAGAGGAATAAAATTAATTTTAAAATCAAGAGTAAAAAGAAGAATAAAATTAATAATAAGAAAATTAGAATTTGGATAATAATTAACCTCAAGTGGAGTCATAAGGTTAATAATTAGAAGTAATTTGAACTTATAAATATTATAAGTGCAAAATATAATGTATAAATATTATTATTAATAACTAATTTGATCAACTGAAATGTCAAGTGAAAACTAAGTTACTAGATTTACAGAATAAGAGGCTATGATGGATATAAGATCAGATGTAAGAGTATATAGTAAATTAGTTTATGAGAAGAATCAATAAAAACCATATGAAAATGGAATTATCTGAAAGAAAACATAATGATGGCTCCTTAGAAAAAACAGTCAAATTGACTCCAATGACAACAGGAGATTATATTGGAATTTGGGCAATTGCTATACTAAAGAGCTTTTTTTTAATATGCTTTCTTTTGATGGTTTATGAAATATATAAAGATATTTAAGCGCACATTGATATTTCAAAAACTAAGGTTTTAATTGAAATGAAAAATTGTGGTGCTGAATATGAGCAAAATTTATGTTCAGAAAATTACTTAATAGAATCAATGGCTCAAAAATGTAAAGAATTAGAAATTTGTATAAACTAAAATATTGAAATGAAAGTGAGAACACAGTAACTTTGGTTACAAGTTTTAGGAAATTCATTTGAAAATATGTTCAAAACGCTTTCTCTTAAAACATGTGTCATGATCTCTTTTATAAGTATAGCAACTAGTATTATTTTTATCAAAAACTGAATGATTTATTTCTTAATATTATTAATACCATTAAATTATAAATAAGATTGTGTTGGCGGCATATTAATTTTAATAATATCAAACTTATACAATTTAAAATTCAACATATAATAAATTAATTACTCTCTCTTGTTTTCAATTTAACATGTTTATATTCACATATTAATTGATATTAATTTTATTTTTATAATAGAACATTCTAAATGAAAGAAGAAATAAAAGCAATTTCTTAAATTTTAAATTTAATATGAATAAAAATTCATATAAACATCAAAAATTTTGTGTTCTTTCTAATATACATTAACTATAATTTATGAATTAATAAATAATTTAGAATTTTCACAGATCTTGATTTTAGTTAATCATAAAATATAGTTAAAATTTTCTTAAATTTAAAATACTAATTAATTATTGATATTTTTATAAAGATCTTAAGTAAAATCGTATTAAAGATTAAATATATAATACATTAGCTTTTTATACATAAATTTTATCAAACAAATTGCTTTATATAATTTCTGTAAGGCACACTTGGTCTTCTGACACTGTGACATAGTAATAAACTTGCTGTTAAAACATTTAAAGCATTAAATTAATGGATACTTCCAGAATGAACTTAAACCTAGTATAATAACTCAAATTACCTAATTTAGTAATGCTACAATTCCTGTAAGTAATTAATAATTAAGTACTCCGTAAAGAGCATAACATATATATCTAGATTGTTTTGGTAGATTACTCTTATAAGCGAGATAAGTAATATAAGATCCAAAGGCATAAGTTAAATATGCTGCATTCCTATGATTAAATTATACCCTAACTCTTGTATAAAAATCATTACATCACAACATTTTCAAAAATGTTTTTATAAAATGGTGATGCTTTAAATAAGTTGGCTGGAATAATTTATCCATTCATAGTTGGCCATGTATTAAAAACTTTTCCTGCATCTATACATGCCATAGCTCCTCCAGTTAATAAATTAATGGCTACTAAATGAATCAAACCAATTCCAAGTCCTCTAAATTTAAGGTGTGTTTTAAAATTTTCAGGAGTTATTTGTAAATGTTAAGGTTTTCTAAAAAGAGTAGCAGCATTCCAGATTAAAAGAGAATACAATTATAAAGCCATTGATAAATGTACAGTAAGTCTATAGGTTGAAACTCTAGGCTTTTATTAATATTCAGGTTTGGGACGATCTAATCCTGATTTTACCATCCACCATCCAATTAAGCCTTATAATAATCCAAGTCCACCTATGGCTCCTAATCTTTTTGCATATTATGGTTTAATCCATTTCATTGCTGTAAATGCAGCTAAGGGTAATACATAAAGCGCTCCCAAAGTTGATCCAGATACTCTATGTAAATATTCAACAATAAATATTCTCTTAAATTTATCTAGTTCTATAGGGGTATGTTAATATTCAGGAAATTATTTGTAATGGTCAAATTCCTTCTCCCAATCATTTTGATTTATAGGATATGCATATTCTATTGGTTTCCATTTCGTCATTGATAATCCTAATATGTCTTAGAATAAATATATATACCTGAATGAGTAAGTCTAGTGTATCCACCTAACAAAAACCATAAAATAAACTCCGCCTGCACAAAGAAGCAACCATCCTCCTAATAACCATCTTTTTGATGGATCTACCCATTCGTTCACAGGATTTTCAAAATGAGCATTTCTGTCAAATTTTGCGTTCTTGCTGACTTCAGCATTCGAGAATTTATAGTATCTATTATTTTATAAAGGCTTAAAAGTCGTGGTTAAGTTTTTTAAAGTTCTTATTCTTGACAATAGCATTAAAATGATATAAAATTATAAATAATGAATAGATATGTATTAATATTATAAAATTAATTATGGACGAGCCTAATGAATAAGAATTTGATGAACTTTAAAATTAATACTTTTAGGATAAGATGTTTAGAGTTTGTGCAAAAGCTGTTATTAATGATGATGCATATTTTAATAGATTATATGAACCTGAATATTTGTAAGGTTTAGCTGATAGAGCAAAAGACTAAAAAGAAAAAAATGAAATTCTTAACTAGAAGAAAAAAGTAGAGTACAATTAAAACAATGTGAAAGAGATGTTTTATTAATGCTTTAATCGATATTTCTTTGTTTATGGAGTATTACAATAAGTAGCACATGCAGATGAGGAATGAAAATCTAATAAAAATATTAATAATTTAATTAATGCATTTGAATCATTTGAAAAATACAATCCAATTTTGCAAGAATTATTAAGTCATTTATAATTTCTTAAAATATTTTTAATTTAGAAATATTAGAATATATAAAAATTATGTTATAATTTGAGATAATATCAAAGTTGTTTGCTTCACATTATTTGTTTCTCAAATCTATAAATTGAGTAATAATTAATTAACTTTTATTTTCTTTACAATTTAATTTGATGAAAAACTTATTTATATCTTATTTTCTCTCGGAGCTAAAATAAATATTATCACTTTTACTTTTAGATTAGATTCCAGATGTAATTTAGGATACATTTTCATTCAATTTAATAACAGAAGAACTTCGTTTCATATTGATTTATTGCTTTATTTCTGGTTTTTAAGTTTGAAAATTAGATAAAAGAGTTTTGTTCATTATTTAATCTTTTTTTTATTCATTCTATAATTTATTGTTTTCTTATTGTTATTGAATATTGAATTAAAATAATATTTAAGGCGTGTTTGGTTTTATATGTTCTGATTTTGAAGAGATTTTATTTCTACTGCATTATCTGGTTTATGATTTGAGGTAACAAAAAGATTTTTATTAATTTAATTAGGAAACAATCTTTTGTTGAGCTTTTTAGACTAGGATTTATGAATCGAATAAAGTAGGATCTACTTAATGTAATGATATTGAGTTTTAACTTCTTTATAATGATGTAGGATCTTATTTTTTTTTAATTTTAATATTTTTTTGTCTGAAATATTATTAAATAAATGTTGGCATTTTCTTATAAGATAAATTGCCAATTATATATTACATATGATCATCAATTGTTTAACATTATTAATCTTAGGATGCGGATTATTTTTAGATTACTTTAAAAGAAATAGTTTTTTTAATATCTTAATTTAAGATTTAATTTTTATTAGTATTTTACCAATATTTTTCCAATTCCTAACATTTTTCTTTGTAAATTTCTTCTCTTATACTTTAATTCTCAATTGAAATTTTGAAAATTGCTTAAAATACTTATTGACTAATTTATTTTAGTTATTAAATGGATATCATTAATAACGTTGCTGTTTTTGATACTACTTAAACATTATATAATGCTTTATCACATGATGTAAACTCTTCACCTAGAAAGCCTTTATCTATCAATTCGCCTAAAATAATATCATCAAACCAAAATTTTTTTGGCAAAACCAATTTTTCATATTAGGAAAGAGTTTTTTAGTAAATTTTGCTCACAATTAAAATACCATGTTAAAGAATAAATAAAGAACTACCAGGATCATCCATTTTTAATACAAAATCTTTGTTAACAAACTTAACCTCTTGAAATCCTTTAATAAGTTAATCTTAAATTCTATAGTTTACTTTTTCAAGAATGGGTAAATTGGATATTAATGTTTTTTTTTTCTATTGAAACATTTAACTATGACATGCAGTAAATCTTTTATAGATACTCAAGGGTAATGTGAAACAATGGGTTTCTGTCTAAGTTTGATTATTTGAGTTACTTAAGCTTCAAATGCAATTTCGCCTTCATACCACATATCTGCTTGAATTTATAAGTTATCATAAGTTGTTAGGATCCCTTTAAGCACATAGTAAGCCATATTATTGTTTTTTTGAATATTCTGACCTTTCTCAAAATATGCATACCCAATTCTTTTGCTTATCTAATTATATGAAAGTAAGAATTACATCTTTTATCGTTTCATAAGGAGCTTAAAATTGATGTAATTGACTTAAGTAATCATGTATTGTGGAGATATCTTCCTATGTTTTCTAGTATTTAATTAGTTTTGGAATTAAATGCATATATTTAAGAATCTTAGCCAAATAACTAAATATTCTAATATAAATCCATTAAATTTCCTTTTAATTGAATATATATTTTGATTTCTTTAAAGAAATATTTAACTGTCATTTGAATAAGACTATCTGATTTTTCGTTTAATTCTAGTAAGATTAAAACTAAAACATCATGATTTATAATTATTTTATTTAGTTAGGATTTAAATATTATAATTTATCCACTAATTAACACATATAGAGGGTAGTGTTGAAGTAAATTTTGGAAAGGAGTTAATAGATAAACAATATCGAATTATCCATAAAATTATAGGATAATTTGATAAAGGAATTAAAAAATAAATTTGAAAAAGATAATAGAGATATTTCAAATTAAGATAAATCAAATCTAGGTAGATTTGCTTTATAAAATAATCGCTCATATTTTACAATATATTTTCTTGTAAAATAATTTTATAGATTCTTATTAATACTCTACTTTTTTATGTTCGTAGTTTTTATGATCTTGTTTAAGATGTTTTGAATTATTGTAAACTGAATCTAATTTCAATTCTGTATGAGAAGCCAATGATGAATTATCATCTTCCCAACATTCTTTACGTTACATTAACTTCTATTAATGTTTCTAGGTTGGCAAGAGTATTCCATTCCGAATTAATCTAAAATATAAGCAAAATTTGTTTTACATTTGACTTGGAACCCTACAAAGAATTCCAGTTTAAAGATTAGGATCTTGAGAATTAGATTTTAGATGTTCAAGCTTTGACTCTAATTCATTTAAAGGTAATTTTCTAACTGTAATTTTTTATCTTGGTGATTGAGTAACAGAAGAGGGATTTGATTATTTTTCTGCTTTAATTTAGGGAGGAAAAGTAGTTTTAATTAATTATTATGTAGAGAGGAATTATAAGGTTCCTCTTTATTTAGGTGTGCTTTCATCTTTAAACTATTGAACATGAATTGAATGATCAAAAATTTATGATTAACTATGCTTAGTCCTATTTGATTTACTAGAAGGTTTAGATTCGATTACTTCATCAATTTCAACAGATTTAGAAACTTTATCTGAGATTTTTAATTCAGCACACATTCTTAATAAATTTAAAGGTTTTTGAATAGGTCTAAATTTCATGAAGGATAGTTCAGTATTTCTGCTTTTGAGAAGTGAAAGAAATTTCTTCTTGCTATGTTGAAGAACATGCTATTTTTATTGAAACAATTATTTCTCATCTATTAATTTTTGCTTTTGTTTTTCTTTGACTAGAGTTTTTAAGTAATTATTTCTTTAGGCAGGTGTCTTAAGAAATCTATAATAACAATAATCATTACCTAAGTGTATCGCCAATAAGCTTCGTCTCGATTATTGGTAATGAATTTTATTATTTCATTTTATAATAATGGACAATGAATTAATAGATATACCAATTGATTATGATGAACCAAAATTAGAATAGTAAGAATCTTACCAAGGATCATAGGAATCAGTATCTCAAATAATATACCCACCTGTCACTAGAAATCAGAGTGAAATCAATTAAAAGTCAAATATTCATATAATCACTTTCCATCTGACTGAGTAAGTCTAATAAAGTTACACATAATATTATGAAAATATTTCATATGTTCTTTGGAGTTAGATTAATGATGAACCAGCTTATACAGTGCATCGTAAATACACTCATTTCGAATGGCTAAATGGTGCATTAAAACGAGAGTTTCCAGGATTACTTATTCCAGCTATTCCACAAAAAAATATGTTAGCAAAAATTAATCTAACTGAACATACTTACATTGTCAGGGAGAAACGATATAGAGTAATTTATAGATATCTGATTTTAGCAATTAGAAGAATTTTTAAACAAAATTAAAGATCATCCTTAATTGCAAGTTAGTAGTAAGTTTCAAGTCTTTCTTACTGGATCCCCAGAAGTATAATTAATTAATAATTTTTTAGATAATGCAATAGGAACTCTTAGAGTTAACATAATATCAAACTTATGCTCATTAACTAGGTTCAGCTATTGCAAATGCTGGATCAAAGGCTTATGATATTGCCAAAGGATCTTTTAATTATTTAAGTAGTTTCATATACACTGGATAATAGAATTCTCAAAAATAATTGCAATATCCTGAATAGGAAATTCATCAAGACATAAAAGAATGTTTTGAAAGTTGGGAAGATGTATTTATTATATAAGTCAGCTATTTAGTTATTAATTGAAGAATAATAAAAAGTTAAAAGAATTTTTGAACAATATTAAAATATTGTCAATATTAAATTAGAGTAAAATGAAGATACTAAGAAAGTAATTAGTTCTATGAAGGAACTTGAACTCCCTTAGTTAGATAAGGACATTAGTAAAACTGAAGCAAGTTGCTATCTTAATGAAACCATATTAAATGAAATTAAGTTAAGTGTCATCTTCAAATTAGAGGTTCTTATATCCTTTTTAAATAGCTCTGTATTCTTGATTTAGATGAAGCAATAGGAACAATTAGAAGAAGATCTGAATTGATTTATCAGATTTAATAATAAATCAAATTACATAATCAAATTGAATCTTTTAATGGTAATATTAGTTATTTATTCAAGAAAAAATATAATATAAAGAATAAATAAGAGAGAATTAAAAATTACTTAAAATGATAGAAACAAACTTTTAAAATGATATTAAGATATTTGCTAATTGGCTTAACAAATATCTTGAATAATTGATTAGAAATTATAATGAATAGTTTTAAAAATTATACAAAGAATAAAACAAAAGTTGGAATGATTGATTATATTTATTATTATGAATATTAGATAATTAGATAATATCATTTCATGGCTTCTTTATAAGTTCAAGTCTTCGCCTTATAGATGGAATGAATAATAAGTGCATTCCTTTTGTGAATAAGTTGGATTATAATGGGCTGTATCAATTATTACAGTAAATTATTTCATCAATATTTAGATCTAAACTGCCCCAAAATAAAGGTCTTACAATACATAGGAAGCAAAATCATATAATAAATTATAAATACCTTTGCTAGATGCCTGTACAAGACAGTATGAAGAAATATTAGAATTGTGTAATGCTTAAAGCATTTATAAATTGATTAGTCATTCCATGGATATAAATCTTTATTATTAAATCTAGAAATTAAAAATATGGTCCCTCATAATCTTGAAATATCAACATTATAGAGAAATATTCAAAAAACATTATGGATCCAAATTGTTTTCACAGTCAAAATGTAAAAGCTGTACGGCTGAAATCAGTTGTGCATGTTAAATATTAGGCAGTTTATTAAATGAAATAGAAATCTATATTAAGAGTATTTATGAACTTCCTACTACTCAAAATTAAAATAGAAGAACATCAATGTATATAAGTTCAGACATTATTAATTTATTATTAAAATCTATTTCTCATCTACCTTCATATGATTAGTAACCTCTCTTTTGGGATATGGATGATATTAAAGTTTTATTGCATGTAATTAAATTTCAAGATTTTTATCAATTGCTATTTTAAAACTAAATTGATGGATTTATTTTACTATTACTAGTCAATCCACCTTTTAAAGGAGATAATTTATTTCTAAAATGTTTATTAATGAGTTAACAAAACTATTCACAAAAGCCATAAAACTTACTATATCAAAATAGATAAAGTATGGTTAGAAATACTATGTAGACTGCAAGCAAATATCATTAAATAAATTAATTTCTTCATTTATTACACTATTTATTGCAAATATTAAGCTTAGCTGCTTATAAAAATTAGGAATCTTATACAGAATATAAGCATTTGGGATAGAGAAAGATAAGTCAAATAAGATGGATATCTTTATATTATTTTAAAGAAGATACATAAGTTGGATAAGGTAATAGAAAATCAACACTTACTGATTAATTTAAGAGATCAACTAAATCATATGGAAATGTAGAGTAATAAATTAAAAATAGAAATAAAACAGAAACTTTAGATCAATTTGATTTTAAGATAATGGTGACAGATCAAAGTTTAGAATAGATAAAAAAATAATTTAGTTAACCCAACGTTACTCATTCAGCAACAACTTCACCATATGTATAAAAAGATTCCAATTGGGTCAAATCGAAAACTTAAACTATTAATTAATTCAATGTAGAAGATAATATTCAAAAAAGTAGTTCATTTTTGATGTATTGATTTTATAATTATTCAAGACTAGAGAATGATAGCCTAATGAATGAGTAAGAAAGGGATAGATAAAATACAGAAACTCATGTATAATTTGAAGAAGAGATATTATCAGGTGGTAATGTTAACCTATCATAAGAAGAACAATCATAATAATTATCCAATTAAGAAGAGGAATAACAAGAAATTAATTATTAAATGCAGGAATCAGTTGCATTCATGGCATAATCAGTAGTAATTTAATAATAATCTTAATTATAATAATAAGAATAATAATAATAATAATAATAATAATAAGAATAATAATAATAATAATAATAATAATAATAATAATAATAATAATAATAATAAGAATAAGAATAATAATTTATGTGTGAATCTGTTATTTTAAGTTAACCTACTGGCATGCAATAATCAACAATAATGCAATAATCAACAATAATGTAATAATCAACAATAATGTAATAATCTACAATAATGTAATAATCTACTATAATGCAATAATCTACATTTTTAGAAAAATCAATATAAATACAATAAATTATTGAAGAATAAGATAATTAACGAGTAGAGTACTTATTATAAAATAATTTTAGATTTAATAATAGAGATCAATCAAATAATAGATATTAAATAGAATAGAAAAACTAACTCTTCAACCATAATTTGATTTATTTCAACTTTAATAATAAACCCATTTAAAATTGAAATGTGATGAATAATAAAAAGTAAATATGATTTTTTAAAATTAGTTAAAAGTTGTTAACATTTTAGGCGCAAGTTTTGGTAGAAATGAAGATTGCTTATTTGCCTATACAGATCATTCTAAAATTAGCAGCAAGCATTGCTAAATATATTATAAAGATAGTAATATTTTTATATATGTTGACAGAAGCATTTTACCTAATTGATGTAGGGTCAAAAGGTGGTACTTTTATAAAAATAAACCACAATTTTGTAATTGAAAAAGATATGTCTGTTTATATAGGCAATCGATTTGCATTCAAAATAATTGATATTAACAAAGAGACAGGGTTTTTGGAAGTCAGATATGAGCATGAAGGGACAGCAAAACACAAATAAATTTAATTAAAAAAAGGTGATAAATTTTTAATAGGAAGAGAAAGATCTAAAAATAATTTTACATTTATGCATTCTTAGTAAATATTTTATTTTTAAGAAATTTAGATGCAATAGATTAATGAGTGCAAAACATATGGAAATTTACTATGATTATAATTTTAAGGCTGGATCAGTTAAATTAATGATAAATGATTTGGAAAGCAAAAATGGAACATGGTTACGATTAAGTGAAAAATAAGTTATTAGTGAACCTTTTCATTTATAGAAAGGAATGAAATTTAACTTATCATTTGAATTGATGTTTGATGTCTTTGAAATGGTATGTGATGTATGATTAATGATTTATGAATAAATACAGATTAATATAATTATGAGTTAGAAATTAGAAATTATTGGAAGAAAATTAGTTGTAGTATTTGCAGCTAGTGTATATTCTTTGCATTATTGGATCAATTTTAATCTATGGATAACTGAAGAGTTAAACATACTATTGTATATACATATGATAACTTTGAATATTGTTTTCATAATGCTTTTCTGGTGTTTTATAGTCATTTTAACAATTGATCCAGGAAGACCAAAAAAGTAAATTGACAGATTAAGATAGAGCAGATGAGTATAGTTAATCTCCATTTTCAAAGAAAGCATTCTGTCAAAAATGCAAATGTCCAAAGCCTGAACGTTGTCATGTACAATTTCAAAAAATTATTTTCAGCATTGCTC
Organism: Paramecium biaurelia; assembly: GCA_000733385.1. Taxonomy (NCBI): domain Eukaryota; phylum Ciliophora; class Oligohymenophorea; order Peniculida; family Parameciidae; genus Paramecium; species Paramecium biaurelia. The sequence continues at coordinate 420,425 of JPFL01000010.1, forward strand.
AATTTGTGATCGTTGTGTTATATAAATGGATCATCATTGTCCATGGATAAATACATGTGTTGGTTATGAAAACAGAAAGTAGTTTATATTGCTTTTGTTTTATGCATTGTTATTTAACTTTATAACAGTAGTAAGCACAACTAAAACATATTTGTTTACATTTCAATTTTCATATTTTAACATAATATATGCTTTGATTTGTATAGGTAACTATGTCTTAGTGTTTTTATTATTTGGTTTTCTAAAGTATCACCTTGAATTATTATAAAAAAATCTAACCACATTAGAAGACCTAATAAGTAAAAACAATTAAATTATATTTAATCTATATAATATTGATCCATATACAAATTTTTGTTAGATTTTTGGAGAGAATAAAATTTTATGGCTATTTCCAATATATACAGGTTTTGGATGTGATGATGGAAATTTATTTCCAAAAAATGAATTTAAAGTTATGTAAACCCCTTCTCCGTAAGTGATATCAGTGTAAGAATTTACTTTTATGATAGCTTCTATGAGCAATAACAAATAAGCAGTGATAAAAACAAAAATGATCATCCAATTATTCAAACTATCTATAGAAGAGAAATGGAGAAGTAGAAGTTTAATGAAATTATAAAAAATTGATTCAGTCTCTATTTAATAATTTCCCTTTCTATAAATTTAGATAAAACAAGCCAAAACCAATATCTTATAAGGAAAACTATTAATTTATTATTTCCTCTTTCTATTCTATTTGTATTTCTTTTCTAATTTATTCTAAAGCAAACACATCAAGGAGTTATTTTTATGAAATCATCTCAGTCTAAAATAACTAAAAATCAAATAGATATATATATTGGATAATAGTTTCTTCAGAATAATTAAAAATAGTTCTAATTTTTAATACATTTTTATCTTGTACTAGAACCTATTCAATATATATCCTTATTTATTACAAGGATTCTTAAAATCGCTCAAAATAATTTCAAAATATTATTTAATTTAAGTAAATCTTGTAGCTTATTTAAATTTTACTAATTTTCTGAAAAATGAGAGGATCATTAATAATTAAAATTTTGATAAGAATATTACCTCTCTTTCTACTTAGAAGTCTTATGATATCTAATACTTTGTATCATTTTATAAATAAATAAATTATAATATAAATAATATTAGAATCAATAAAAATATCTTGTGATGAAAATTATTAAATGGGCAATATTTTTAATTATTTATCTAAATGAAAATCCATAAAATAATATTTAGTTACTAAATGAAATATATTAATTGATATTTATTAGTTAGCAAAGCAATTCTTTTATATAATAGACTATATTAATAACCATAAGGGAGGCTAAATAAAATTATAAATGCAGTTCCCCACCAATTAGAACATTTCCCGATATTAATGAAAAGATAATTAATAGCAATAATAAATTATAAAAATATATTTTGTTTATTTCACTATTTGTTAAACATCCTTATTAATGAAAATAAAAATATATTTATTAAAATACAATTATTATTTGTATAACATCATTATATTAATGGGATAAATATTAAGTTCTTAATGTTGTGAAAAAAAAGTAAATCCACCTAAATCTCTGTTATAAGAAGGTCAGCTTTTGAATTTAAACCAAGACTATTAATATTTTTTTAGTTAAGATTGGTTTGGTGTTGATAAACCTTAATTCGAACCATAAAAATTTATCTTTATTTATCCTGGATATAAGGAAGACTAATCACAAATGGAAAAAGTCTGGTTAAAGGCTGATACTATAAATTTAAGACATGGTGAATTAGTTAGATAAAAAGGAAAAGTATTAAATAAGAAATGGCAATATTTATTCAGAAAGTAATTTATTTAATGATCAATAGAGGTGTTCCATGTTCTTTGGCTAAAAAAATAATATTGGATACTTTTAGATTAACATATGTTGATTGTGAAGCAGAATATTTATCTGCCTTAAAGGTTGTATTCAAAAATAAATAAATTCCTAAAACCTTTAAAAATGTTCCTCTATTTGGTTGCAATAATAATGAAGATGATGATGAAGAATTTAATTATTTAAATGAAAGTGAGAAGAAAATCTAATTACTACTTAAAGTTTAGATATTAAATTAATAAGGAATGGAAGCATTAATTCGCTTACTTTGGATTGTTAATAATTTAAATCATTTCTTGGAATATAATCCAATGTTACTCCACATAATAGTTATGCTTTTAATATTTTTAAGTGAAGCTTAGACTTATTGTGTATTATAATTTATGATAAAAGATTCATAATAAAGTTTGAATGATACTTAAACAAAATAATAATTAAGATGGCATTTAATAATGAATGAGGAACATTTTAAAGAGTAATTATTAAACTTATAACTAGAACAGCAACTACATTTTATGAAACAGTGAGTAGAAGAAGCAAGACTTTTAGTAATATTTATTAATAGATGTAACATATTCAATTCGATTCATTTGAATTGTTTTAAGAGATGTCCATTAGTTTAATGTTAACTTATTTACCATTTTCAGCTGTTTTAAAAATATTCATTATATATCTAAATGAAGGAATTAAGATATATTTTAGAATATTTTACTCTGTTTTAAGATATGTTTCAGATGATATAAAGTCATGCAAGTCATGTTCTAATTTTAAAGCAATTTTAAGAAAGAAAATAATGAATATCAATATAGAAGAATAAAATAATATTATTAAACAAGCTTTTAAATTAAGTTTAAGTGAAAGTGAACAAGTTAAATCTTTTATGAGGACAACAGTTTCATACACTAAAAATTAACCTTGTTATTTACCAATTCCATCTTAGGCATCAGACTTAATTACAAATGAATAGGCATTTATAGATATATGATATTTAGCTAGTTTGAAATATTATGGGATTGGATGTCAAATATTTACAAATTAAGTGATCCATTTTTAATATTTGCTTCAAAGACTGATGGACATTCATTAAAATAACTATATTTCAAATGTCAAGATTTAACTGATTATCCAGTTCTATTAGTAATCTAAACAAATTAAAATATTGTATATATATTTTAGTATATTTTTAATAGATATTTGGTGCTTTTTGTGATAAAATGTTAACAATAAAAAATAAGTATGTAGGTTCAAATGAAACTTTTTTATTTACTCTAGAACCAGAAGAGAGAAAATACAATCCAACATCAGGGAATAAAGATTATATGATGTGTGCTCCAGATTATTTAGCATTTGGAAGTGGCAAGTAATCATATTCTCAATCTTTATAGAAATGGACCTGCATTTTAAGTTGATTCAGAATTGAATAGAGGTTTTACCTATCAAAGTGATACTTATGATAATCCATTGTTTACAGACTCGAAAACTTAAAATAGATTCAAATGCTTATGTATTGAAGTATATTATCTAAAATGATAATTTATATATTATAAATGAAATATATAGTGTTAGTTTTACTTTTGCTTTTCTTTGAAAGTTAAACTTAGGTTTCAATAACACCAAGAATTGAATGCAGAACAAAAAAGTGTGAGGGTGATAACTTTTGTTTTTAAGGTTATTGTAATCCTTGTGAAGGCCCAAGAAGTTTATGTATTTGATTTAATTATTTTAAAGGGATGAAAAGAAAACCTTAGTGGGGAACAAAAGTTGGGGAAGCTATGGACATACCTGCTTATTCTAATTAAGGAGATCTGGATGCATTAGATACAAATAAAGATGAATATTTATTAAATTCTCAAATCAATTTTGGAGAAGAAATCTACATTGGATAAAAGTATAAAAAATTGTATTTCTAGATTTTAATGTGTTCATTATGCTAGAAGATTTTGGATTTCTATATATAATACAACATTTGGATCTGTAGAAAAGGCTGAGTAAATATTTGATCTCTAAGAGGCATATAATTTTGAAATAAAACAGAATTTATAATTAAAGTAATTCAGGAATGGAGGTATGGAATCTCCCTAATTTGGTGATTTGTTAATTTGGTAAAAAGATGATGCTGAATTTCCTTATGGACATGTTGCAGTTGTGTTATCTATTGATATTGAATCAACATACCCTCATGTTTTAATTGCAGAATAAAATTATGATCAAGCATGGGATACAAGAAATTTTGCAAGAGCATTAAAAATTGTAAAAGGTGAGAATAAAGAAATAATGATTTTTAATAATAGACAAACATTTCCCAGTAAAGACGATTTAAAATGTAGAGATGATGAAATCACATCACAAGGTGTCATTTTAGGTTGGGTTCGTTTGAACTTTTAATGAATAAAATTATATAAAATGCATATTTTAATATTGATGTAAAATCTAATTATCATACAGATATTTATTCTTAGGAGTTGTGATTGCCATTTAACCAGACTGTGATAATCTATGTGATGGAGATCATTATTGTTATTTTAGTCAATGTTATTCATGTAGTTAATACAGAAAAGATTGTAAGAAAAAAGAATATTCCATTAGGGGAATTATAAAAACAAGATTATGGAGTTTTAATTGGCTATGGTAATAAAATACCTGCATATTCTTGCTAAAATGACACTCAACATATAGATGAACTTAAACATTATTTGCAGCCTTAAGAATCTGGTTTAAATTAAACAGTTTATGTTGGAATGAAGTATTTTCTTTTTATTTAAAAATAGATATCAATGTGTTCATTATGCAAGGTATTATTGGCTTTTGAAATATGGATCTGCTTTTCCTGATATTGATACTGCTGATCAAATTTTTGATTTAGATTCTGCATTTGATTTTTAAAATGGAGATAAGAGACAGATTCTTCGGTTTAAAAATGGAGAAAAAGAAAGACCTTTACCAGGAGATTTAATAATATGGAATATAAGCCATCCAAATTATCCTTATGGGCATGTTGCTGTAATTTTGGATGTTTAATTGTCTGAAGATCCTCCTTATGTTACCATAGGAGAATAGAACTATGATGATATTTGGGACTCTCAATAATATGCTAGGAAATTATAAGTTACTAAAAATAACTTAGGAAATTATTACATTATTAATTAACGAGAGATAACTAAATTAAATCCATAAGAAAAATGTAAAGATTATAGTGGAAGTGCACACGATGTTATAATTGGATGGGTTAGACTAATATGAAATTATATTTAATTAATTATTCATTTGTAATTCCTCCAATTTTATTTATATTTGTTGAAAATACATTAATCTATTATTTGAATTCTCAAGAATTCTATTATATTAGCATAACAAAAAATTAAAAAAATTATTAATTATTTGCTTTTAAATTACATTTTTAGGTCTTTTTTTTTTGGTGATAGTTTAATTTTTGACTAACTTTTATTTTTTATAGTTTTTAATTATGATATATTATATCTAATATGGTATTTTAGATATGAAATTGTAAAATGTAAAAATAGTTCAAATTTTAATAATTATTATTAATATCAGTATAAATAATGGATGCTTATTTTAATAATTTCAGTCTGTACAATCATTGGCAAATAGGCGTAAGAAATCTTAGCCCAAAGAGGTCTGGAAGGGGACTTTTACAGGTAACTTAGTTTAATTCTTATTAATTGAAGAGCTGTTATTATATTTTATAACTATCTAAGGTTCATTTGCTCTAAATCCATGAGCTGATGTAATTTAATTATTTAAAGGGGAATAGGATAAATTTTAGAATCCAATGTTATTGAATTTAAGATTAGCTGATTAGGGATGTTTATAGTTAATGTTGGTTTTTTCTAAAATAATTTAGTTTAAATACTTCCTTCATCAGTATGATATCCATCTTTGGATTGAAATTTGTTAAGGTTGACTTTATTATTCATTTTAAAAAAACCAACATCAAATTCATCAAGGTCATCATTAAAATTATTGTTAACTAAGATTGAATAAATAAGTTGTTTACTTTTATCATCAATTTAAGCATACATATTCTTAATGGGTATTTCATGATCAACTAAAGAATTAATAGATTCAATAGGTAATTCCAATCCAGTAGCTTTAGGAGGTGTTTTATGTCTTGAAGGAGGACGATCATTGTTATCCAAAAAATTATCTATTACTTGATCAGTAGGTTTTCTTCTTTATCCAGAGCGAATAGAGATTAAATCCTATATAAAAGAAATTAATACTTTTGGTGAATTTAAAGTATTAGTAATGATTGGAATAATTTCTTAATTTTCTGATTCATCCTCTTATATGATATTAGCTTAAAAATCAAAAAGTTAAAATTCAGAATCTTTTTTTCCATTTGGATTTTGCTGAACTTCATTGGTTGAATTGGCAAATCTTTTTCTTCTAGCTCCTTCAGATGTTTATGGTCTATTAAGAGTGGCAGTTGCTTTCCTAATACTAATTATAGGTTCCTCTAATTATTTTTAAACAAATGATTTGTTCTTTTAGATATGAGGTTCTTCTTAATGTTAAGTTGGTAATTATAAATTATGATCTCCTTCACTGTCAGCTTCATTGGATTCATTTGAATCAATATCTACATTATCAACTTCCATGATTTCAACATCATCATTATCTCTAGGTGTAATTTATGGATCTTCATAATTATATGCAACAATATTATCACATTGTAGTTTAGGTTCAAAAGTATTTAATTATTATGTTTATGGTCTACTCTATTATTCGCATGAGTGAAATGCTCTTGAGTTTTATTGAGTAAAAGTTCTAGATGGTTTAAATGAAGCTCTTCCACTCTTTGGTACATCATCATACCTTTTTTCAAGACTCTTTCTTTTCATCATTCCTTATAATGAACCTGCATAGATTTTTGAGATCTATTAGATGTTGTTTTAGTAACTTTTAGGAGGCTATCTACTTTAGGAATAATGCTACTCACATTGCTTTAGTATATGGATTAGGTGCCTAATGAGAAACTGTGATCAATGGTTGTTGATAAGGACTCTTTAGAGATAATTTATCTTTTCGAGATTGATTTGGTGCAGTTCCTCCTCTTTTAGGATTTTCTCTAAGCTAAATTAACTACTCATGCAAATACCCTTAATTAGCAAACCAACTTAAGTAAAATGGTTATTATTATTGTTCCTTCTAACTTTTTGGCTTAAACATATTAATAATTATGAAACCAAAATCCAAGAAAGAAATTCTAGCAAAACTAATGCAAAAAGTGCCAATTATACAAGAACATACTCTAAAGATAGACTGTTTTGTTAGACAACAAATTCTATAGAGTCCTATTTATGTAACTTAAATGATGGTCTCAAAATAATCAAAAACAATTCCAGATACTTCAACCATTCATCAGTTAGTACCAGGATTCAAAGTTAATAATTAATTCACTTATAAATTGCATGGTAATTCCGGAAGAAAGAATAAGGACAAATCAGGTTCAATAGCTAAATTTCAAACATAGCCTTCATTTTCATTAAATTCTACTATTTCTAAGATTTATTTATCACCAAGACCAACAAACTAAATGAAGTATAAAAAATATGCAAAACTATCTCATACATTTAGAAAAAACATTCCTCATCGAGCATTAATATTACGGTCTAACAATTAAGATTCTTACAACCATAAACGTACTTATTAGAATTTTGATAGATGGGACACTTATGATGATAAACATGAGAGTAAATCATTTATTTTTTGATATATACTACATCATTTGAATATAAATCTAATTTAATAATAAAATCAAATGACAATTATCATTTCTTATGCTCTAATACTTAATTATATTTACAAATGACTGAATACTGCAATCCAAATGCAACTGGATTTTTACATACATGTGGATAGTTTAGTCAATGCAAAATCAATACCAAAGGGTTAACAACCTGCGTTCATGATCCGCCTTATACACCAAATGCAGGTATTATCATATCCTACATCTTCACACCAATTTTGATTGGGATAGGAATACTGGGAGGATTAGGAGGTAAGAAATGTCTCAATTCTTTAGGTGGAGTCTTAAAAGGACCCCTTTTAGAAATGATACTAAATTATTCTCAAAGTGAAGCAACCCATATTGCTTATTGTCTTATGTTTGGAGGAACATTATTAAATACTATGCTGTTGATGTTTGAAAAGTAAAACTAATATTTAATTAATAGAAACCCTGAAGATTAAAGAAGACCCATAATTAATTACAGAATTTCAATTATTTTTAATCTTGCAGTTCCATTTGCTACAAATCTGGGATCATCATTGGCTTCCTTTCTACCTTAATTATACACATTAATTCTTCAAGAACTATTCCTATTTGCAGTTGCCCCTATATTGTGGAAAAAAGGTAATTTATAGAATGAATTACGTAAGCTCAGAAAGCTAAAAGTGAAGAACTTTAAACTCCTGATAAATAAAAAAATGAAACTAAAGCATTAAATCTTGATGGATCTAATTAATAGTAAAAGATTGAACTTTAAAAAATAGAAGAATAATAATATTCAATGTCATCATTAACTTCTATAAATGCAGAAAATAATAAATAGAATTCTACTACTCTTTATTAGTAATTCAAATAAGAAACAGAGAATGTTTTACCATTTATGCCTATATTATTTATTTTAGGTTCTTTTGGATTAAATTAAGTAATAGTATTGTAAAAATTTCAGATATTTATCCAAATGAGATCCACAAATCCAAGTAAGCCATCCTATGTAGGAATATAGGATTGTACATGGTAAAATGACTTCATGATACTAATATTGATTATTGCAAATGTTATATTTGATTATATAGCTTGGAATTTTGGATCTCGTTAAGAGAAATATTTTGATTAATTAAACTATCTACCTAATGAGAGATATTTTACTCCAATTAGTAGATTCTTCAAAATATATGCCGGAGGATTTGGAGCTGGTTTTGTATCAGGCTTCCTTGGAATGGGAGCAGGTTTTGTAATGGTTCCAACTTTACTTTATAGTGGTTTGATTCCAAGATGTGCTTCAGCTACTTCAGCATTTATTTATTTCATGATATCATTAAATAACTTAATAACTCTTCTTACTAACCATTATTTAGATTAGTAAATGATTCTGTTATTTACAGGACTAGCAGTATTATTAAATTGATTATATCAGGTTATAGGTGGGTCTGTGATTACTAAAATTGGATACATTTTATTAGGTAAATATAAAATAGGTTACACTGTTATCTTAATTGTCTTTGCATTAGATATAGCCAATATTTTTTCATAAATTTATTATGGTGTTGTATTTGGTATGAGATATGGTTTGGAATACTTAACCAAAGCAAATGTATTATGCTGAAATATAATGATTTTAAATTAAATATATCATATCTATTCAAAAAAAGTGTTAGTTTGGTTTTCTTAATCTTTTTTACATTTCAGATTATTATGATAATCTTGAAGAATGATCCATAAAACCTGAATAAGGTCTAAATACATGGGATGATTTAGCCATTGTGGATCTTGACTAAGGAGTTTCGCATTTTGGAGTTTCAATAATTTATAGATATCCTGGTATAGGATTTTAAAATTAATGTAAATGTTATGAAGTTCTTGGTGTTGCAAAAAATGATGTTATAGTTCTAGTTTTATCTATTTTTTTTTAACAATTTGCATTTCCTTTATCTTCTATATGTTAGTTTAATGTATTAATCTGAAGAATTGGATCATTTTTACCATAAATTAAACTAGTTGATCTTCGAGTTTTTAATTGTTTATGTGTTTTTTCAATTAATTTTACAGCAGAATTCACTCTAGATCTTTAAATTGCCTGATGATTTTAAGGAGCCATTCTAAGAGGAGGTTTAACTAATCCAACTCTAATCAAATTTGAATAGTATTGCTTTAAAAAACCTTCAGAATTAACATTAGAAGCAAAGCTATATGGATTTTCTACTCTTTCTAAAATTTTAATCTAAGGTTCTTTGCTTTATTTTGTCAATTAAACAAATTCATTTATGGTTATCTTTTTGGATTTCTTTTCTTCCTCACCAAATTGATCTAATACATTCTTATTATATTTTAGAACTCTACTATGTTTTGGTACCTAAACATTATGAATGCATATACTTAATATTATTAAAATTATATATCCACCTTATCATATGATTTTATCGAATCTTTATCTAGAATCAAAGTGGATTATGAATTCTTTAATTAATTAGTAGGAGAGGTGCATAATTATTATTAATCAAATGGTTTACTTCCCATCAACAAGCGCATCAATTACTTTTCTATAATCAATTTACAATATAATACACTTATAAAGTGATATAATTTATCTAATAATGGAATTAGGAAAAAGACGGGTAAACATTTTAACTTTTATTCTATAAAGTAAAACTTCTGCAGATTTTACTTTTGCTGTAAATTCATAACATATTTATTAATTCTAATCTGAATCTGGATCTATGAGTAATTCATCTCCTATAATTCCACTATCTTCAATATTAAAGATATGTTCTTCATTCTTAAACATTTAAATATCACCTTAAGCTAAAAAGTACAAATAATCACCAATAACATTCTCTCTATATATATAAATTAACATATTTACTCTGTTAAAGATGTCAGATGTGGTAAAGTTTAACTTTCAAATAATATTGCCAAGGCTGCCAGTATTCTTTTTGAATTTAACTCTCCCAGACCTGGTATTATTTTACATAAGGTTTTATGTTTAAAAAGGAAAAGATCACCAAAGTATTAATAAATATCATCGCATTCTTATTTATTGATCGATAAAATTAATGAGCCATCTACTGAAATTTTATATTTTAATTGAGACGAACTATATATCTATTTGTCAAAATGAAATTCTTCTTCAATATAAGAAAGTGGAAATAGACTTGTCATTAATTTCTCTTTTTTATATATATAACCTTCATTCAATAAAATTACATCTACTTATCCCTTTAATAAAAGTTACACTCCTAAAATTGGATTTGGAAATATCACTTCATCTTAAGAGTAACTCTTAATTTCCACATTGTTACACAACTTTGCTTAATTTTTTTAATACTTTTATTTAACCATCATTTGAAAGTTGTTAATGATATAACTCATTCAATTTATTAAAAATTTGGGTTCCCCTTATTATAGATGCAATTGTCTTTAAAATTTAAGAATTAGAATAGTACTTTCATATCCTCATTTGTCTTAGGGTAACTTATTAATTTTTATTGTAGTATAACTAAATTGTCATTCTAAATTACTTATTCCATTTTTAATTAACAAAAATTACATAATTCATTCTAATAATAAATAATTCATCAATATATATATGAGATGTAAAATGAAATATTATAATTTGTAATAAAATTAGATTGATTATAATGATCATTCCTACTTTTTTAGAAATTCTAGAAAGTGGAGATCCTTTTATTAAAGTTATCTAAACTTGATATCTTCAACTTTCTCAAATTTAGGAAACTAATTATTTTCTTCTTTTGGTTCTTCTACTAATTTTGTTTTTAATATAATTTCTTTATCTGATTTTTAAAAAACAACCTAAATTATTTATTTACTAGGCAATTTTTCAAAATCAATCTCATCAACCTTTAAAATACTATTATCATCTTTTTTTAGGATTTTTCTATTATTTAAAAATTCAATATGAAATTCTTCAAAATTCTTATTCAATTTTTTAACATTACAAACTGGTTAAAGTGAACTTCTTCTTTAAAGTATAGGAGATGGAGTATCATAATCATCTTTAAGAGAAGCAGTCATAAGTTTATTTTTTTATTCTTCATGATTTAATGAATTGGATAGATTTCTATTTTTAATTACTTTTTCTCTATCTAATTAATCAGAATGAGATAATTTATTTTATTAATTAGATTTCAATCCCATCTCCTATAAGACTACTTTTAATTAACTCAAAGGATCAATTGGTTTATCAGTATCCTTATCAAACTTTTTTTCAATAGATTACTCACTTTCAATATAAGAAGATTCTGAGTTTGATTCTGAATCTGCATCTGCACTTATAATAGGGATTGTTTCAAAAATATTTTTAGTAATTTCTTTATAATTTTATTTTGGAGTTGTTTTAGACTAACAATTAATAAAAATATTATTTGCTTCTTCATCAACTCCATCTTATTCTAAATATTTGTTATCCTCTACATCTATAGCAGATACAATTATTTTTTCTTCAATTAAAGGACTACTAGGATCCTCACCTAATTTATTCTTATGTCTTTCTTCTTATTACATCTAATGTAACTTTAAAGTTCTCCAATTATGAGAAATCATTAACTCCTCTTCTATTTATTTCAAATAATCAAAATATGGTAAGAATTCTCCATCTTTAATTAATTTCAGAGACAACTTTGATTCAAATTAATAAATTTATTTGTCTATTAATCTATGATGTTTTTCATGAATCTTATTCTTTAATATTAATTTTGATGCCCAATATGGATGGTAATCATTCAATGCTCTCTCGAAAATAAAGGAAATCATATTATCTACATAGGATATAAAAATATCTGATTTATTATATTTTTGCACTAAATTAAATATTAACTCCATAATATTTGCTCTATCTACCTTTTCCCATAATTAGATATCTGTTATTCTGACTAAATTATCAATTACCTAAATAATTATTACATGTTTAATACTTCTACAAGTTTAATAATCAATAAACCAACTTTAGTTTTATGTAGAAGTGATTACTACAAAATTAAAGCAATTATTTTGACATCAAAACATTCAAAAAATTCTGTATGTCTAAAACTTTAAGTAATTTCTTATGTTTCTGGTTCATCCAATTAAATATTTTGCATATCCATTGAATAATAATTTGAAACCAAAGATAAAATATGAGCAGCATTCTTTAAAGTACTTATTTATAATAACTTATTTCAAATACATCGCATTAATATCATCTCGACCAATTATGGCAAACATTTTTCTTTGAATTTCTCCTTTTATCACATATTCTATTTAAGAATCATTTAATATCCTAATCATTATTTCATGAATAATGAAAGTGAAATTGATAGCACTACAAGGATCAAAATCTTAAAATCGATCAAAACCAACTTTCAAAAAATCAAGTTACTATTAATGAAACCCAAACTCGTAAAATATAATTAATATCTAAGCAACACTATTTATGTGAATTAAAGGTAAAAAAGAAACCAAGAAATTAGGTCTTTAAAATTAGTCAAGAACAAATCTCTTATCTCTCTCTTTTATCAACTGAAACAATTTATGAGCTATTCCCCATTAAGAATCTGGTGCTACTGCTCTCCATCTCAAATCAAAAATCACTTCCCAATAAATCTAAAATAACATCTGAATATCACTTCTATTTATTTCATTATAGGTTCTATGTTCAAATCTATAATCTCAAATAGTTTAGTAATTAAACCGCTGAAAATAACTAATTAGTCAGTTTAAACTTTATCATAGTCAACAAACAATATGTCAAAAATTTACTTAACATTCCTTTATAGAAAATCAATAGCATATGGATCACCTACTCTTAAAAATTAATTAAATTGTTCAATGTTTAACATTATTGATAAATTTGATTAACTATAAGCAATGATTTCTTCAATTTATTTTTAAGATGAGGTTTATGTTTAATACATATAATTTATAAAAAATATCAATAATAACTTAAATGTTAATATAAAAAATGGATGATAAACTTTGCTGATAAATCTGTAATTATTAAATCAAAATTAAATTTGGTAAAATAAGGGGAAATTTGAATTCTAATATCGAATCTGATGCATTATAGATAACCTATAACAATATCTTCAAATTATAAATCAATATTGAGTTTGTTGCTCTATTATTATAAATCCAGATAATCAAACTAATTATTGCTTATCTGAAAAGCCTAATTTAAATATAATTGATTCACAAAAAGGGAATGGATTCCATATTTATAGGATAGAATGAACCTTTTGAAATGTGTGAGCAAGAAATTCGTAGAATAAAGTTCGTTTAAATTTTACACACTTATATTACTAACCTTTTTTTGGTGTTACAAATAATGTTAAAATTCCTCAATCATCTGAATTCAATCTAAAAATTAAAACTTTGAGTTTACCTTTTATTTAGACTAGGATTAAATATCTCCCATTTTTAGCCTAAAATTGGTGCTTAATTTATAAAATTCTCATATTCAAATTAATGGTCTTATAATTGTTGAAGTTCACATTAATTAATAGCAAATAGTATTCACTCATGTCTAAAATTAATAATAAAATGTAAATAAATTTGTATTTATTTTTTGGATGTCACAATAGACTTATACCTTGATGCATATGTTTTAGTTTATCCATTCAAATCCTATAGATTTGATTTATGTATTTTAATATTATGTAAACAATCAAAATTATACATATTTTATTTTAGGAATAATTCCAATAAAAAGAAGTTAAATGTTATAAAAGATCAATCAAAATTATTATATATTATTTTAAAATGAATTATTGAAAGTTATTTTTTTCATTAATTTTATTAAGAATTATAATATGTTGTATAAATTTATCTATCATTTTAACAAATTTTACTTAAAGAAATAAGAAGTTATTTTTTATAGCAATTATGTTATTGATCATTTTTTAAGTAACAAACTTATTATGACCAGGGAATTATTCAAAATAATATAATATTTTTCTTGTAATATATATAGGTTAATTAGTTTGAGTTTCTTATTTTGTGATGAAAATTAATTAGATAAATAATTTGCATCAATAGTTGTGAACTGATGATTGCTGCTGAAATTTTATCCGATAAGGTATTTATATGATTATATCATGCTAGCCAGAAGACCAATATTAGAGACTAGAGAAAGCTGTAAATTAATTCATGTATAATTTATTTAGATGATTGAATTGTTTAAATACGATAATTTACTTAACAATGAATACTTGGTTAGAAAATTTGAGACTGATATATTAAAACCTGATTGGTATTTGCTATAATATGTTGTTGTGTAAAGAGAGAATTCAATTAAGAGTCAATATGTGTAAAACGAATTGAATACTCGCAAGAAATATCATTTAATTTTAACAGATGTATTAAAGAGATATTAACATTTAAGATTTTAAATAAATATAACAAATAATTATGGAATTTTGATCAACAAATGTTAATTATTCGTCCTTATTTTCCAACAGAGAGAAAGAGAATATAAATAAAAATACCAGTTTTGAAAGTAGCTCTCATTAAAGAAACCCTTTAGAAATCTGGCTTTACAAATGAGGAATTAATTTATGAAGAAGATATTTATTAAGCTGACAAAACATATGTAAAATTAATAGTAACATCTTAAACTGAAAATTATGCAATAGGAATTTTTGATTTTTTGATGTCAAAAAAAGTAGAACTTCATATTGATTCAGTCATTATGTAAAATGTTGATTATTTGGATGATTTTCATAAATAAATAAATACTAAAAAATGTTCAATGATGACCAAGAAGATAGAACAATAGGATAATGATTAATAAGGATATAAAAGAAATGATTAGTATGAAGATTAAGACAAAGAATTTGATAGGACTTATTAAAAATCTAGAGCAAGAGGTAATAGACCTAGAGGAAACTATGGATATTATAGAAATGAAAAAGATGAAGATAGACATGAGGATAAATATCACAATAGAGAGAAGGGAGATAGAAATGATAGAGGAAATGATAGAAACGAGAGAGGAGGAAAAGATAAGGATAGAAGAGGAGGTTAAAGAGATAGAGGAAATAATGTATATAATTTAATTTATATTAGTAATATGTATAAAAAAATGATGTACATCATTAATCATAATAATAATAATAATAATAACAATAACCACAATAACAATATTAATTAATACCTAAAGCAGTTTTATAGAAG
This sequence comes from Paramecium biaurelia, assembly GCA_000733385.1. Lineage (NCBI taxonomy): Eukaryota > Ciliophora > Oligohymenophorea > Peniculida > Parameciidae > Paramecium > Paramecium biaurelia. The sequence continues at coordinate 436,214 of JPFL01000010.1, forward strand.
ACACCAAAATAAATTATAAAACCAAATGCTTTGAATGCAAATGATTTCCCTGCTCTAGATTCTGAATAAAAGAGCTGAGTTATATGAGTAATAACTCTATAAAATTATTTTATAATTCAACGTAATTTTTCTTTTTTTAACATCTCATTTTTAATAATTTAATATTATGCATCATAGAAAGAGCTTATCACCGTTTAGTTAAAAAGTGAGAGTTATTTAATTTACTTGCTTAAGATTAGAGTTCCTTTATCCATTGGTTAGTGAACCCTTAAAAGTAATAGTATGTGAAAAATATACATTCATTGCTTAACCTTAAGATTAAAGATATGCTATTGTTAACCAAGTACAAGATAACAAATTATAAGACATAAGCTATTGAAGTTTTTAATCATAAGATCAAAATTGATATCTAAAACTTAGGAATCTCACATTTAGACTTAAACACTTACTAGGCATTTTCATTAGAAAAAGTACCAATTTATGATTAGAAAAATCAGAAACAATTGATTGGATTTCTATGTTTTAAGATTGATGAAACATCAAAAAAGAGCACTCCAAATACTAGCATTTAAAACTCAAGAGAATAATCATTAAGTAATTCAATAAATTAAATATAGATTTTGGTTCAAATTTATTTACCATAGCATTTAGTGATTAATCATAACAATAAAATTCAAAGTAAAATAATTAAATTGAAAAATATTCACAAGAAGAAATTAAAAGAAATATTGATTAAATAGCTCAAGTTTATGAAGAAAAGAGTAGAGAACAAAATTAATTATTACAACAAGACTTAAAATTAAAAAAATTAGATAATGAAATGAAAGATTTTAATTAATAATTAAAGTCTTTGCACCATTAAGAACATCATTTAGATTTACAATTTAAAAAATTCTAAACTCAATCTCCTTAGTTATAAATGTTAATTACTCAAAAAATATAATAATAATACTCAATTCTAACTTTTAAGAAAAAATAAGAAAATCTAATATATAAATAATCACCTTCAAAACTAATTATAGCTGATCAAACTAGTTCAAGATAAAAGTAAACTAATATTCTTCCATAATAAGTAACAATAAGTTTAATTGAACAAGAAAAGTTTATAAAAAAAGAAAATAAAGAACCTGAAATTCCAGTCAATATGTCAATACCATTTTCTTTTAATGAATATTTTAGCCTATTCAAAAATTGATTCTACTTAAAATAATAATGCATTATTTCAACTTTAATACTAAAATATCAATAAAAAAAGGTTTAAACATTGGAATATTAGAATATTATACTACTATTAATATAGCCTCATGCACCAATAGCTAATTTAGATTTAGCAGCCTATTTTCTTGATTAACGAGCAACAACTTTATTATTTGCTTCTTTCTTAACATTTTCATCTCTTTCAGCAGCCCATATTTCAATGTGTGCATTTGATGATAAAAATGCTATAAAAATAAATAATAAATATTACGATTAATTCTTCCATGTGCTCTATATGTTCTACGTCTACCTTTTTATGCTCTATTGACTTAGACATGATTGATTATCAATTTTTCATTACTCAAATTTTTGACTTAAGCATTAGCAGCCAAATTTTACAATAATGATAAAACAATTCTTACACTCTTTTCAGGCCATCTACCTGTAATTAATTTCAAATAAATCTATACCTTATGATCTGCCGAATTCTTTGGCTTAACTTGTTCTGCCTACACCACCATTAAATCTAGTGAATGGAACACATCTTTAATGTTATAATACATCTTGCAAATATTTAAGAGCTTAAGAAAGAGTTTATCCTTTAATTGCTTTAGCTACTTCATAGGTATTCTTAAAGTGAGTTCTCAAATCACTTGCTTTTGCCTTAGCTGATTTTTTAGCAACTGCTGGCTCTCTAGCATATTATTTGCCCATTGAATCCTTTTTTAATTAATTAAATTTGTTTTTTCAAATTCATTATTAAATGGAAAATATGGCAAATAATATATTTTAAAATATTGATAAAATGTACTCTTTAAACAGAAATTTAACAAAAACATATCATTTGAAGAGAATAAAATATAAATAATAAAGTAATATAATTAATTATTAAAATTATAGAAAAGAAAATTCTAATAAATATTAAACTTGATAACGAATAGTTAAATAGTAATAGTTCATATAATCATTACTTTTTATTATTTGTAGATATATTTTTCTCCTTTTAATCTTTTCTTTCTTCAGATGTCTAATTTGCTTGTGAGAAGGTTTTATCTTTTTAGCTACTCAAATAAGAATCATAATTTTAAGTATATTAGACACTTTCCAAATTATGATCTTTAATGGGAAAACTAGTTTAACAAGCAATATTTAGTTAATCAATTGATTGTGACTTTTTTCTTGAATCTTATTATAATCTTCCATTTTCTTAATATTCTCTAATTGAATCCTCGTTTTTTATTTCACTTCTTTATAATCTTTCAAAAACTTTGCCAGATTTTTAGAAAGGAGAGCAACCTTTATTTTAATATTTCGAACTCGAATTTTAGCTCATTCTACTATTTGATTTTTATATTGATGGTAGAATGACGCTATTATCATGTGAAACCAAAACATTACAGAATTTATTGCTTAATTGTTATTCTTTGGTTTTAGCACTAAATAAAAATGACTAAATTATACCTTTGTATTTCTTCTACTAATTCTTTTTCTTGTTTTTTTAATTTGTTTATTTCCAAAAGCTTTTTATTTACAATTACTCTATTCATTTCCATTTCCTATAATTACTTTTATCTAATTTCTTATATTTTTTTTTCTTAATATTCTGCTCTTCTTTTGGTTACTTCTGAAACAAAATCATCTATCATTTTCACCTTCATTTTTTTCTGTTAAATTTCCCATATTTTTGATTATTACAATTAGGTCTCTGTTTTTAGTCTTTCATTTCTAAGATAAATTCCTTCTTTTTCTACAATAGGTTTGAATTGTTCAATAATCTATTTTCTGTCTAATCTCAACTATTCTTATAATTATGTAATTGGAGATTTTTATAGTTTGGGAGAAATCTATCTAAGATCCTTTAATTTTGTCTACAATAGATAATTCTTTTAATCAATATCTCTTAATTAATATCTTAATGAATTTACTCTTTTTTTTACTTAATCATATTCCTAAGTGACTTATACAAAATTTTGCTAATTCATATTTATTAATAAAAATTAAAAGAAAAATTATTACAAATAAAAAATTTTATTAACAATAGTCATAATCTTACAAATTTAAGACGATAATCTCATTTAACTTATAAAAGTGTTATTATATGAAATTAATTTGTTTCCCTTATTCTAAACAATGAGCAGAATTTATAATTCAAAATTTATTAAAGATTTATTAATATCAAATATTCATTAAAATTATCCTTTTTATCTACTTTGGAATTTCCTAAAATTATTTAAGAGTTTGTCTTCATAATTTTGAGAATATTGATTATCAGCCTGAGAATGCTCTTGACTTTTAAGTAGATATTTATTGGAAACAAAATCCTTTAGTTTTCGATTTTATTCACCTATGTTTATTCCCTTTCTACTTAATGATCTTTATAAAGAATTAAGCTTTTGATCAGTGTTAATACCTCTAATTTATATTGAACCTAATCCATTTTATCTCTGATTTATTTTATCGTATTCTTTATCAAACTTTATCAAATGATAACCTACATTCTAACATAACTATTTCACCTCTTGAATTTATATATCATCTTTTATGTCTTTTAATTACATAGAGATAATAGTTATATTTTTATCTTCCATCTAAAGTATTGGCTTAGTATTAATTATCTATGATGGAATTTATGATTTTTATGGCTAATTCATCATTCTTCTGTTTAATTCAGATGCTAATTATTTCCCTTCCTCTTTCTAACTTTACACCCTGGTTTTAACATTCTCTGTTTTATTTAATCGTATTAATTCTTATTAATTTTTTAAATAGTTTTCCTTTTCACCTCTTAATGAATTGACTTATTTAATAGAGTGCTTTTCTTATGATTTTGAATCTTATTATGTTTATATAAGATATTCATCTTGAAGTACTAGTTTATTTGGATTTATGATTTTTTCTTTTGTAGATTGTACTACATGTTAATGTTTAATAATATCATTTAAATCATTGTAAGGTTGTTAATTAATAACTTTAATGAAGTTATTTCCACCTAAAATAGAGGAAACATTCCTTTAATTATGTCTAGCATACCTTACATCGGTGCTTATAGGTTATTAATTTATTGTGTTATCTATTTTTGAATTGATTTATTGAGGATCCCAAGCCAATAACTTTGTTGTATTTGAAATAGATCTTGGTCTTATTTATTTTGGTTAATCTTAATATATAGGATTAATCACTCTTCTTGAGTCTTAATATTGCATAAATATATTCAGTTAAATTTATCATTAACTTATGTTATAAAATGTATTGTAATTCATAATAATAATAAAATTAATGTAACATCATTTTCTTCCTTATGACCACTCAATCATTTTATATAACTTCACATATTTTGACAAATTACCATCTTTTAAATAACATGCTAATAATGTTTATTTAATTAATTTACATTATTTATTAGTTGAAACATCTTGAAGTTAGAAATCTAATTCATCATCTTCCATCATTTATTCTAATTTAGATTTCTTATTCTCTTATGTCTCAACTTTCTTATCTTTTTCTGGCTATTGTACTTTGAAAAGATCTGCAAGGTCTTATTCATCCTCTGTTTTCTCTCTAAATATGAGAAAAACAATTACTAAAGACTACGAGAATAATATTAATTGATCAATCTCTCAATTTTTATTTAGGGTAAATCTAGATGTTATTCTGTTTTTTCAATAGATTCAAATTCAATATCCAATTAGACTTATTCTAATTATTCTTTTTTTTTATCAAATTATTCTTTTTCTCTATAATCTTTTGTTTTTATATCTCCTATGGGAATCATAAAAGATTAGGCCAAATCTCTTAACTATTTTAATAAGAATCAATATTACCGTATATAAAATGCTCTTAGCCTAAATAGCTGTTTCAATTGGACATATTATTGTGATTCTAAGAGTATTTTATTTTTTCATTAAATCTTTAGCTTAATTAACCTTCAATTTTAAATCTTGCATTGAAATACTAGGACTTAATTTAAAATGTTGATCATTTAATTTTTATTATTCTCTAATCTTTACAATATCATTCATGAATTTAGATGCAAGTTCATCAGAGTAATCACAAACTTTACATAAAGCAGGTTTAATTTCTTGATTTATCATGATTAAATCTTATCCTAATTTATCAGCTTTCTTTCTTGCTTCTTCACATGCAAAAACACCAATCAATTTATTTTATTAATCCAACAATCTAACATCACCAAAGAAATTGATGTCTTCATTTGCTAAACTAGGTTTAATCTTAAGTAAAGTAGAAACTTTATTGATGATATTGGAATTAAATTTGTATTTTCCAAAACAATATACAGGCACTTTTCTAAACATAATTATATCAATATATTATTTCTATAATTTTTTTTGAATTATTATTCATTTATCAAGATTTTCATTTAATCTTATATATGCATTTATTGTATTTATATTTATACACTTAATTCAATATTATGATAATTTCTATAGTATTTAATATTATTTACAATATGGTCTTTAGAATCAATAGAAAAATGGTCACATTATATATATATATATTAACATAAGTTCAGGTATCGTTATAAATTCATGTATTTCATACTGACGTGTAAAATTTCATCATTAATTAAAACTTAATTTTATTATTAAGAAGAAGTGTGATTAATTTTTTGAATATAAATAATGAATTTAGAATTTCTCATATTAGTTTGATTTATTTATATATTATTTTATTTGATATTTTTTGAACATTATTACTTATGTAACCAACAGAAGTACATATGATATTATTAAATTTAGGAAACTTAAGTATTGAGCTCATCTCCTAAAATGAAAACGGATCGATTTGTTAGCACATAAGCTGTGGCAATGAGATCTATTCAAAAAGCTATAAAGTAATATTGAGATTCATGTTAGAAAACAAGATTTGTCTTTTATTCTTGGTTCTTTAAATAATTATTAAGGTGCATCCTAACAATAAAATGAAAGTGTAAGAAACTTTTAGATTTTAGTTATAACTGTTTTAAATGGAGGAAAAAGAAGTTCATTTAAAATTAGGAGAACTTAGAAAAGAATTTGATAATTACCACACAACATCTTTATATAAAGAAAAAGAGATTTCTCAATTTAAAGTAGAAAATAATTATTATTCTTTAGGATCAATTACTAAAGTTGAATTTAGAAGAATCAGAGTTAATTAATAATACAACAGGATTAACAAAAGAATTGGAATGCTCAAAGTCAGAATACATATAGGCTAAATTAAGATTCGAAGAAAGTCAAATGAGTGAAAAATCTTATTCACATATTATAAATAGACTGAAACATGATGTGTTATGTTTTAGAAAGAAGTTGAATGAAATGGGAGATATATTTGAAAAGAAGAGAGCAGAAGCTAATTAAGCAGATGCAAAATAATGGGAATCAATACAACTAAATCAAATGACAAGAAAATTATGTGATGAAATGATGAATGTATTTGTCTATTAAGATTAATAGAATATTGAAATAGAGAAGAATAATAGACAAAGATAAATAGCATAATACAATAAGCAAATCAAAGCATAATTAGTAGCAAAAGAGAAAAGAGATGAAAGAATGATAAAATAAAGAGAAATTGCTGAACATGCCAGTAATGATAAGGATGCAAGTGAAGTAATTGTTTATTTAATATGTTTTATAGAAAAAGTGGAGAAAACTGTTGTTAGCACATAAAGTAGTTCATTCTTTATTGAAAAATAAAATGGAAAAAGAGATGGAGAAATTTAATGTTGTAGAAACAGCATTTTAAGAAATTAAGACAGCTACTGGAATTTCAGAAGCCTAAGATATAGTTTAAAAGTTTTTAACAAAAGAATCTACTTATGGTTAACTTTTAGGAACTATTGCAGAGAATGAAAAGAAAATTGATCATTTGAAAAGGAAAAAAGAAAATTTAAGGTAGAGAATAATAACTATTAATTTTTAGAAATAAATTTTAATAATTAAAAGATGAAGTTTAAATAATGGAAATGA